>JAHTLZ010000007.1:5044178-5062563 GCA_023846285.1 Phrynocephalus versicolor | reverse complement strand
CATCCATCCATCCATCCATCCATCCATCCATCCATCCATCCATCCATCCATCCATCCATCCATCCACTAGAAGCATTTTGAGGGATTCTTTGGGTCCCACAGGTTATGAAAATGGGTTAGGTTCCCACATGAGGACCATGGGCAATACATTGCTCCATCCTATGATCATCCCCTATTATGGAGAACCCCTTCAAGAAGAAAGGGATTGGTGCCAGTCACTGTTCTGTGGACAGTGTCTCTTTGAAGAGACACTACGAGGTATGAATTGTGGTTGCCTGCTTAAGCATTTACCAGACCTCTGGAAAGGAAGAAAAAATTCTTTTGGTCCTATCCTGGAATTCTAGTCCCATTATCTAGCTTCAGATATGGCACGTGTTTTCTGAATGCTGTGCTCAGTGTCTGCATATTGTATATTTATAAACTCTTGCTTCTCACACAAATGTCAAGCTAATGGAATACTATAAATTGCAGAGGATAGAGATAATAGCTTCTTATATACTGTCCTTGTAAATAACCAGTCTCTGACATTTGCATATTTTTATTAAAGCTGTTCCACTCAAACACTATTTAGCATGATGATAGTCTCTGATGTCCAGTTGTATTTCAGTCACTTGCTCAAAAGTCGCATTTGCCAACAGTTATTTTCAAGTGGCTCCATGCTAAGAATATTTAAAAAGTGATTGCTGGTGTAGCAAATTAATTTGCTTTATTTAAGCAAACAAAAATGAAAAAAACCAATAGTAGGCTTACAAAAAAGCAGAAATCTTGCATTATGGTGCATTCTTAGAGTAGCAGAATGATAGTTATGATGTATTCATAATTTGATTAACTTGTACAGATATTATCTATTTCTACATTTCCTCGGTGTGTTTTTCAACATAAACTATTTTACCTTGTCAATGGGGTTTTTGTTTGTTTTATCTGAGTATACTTTTAATTTTTTTTTTTAAATATAAGCATATAATAGCACTAGAGAGTGAAAACGGGTAAGTCAGTTTACATCTTCACTGCCATAATGTGTGCTTGGTGGTGTTTAGTTAATCACACTCTCTGGTATCCAGATTTATTGAATGAAACTCTCTTCATCCATTTCTAGGAACTGTTGAAGCTTTGCTAGCATTATATGCTGACCTATGAGATGCCTGGCATTCTGACTCCTCAACTGGAGCTGATAGGGAGGTGCCTAGAAAGTCAGGGGAGCCAGGAGACCAGGCTATCCAGGATGCAGGGACAGGAAAGGCCAATAAAAGAGAAAACCTAGGGGAAGAGAGGAGACAGGCAGATGGTGAAGGAGAAATAAAAATGAAGAAAATTATGGAGTTTGGATAGACCAGAAGAAGACTGGGAGAAGCCAAACTGGCAACACTGGTGACCAAAGGAAAACCTGAGGGCAAGTCTATGAAGAATGAGAAATTGAATCAGAAGACAAGACTGTCTGGCACTCCGGAGGATAATCAAGGAAAAAGGGGGCAGAAAGCTGGGTTCATGAGATGGCAGGCCCTTTCCCCACGTACAGGGGTACCTCTACTTAGGAGTTTAATCTGTTCTGAATACATGCTCATAAGTCGAACAACTCGTTAGTAAAGCAGCCATATCTGAAAAAAAATAAAAAAAATAAATTTAGAAAAAAAATTGTAAGTAGAGCAGACCGCATCTAAAATTTGTAAGGCAGCAGTTAAAACGCCAACAGTTTTCTGCTCTTAAGTCAAATTGTTTGTAAGTAGAGCCGCACGTAAGTGGATGTACCACTATATTGGTGTTTAGCCAGATACTGCCAACTGGACTGTCAGTTCTCCCCCACCACCACAAACTACAATGGCTCTGGATGTTACCATGCTACCTAGTCTCTGCCCTTTAACCCCAAAATTATAGTCCATGGCATGAATGTTATGAGAGTCATTGGGGAGAAAGTAGACACCTCTCTCTGCATCTCCAAAGCATCAACGTCAGTGAAATTATGTGCAAGGCTCTGGTGGGCCACAGAATTTGCTCCACCAATCTGTTTGCTGACATTAAGGGTAACATAGAGGGCCCTTTACTGCATGCTTATGTATTCATTTACCATTTTTGACTGGTGAAGGTAAAATTGATTCATGAAGTTTCACACTCTTTCTTCTCCCTGTGTGTTACAGCTTAATATTACAATGTACAACACCTAACAAGTAACTGCCTAGTGACTGAAATTCTAATCAGTGTTTAAGCCGACATTGTGAAAGGAAGAACGGGAGGGGGCATATTCGCTGAACACATCTTAAAACTATTCTGTGAGAACCAACAATCTTTCAAAGAGGAGCTGGAAAATAGACTCGATGTCATTAGTTCCCTGAGTGACATAACAGAGCAGAATAGCATACGCCTCACTGGTTAGAAGAACACCAAGTGCTTGCTTGGTGACATGCTTGAATTCTCTTGGGGATGGTGACAGTGTATGTTTAATAAAGCCTATATGTAACTCGTTGAGTGACTCATTGATTTAGGTATCTGGCTGTGGAGCCAGAGGCTGGAAGTTTAATTCCTCACTGGCCATCCCAGAAAAGCCAGCCTATGCAGCCTTGGATAAGCTGCACCATCCCTGGATGTTCCCAGAAGAAGGGAATGGTTAAAACACCTCTGAGTAACCTCTATCTAGAAAGCCTTGAAAAGAGTAAGTGGAAATCAGAATTAATTTGAGATCACATCATAATATCAATTTCCATCATTTGATACTATCTATTATAGTATACATGAATAAATATTGTATTGTCTTTGATAGTATTACTAATTTGTAGATGGAATTTTATTCTTGAAATTCTTAATGTATAAGCATTTGAACATCTGCAATATTTCCATATGATACCTTACAACTACTGTATATACAAACCTGTATTGTAAGGGGTTTTCTATGCAGGATTATGGGAGCAGCCTTCTCTAATTTCCTTTGTTCATTTATGTCTCTATCACTCTTTGAATGGAGCTAGTCAAGTGAGATTTATGTACTGATTTTTGCATTCCATGCATATTGACATAAACTACTTAGATTTTATGGTGCACAAGTGTTGCGTACATAACCTGCTGTGATCTGGAAGTGTCTGATGCTTCCACTAACTCATGTTGCCTCCTCCCCCCCCTTTCTTTTTTGCCTTTTTCGGCTTTGGAAGATTGGTCCCTGCCCTCAAAGTGCCAACATGAAATGTTATCTGTGCTGAAAATATACACTAGCTGGGCCAGAATAGCCAAGAGCCCTTTGGCCTTTCTTTCACATCAGCTTGAACCTAAGAAAATATCCCCACTGCATGACCATCTGGCTGCAGTGGGGCTTCAGACAGGGACAGAAGACATTTCAGTTCTCAGAGCACGAGCTTCAGATGCAAGCAGTTTATCTCCAGTGCTTAGAAATGGCACTTTAATGATCAGAAGACGCCACCCATAAGGAGCCACTGATGTATGGTACTTGTGGTACTGATGAATTGTCAGATGCAGCTTTACAACACCTCTGTTTCGAGCCTCAACTAAGAGAATACCTGGCATTTATTTTCATCTTTTCAAGAACTTGACATCTAAGAACTAACTTTTGGCAATTCCATCTTTTGCCATGCTTGAACTTTTGGTACAGCTCTGAGGAAGAGGGTGTTGCCCTCGAAATATTAGCAACTTTTTGTTATTTTACTAGTAGCCTAAAGATATCACCTGTTCTAGTTTTGTATTTGGTTTTTGTGATGGCTACATGGCTCCCCAACTTGCTTTGCTTCAGTGGTACTTCACAGAAAAAACAAAAACAAAAAAAAAACCTGACAGCGACTGTGCCATGTCACATTCTCCAGTCAAGTGAACACAAAGTAAGAAATCTTCATGAAATTTAAGGGTCCATCCAAATTGGCTGCAAAACCATTCAGTGCAGAATTTAGATAGAAATAGGCCCACATATTAATGGGTGTAGGATGAACTCACTTGTACAATAGGAAATACAGGTTTCATATTTCAGCCATTTACCATTTACAGTGTGTATTTCTATAAACAAAATGTGTTTTTGAAAAAATGTTGGCATAACGAGCCCAATTTCTTGTTTTAGAAGTATTCCTGCCTTGCCAACTAATACAGCTTCCAGTAAAAAGATGATTTAGGCCACCATACATTCACTTGCAGAGGAGGCTCTGCCAGGAGGAAAACAAAGCCACCCCCTGCACGATGCTCACTGTGCGAGTACACCTCTCTTACTCTTTTCGCACACTATTTATAAGAGTTTGCTGGCCCTCTGTAGCAGATGCTCACAGAGAGTGCTCTGAATGGGCTGCATGGAAAGGGTGATTATTCTGGATCCTGCGGACAAGCCTCCTCCAGTTAGTAGATCTGTACTATGGATCCTAGCAAATAATGCCCAACTAGGTGTATTGGTAGGAAATCCAAAATCATATTTGGGGGTGGGGGGACAGCAATACATCTAAAGGAAGTGGTTAGTTTTTGCCACTGGGAAGCTTTTTTGTCTTGGCCAATGTCAGTGTTGTCACCAATTACTGTACATTATTTCGGACAAAATTATCAAAAGGACATAGACATCCTCTGGTACCACACCTCTGAATTATTGAAATATAACTTAAACTCTTGCCACTAGAGTGTTCTTTTCTCCCCCCCCCAAAAAAAAAAAAAGGAAAAGTGGACCAGTTGTCAACCCTTAGGGTTTGGATTGGGGCATGTTTGAGTAAAAGTCTGGGTAAAATCTAATGATGTTATATAGCAACCCAGAGTTAGTGAGTAAATGCTTATCTCGTGTCCAGGTTGGTGTCAGAACACCCACTTTCAGCAGTAGTTGCCACCTTTTCTGCTAGGACTTACATCCCAAGTGGCTTTATCTGCAGCACTCATGGCACCTTGTGAATCTTTTCAACTCCTAAGATGCAATTAGGACTTATAGAAAACACCCTGCTAGCCTTTAGAGAGACTGTGTGTGCTGAGGACTTGCACTGTATAAGAAAAGTGCTCACAAGTGGTAGCTCTACCACTGTAGGGTAGGCACTTCACTGTTTGCTCTGCTCTAAATGTCACAGTTGGCTGAAGTGCATGCATCCACCGGCTCTCCCTTGTTCTCTCACCTTCCTTCTGGCTTTTTAAGACACTGACATTACATACGCACAACATACATGGAACATATTTGCACTGAGTAAACCATAGTGTCAACCAAGGATGGATGAATGTAGGGGCCCAGACCTCAAAACAGGGTGGTCAAAGTGTGACTCTGGGACTCCTATCCAAGGTTGTTGTTGTTTTTATGATCCTCAGCCCCCATTCCCCCCTATTAAAATAAAAAGACAAATTTCTAGGCACTTCCAATTTCATTTCTGAGGAGGAGGTGTTTATTTGGTTACAACTCGGCAAACAATTTCCCTCAGATTCCCAGCAAAGATATGTCATTCCTGCTTCAAAACTGCTTTGTACACAGAAATTGAGCTTTTTTTCTCATCCAGTACTACTTGCCCTGAGATTTCTCTGCTCGTCTGAATATGTAGGAAAACATAGCAATTTCCCTCAATGTCATTTGGTGCCTTGGAACCTCTTAACCTGATGGCCAACTAGTTTTGAGTTTCTGCAACTGCAGTGGCCTGAAAGAACACACCAAGCTCTTGTCTTTCTTTAGAGACTCTTAAATTGCAGAAGGCTGATCGCCACAGAATCGATGCTTTAGAGCTGTGGTGCTGGAGGAGAGTCTTGAGAGTCCCCTGGAAAGCAAGGAGATCAAACCTATCCATCCTGAAAGAAATCAACCCCGAATATTCAATGGAAGGACAGATTTTGAAGCTGAGGATCCAGTTCTTTGGCCACCTCATGAGGAGAGAGGACTCCTTGGAAAAGTCCCTGATGTTGGGAAAGATTGAAGGCAAAAGGAAAAGAGGATGGCAGAGAATGAGATGGTTGGATGGTGTCATTGATGCAACCAATATGGATTTGGCAAAACTCCAGGAGGCAGTGGAAGATAGGAAGGCCTGGCGAGCTCTGGTCCAAGGGGTCACGAAGAGTCGGACACGACTGAATGACTGAACAACAACAACAAATTGCAGTCATGAAATTAAGGTTTTATTTTGTTTTGTTTTGTTTACTGTGTGTATGATTTCAGCAAAGCTGTTTGTGCAAGATTATTTGGGTAATATTTGTAAAAGCAGCTATAAAAATAAGATTATCTGGTTGTTAATTAGCTCTTGTTTTATTTACCTCTTCAATTTCTCCTTTACACATGTCAAACACTTAAAACAAACATGTTGTATTTAACTAATAGATTATGAGGATGACATGCTCTGATTTCAAGTTTTTCTTTTCAAAAAACAAAATGCTGCTGTTATCAGTGCCAAGAGTACAGATCTGTCTGTTTACAAGGTTTTGGAACTGTTCGCTTTTCTTTTAGACGAATGAAGGGGGAGTAGACACGGTTCCCCCCACGTCATCTCATTTGAATACCTTCAGGCAAGGTGAAACATTTATTCCTGTCTTTTTAATATAATTTCTCATAAGCAAAGAGCCAGTTTCATGGAAGTCTTAGTAGATTATTATTATTTATCACTGTGACTGGAAGATTGCCTCTGGAAACATTATATGGTGTTTTCTGTGTATTTTGAACCTAGAGCTTTATGTCTGAAGACCAAGACAAACTGTACATTTGATACTCCTGTTTTTAACCATTACCACCACCATCTGCTGGAAGGGACCCTATGAATGAGTCCATTCCCTATCAAGGAGGCACAGTGAGGAAATGAACTCCCAAACTCTGGCTCCATATTCAGAGAACTGAGCCAATGAGCTATCTAGCAGTTCTACTATTTTAACTCTGTTGGAAGAGCATCCTTTGGTCATCAGCGATCCAGTTTGTGTCTTACTTTTGTCTGTAATTAAAGAGCTGCCCTTTCAATAGTAACATCTTTTCTCTTTGGATCCATGCTTTCTGCTTATTGTAGGTCACAATAGCTGGCTGAACAGCTATAATGAATTTGACTGTGGAGCCAGAGACTGGGATTTGATTCCCCAGTGAGCTTCTTGCAAAAAGATCCTATATAGTCATGGGTGAGTGGCAGAGTTCCCAGGGCATTCTCAGAAGAAGAAAAGGGTAGACCACTTCTGTGTATTCTCTACACAGAAAACCTTGGAAAGAATCACCATAATCAATGATGATGGCGCACATTTTTATTTTTATTATTATACAAAATATTCTTCTCAAAAATGAATATAATTTTGAATGCAGATGTGAACAAAATGAAATAGCGGTGTCTTGCTTCTGTTTAATGTACTGTATTGTTAACTGGACTGCTGAAGCCAATGTCTCCTGAATTAGAATTCTTTTTAAAATATCTTCTAGAAAGTCTGTTATATATTTTCACACTTTGAAAGTATCCTACTAAATATGTACATTTGACTTCCAATGTGGAAGTCACTGTCGCTGATGAAAAACCAGTTTCACCAATGAGGTGCATGACCAACTGTAGCGAACCTGGGTTTTAGAAACCATTGCCACCCTTTCTAAGTGTGACATGACCTGGTTCCCTTTCCACTGCCACCATCTCCAAAGTAATTATGACTTATTTAATAAATAAATAGAGACTGGCACCTGCTTTAATAATTCAAAATAAATCTGTAGTTTGTTTATGTTACAACATAAAGAATTGTCAAATCATACTCTGTACTTGCAGTTGATCTTTCTCTTTAACTTTAAACACAAAAACAGTTATAGGTTCATTTTGGTATTCTGTTGTTCCCTAACCATACCCTATCCAGAACCTATCCAGTCCCACATTAGCTTATATACGTCACAACTCCACCCATGAGCTCAGCAATTGGCCTATGTTAAACCATTGGGGGAGATTATCAGGACTTTTGGGGTTAAGTGGGACCGCAGTACCTGAACCGCGAAATGGCGGGGGTGTGACTGTGCTCTAAAACAAAACAAAACAAACAAGCAAGCAAACAAATTCATTCCCTCTTTTTTTTTTTTCATTCCGTTATACCACATCTTGTCAGAGTGTAGTGCCCATAAATATTGAACAGATTCCTAGCTGTTATATTTTGTGTTAGTGGATTTGTTGTAAATTCTCTTGAGCAATCATTGAATGAAGAGGGCATTCAGAAATAAATGTCATACCTTCTAAAAACATGAGTAGATTTATGAGGAAGCCACAAGAAGCAAAACTGTCATAAGACTTGAAGAAATACCATTTATGAATTCTGCCCATGAATTGTTTGTTGCTCATTTCCAGTACAAAGAAGTGATTGTATGTTGTCCATATTTTGCAAGCTGTTCATCTTGGGCTTTGCACCATTACAGTGTCCATTTAAGTGAGCACTGTGAATTTAAAGCATGCTAAGGAATGTGCTCTAATGATTCTGAATATACAGAATATAGTTCAGTAGTTTATATGCTTCTCTGCACCTGCCTGTCTGTTACATTAAAGATGATATTAAACCTGGGAATAGTGAGTTGCACTGCACACTGGAGAAATTTTGGAATGCCTCTGGCCAACTATCCAGTTCCTTCTCCCTTATAGTCAAATACATTGCCCTTTTCAAATTTCCTCCAATTGACAAAATGTGCTTCCTCAACATAAAAACCTTGTTCCTGAATAATAACTTCTGCTTTATTATTCACTTGCTTCTTCTTAAAGTAGTTTCAGTCTTTAGATTTTTCTGCCTAGTATCTGTGATTTGACTTTACGGTGGTATCCATATGGTCTGAGCAGTGTTTTTGTCTTTGTTTCAAAGAGATCTATTTATGGATTGAGTTTGAGCCCATAGTACCAGGAACAGGATTATTATGAATTTGTTTTTTTTAAGATAAGCAGTGGAATAACAGAATTTGTGGACATGCCCTAGTGGTTTGGGGCTCTCCCCTCTCTCCCAGGAATAAAACAGTGTATGTTATTTCTAGTTCCTGATTTTGGAAAGAATGTGCAACAGATTTAAGATGCAGATACTATACTGGCTGTTCAGCATGCATACAAACTGTCCGGTTGCAAGGGAAAACAAGAGTGTAAAGCTTTGGACTTGGGGTTTTCAGAGTCACTTCTCCTGGTGTTTGGCAACACTACCAAGCCATCTGACTTGCAAAATTGACTTCCTTCCTCATAATAATATTCCCATATAGGCAGGAATTTCTTCCACCCATATTTAAATACAGTAGGACCCCCGTATCCGTGGGGGATTGGTTCCCAGCTGTTCTTCAGATAATGAAATCCACCTTATTTGAGGGTGCCAGAGTTGAAAGCAGTGAGAGAACCTAGCAGCACCCTGGGGAACCCCACCATGGCACTGCACCACCTCCACCTCCACCTCTGCCGAACTTGCAGGTGGGCGGGCTCTCCCTGGCCGCATGGCTGCCTCCTCCTTTGCCGCCACTGCAGCTGAGCTTGAGGGCAGGTGAGCAGGCACTCCTGGGCTGTGTGTCCAACACCACCTCTTCCATCACCTCCACCACTGATCCCAGGTGGGTGGGCGCTAGGTCGCTTTCTCCAATGCCACTGCCACTGCCACTGAGCTTGCAAGCAGGAGGGTTATCCTGGGCCATACGGCTGCCTCATCCTCCACTGCCACTGAGCCTGCAGGCATGCATTCCTGGGCTGTGTGGCCTCCTCCTTCTCCTGCCGCCACCACAGCTGATGTCCCAGGTGGGCACTCCTGGGTTGTGCGACCTCAGCAGCCATCACTATTGTACTGCCTTGGCCACTGCACCATGGCAGGCCTGGCCCCTTGCACTGCTGCTCACCCTCCACAGATAACTGAATCCATGGATGGCAAATCAGTGGATACAGGGGTGCTACTGTAGATGAATAGATTAGTATTCCAATAATACTTGAATAGATGAGAAGTGTAACCTTTTTGACGTGGTAATCTCCCTGGTAGATGGTAGAAATGCTATAGGCTTAATATATCTTGACTTCAGCAAAGCCTTTCACAAAATGTACTATAATCTTCTGATTAGCAAGCTTAACTAGGTATGGGTTGGATAGCACAACTGTCAGGTGGATACATAGCTGGTTACAGAACTGTGCTGGGAGAGTGTTTCTCAAGGGCTCCTTATCAAACGATGAGGAGGTAATATGTGGCTTCGTTATGGGCTTGCTGCACTTCAGTATTTTTATTAATGACAGTATTCTTATTAATGACGTATGAGGGAGTGAAGGGAATACTTATCAGACTTGTAGAAGACACAAAATTGGGTAGAATAGGTAATACCTTGGAAGATGGGGGGAAAATCAAAAAGATCTTTATCACTTGAGTGCTGAGTTGAAGACAACAGAATGAAATTTAACAGGGCTACATATGAAGTTCTACAATGGTCTGTGTTTGCAAATGCAATAATAATATGGATGAAAAGGAAATTAGAATTGTTGTAGATCACAAGATGAATAGGAGCCAAAAGTGTAGTATGACTGTAAAAAGGATTGCTGCTATTTTACGCTCTTTTAGCAGATGTATACAGTGGTACCTCAGTTCGTGAGTACCTTAGATTGCAGGTATTTAACAAACGAGGTAGATTTTTTCAGTATAGTTTTGCTTCATTTTGCGATCATTGGTCCAGATTGTGAGCAAGGCTCATCTCATCACCTCGGCACAGACCGGAAGTGATGTCCAGCTTTTAGTGCTCTCTGTGGGCTCAGCGATGCACAAAATGGGCCTCCAGGGCATCTGGTGGACCACCGCCAGGCCCAACACTGACTGGAAGTTACTTCCAGATCACATGGTGGGTTTGTGCCGGGCCTCTGCAGCATGCCCTGGCCCTGGCCCTGCCTGTCCATTCAGCACTGGGCCCACGACAAGTTCTGGAGGCCAATGCAGCTCCCATCCAAAGTAAATTTCCCCATAGGAAATAATGGAAACTGGAACCCCAAAATGGATCAGATAAGTTTCCGTTATTCCCTATGGTGAAATTTGTTTTGATAAACAAGTTTTTTGGTTTACAAAGATGCTTCCAGAACGGATTATGCTCATAAACCAAGGTACCACTGTAGTCTCCAAATCTCATTAAGTACTAGTCCACCTCTATTTAGACCTCACCTTGAGTACCATGTTTTGTACTGCACTTCAAGAAAGATGCTGACAAACTGGAACAAATTCAGAGAAGGGCTACAAGAATTATCAGGACGCTTGAAAACCAAGCCCCGGAGAAAATGCTGAAAGATTTAGGTGTTTTGTAGGCTGTCTCTTAAAAGCCACCTGATAAGCAAGGCTCTCTCTGATTTATTTGCTGAAATCCTGTTGGTGAATTACACATGAGTAAATGGCCTAATATTCAGTCACTTTTAGCTGGCAAGAATCCACTGGGGTTCTCAGAGATCATGCACCCAGTGGCTTGACACACACTTGATAATCCCAGTGGGGACTCCTTAACAGACTTAATGTTATGCTTATTTCAGACATAATGTTATGCTTCTTACTTCTGCATGCATAATTAAGAAACAGGATGATAGTCATTGTGATGGATTGTTTTGCTCAGATTATTTGTTTTTAAGCATTTCAGTTGATAAGAGCATTTGTATCATGGTTTTATTGTTATGTATAACTATGCAAGTTTATGGTAGTGTGGTCCACGAATTTATTGAAAGAATATATATTCATTTATGAATGTAGCTGATATCAGTTTTTGGTTCCTTCTTTTAGTTACAGCCTGTAGTACGAAACATATGATGAATGCTGTGCATTGTGGATTACCTCAGCCCACAACAGTGGCTGCTGCCTGACAAAATTGGGTGAATGTGCCAGATGATGATGATGCCTTGCGACCTGTTTTGAAGTATAACATAATATTGGGAGGGACAAAATGTGTGGCTGCTCCTTTCACGAGCAGCCATATGGAACCTCTAGGCACTAATTCCAGCCTTGTTCTTTCTTTCATCCTGATTTTTGTAGCTTGTGATTCAAACTCAAAGCGGAGAGCTCCTCTATCGCATTTCTCCTTGGGCAAGATACGTAATTCGTGAGAGTACCAATATCAACTATGACTGGGTGCACTGGGACCCACCCCTTCCATACAGAGTAAGAAGTTTTAAACGTGTTTGAAATTTAAGGTTGGATGAAGTGGTTGTGTTTTGTCTCTTCTTTCTAAATTATATTTTCTGTGTTTTCTGATTTACTAAAAAGAGACCATTTTATGTATTTTCCCTTGGGTTTCTTCCTCAGTATTTACAAAGTCATTCTCAGGGGATTGATATAGTATATAGCTTATTAGAAGGGGGTAACATGTTTCTTTTAATGTACATTAAAATGATACACAATGTGTGTCTCAGTAATCTACAGAGGTATATGGTACATTTCAGGGCTTTCATGATTGCCTCCATAAAAAATTGGAGGAAAATACAGTACTTGTGTAAAACTGGACTAATGTCTGGTATAATCCTTAAAGTGAAATTCAATAAAAATAAGTACAGTGTGACTTGCACATTCGCTGATTCACTAACTGCAGATTCAGTTGTCCGCGGTTGGTGGTCAGCAGTGGATGGCGGCAAGGAGGTGGAAAAATTAAAAATATAAATAACCACCCCAATGCCCACTGCCCTCCTCCTTGCTGCCACCACCATGGGTCAGCCAGGCACATTCCAAAGGGGTGGAGTGGGGACTCACCCAGCTGGCCAACCAGCCTTTGAACTTCCCAGTCGGGTCCCAGGCCATGTTAGCTTTGAACTTCCCGCTCAAATTTCCAATTCACCGCCTGGGACCTGAGCAGGAAATTCAAAGGCCAGTTGGCTGGGCAGATCTTTAAAGTCCCCATCTCACCCCTCCTGAAGGTGCCTGGCTGGTGACATTAGTGGTGGTGGTAGGGGGGAAAAAATTACTGCCACCACCAATGACCAGGCACCCTCCGGAGAGGTGAGGTGGGGACTTTAAAGACCCACTTGGGCAACTGGCCTTTGAATTTCCCTCTCAGGTCCCAGGTGGCAGGTCAGAAGTTTGAGTGGGAAGTTGAAAACTTCTGCTGCCTGGAACCCGACCCAGAAGTTCACAGGCCAGATGGCCAGCTAGGTGAGTCCCCATTCTGGTGAGTGCCTGGCTGGCCTACCCCAGAGGCAACAGCAGCGGTGGTGAGGAGAAGGGCGGTTGTCAGCACAGGCAATAAGTTTTATTTTCAATTACTTCCCCTCCTCTCCTCTGCCACAGGCGAGCCAGACACCCTCCAGAGGGGTGATGGGTCCTCCATCCCTCCGGAGGGTGCCTGGCTGGCCTGTTCTCAGTGGCAAGAATGGAATAAAGCCTTTTTCTTTTTTCTTTTTCTCTCCTTGCCACAGCAGAGCCCAGTGGCAAGGAGAAAGGGGGGAAAACTTTCTTCCCTTCTTGCCATTTGGTGGTGTCGGGGGCAAAAGCTTTTGCCCTTGCACCCTAACACCCCTATCACTGCTGTCCACCCGGATAAGAATGTTGCTTTTCTCCGCGGATTTCACTGTCTGTGAGGTGTGTGTGTATGTGTGTCCTGGAACCGATCCCCTGCGGATACAGCAGTTCTACTGTACTGCATAATACTTCCATGGAGAAGGTAAGCTCCCCTCCCCTTTTCATAGTAGTGTCTTGTGTACCCCAGACTCCTGATCTGAATCCCCCAGAGCTAGTTTGTGAACAGCACTATGGGTGCATGGGGAAGAGAAGGAGAACATTGCATCATAGGCAATCGGAAAAAATAGTATCAAAGCAACTGAGCCATAATCACTATTCACTCTAAAGAATCTAGGCATCCAGGGAAAGTTCATTCATATTTTAAAATACATTTTGTTACTTTCCAAATATTTTTAGCCTCTGTGACTATGTTATATATTGACTCTACAGCCAATATAGGTCAACAAAAAGAACACTATTCATATAACTGATACTGGAAGAGCAAAGTATCCACACTAGTATTGCAAAACACCCATCACTATCCAAAATGTCCCTAACTTGTTAGAGACATTCCTGTACTCTGTCATTCTGTAATCTTACAGCTTCTGTGAGCTTTGGCATTCCAGCACATTTTACATTTTAGTAATCCATACCTGTATAGCAGGCATTACTGAGTTACACAAGTTCATTAGAATTGCATTTTTTCCTGCAGTCAAGAGATTGGTTAGTAATTCATGATGTTCTTTCTTTCTCTATTCCTTCTAATAAGCCCAGTAAAATAACCTTTGGATTTAATGAGTGGAAGCCATACATGAGAGAGCTTGGGTTGGAGGAGAGTACAACAGTTTTAGAGGGTAATGTTCCTTGCAGACAACAGTAATGAAACTGATAAATATGGATTGACATGTTTAAAAAACACATGTTGTTTTCTGAACAGCTTTCTTCAAATCCTTACGTTTCCCGAGAAGCATAGCTAGAATTCTTCAGCAAGGAAATTGTGGATGGCAGAAAGGACCCCTGTTTTTCTTCCCTTGCAATATGCAGTGGAACCCTTTTTGCACATTCCTCTCCTGCTTTTTTCTACCTGTTAGTGATGTTAATCAAGGGGATTCTCTGGTCTCCCCCTATGAACGGAGGTTGTGTAGTAGCATGCCAGGGTTGCTTGCCAGTCAGATCAAGATAGAAACAGGTTTTATGTGAAGGGACATTTTTGAGAAACACTTGTTTAATTTGAACAGCAGGGGGGTATAAAAAGAAACACTCCTCACAGTTGCCTCTGGTTTTATGGGAGTGTCATTGGTCAGGATGAAAATACACATCTAGCTGAATATCTGGTTATTGCCGTGTTTGGCTGGTTGCACCGCGCTGTCAGATCCAAAACAAAGGGAAACTGTAAAAGCCAAATCAAGAATGGTGGCAGATTCCTCTCTCCCCACCCCACCCCACCCCACCCCCAAAACCCTTAATATGCTTTGCTATATAATGGTTTCATTATTTAAACTGCATGTGCTTGTTTAGATTTTAAGACAGGTTACTACTTCTTGACTATTACAATGGGCGGCTTCTCACATTTTTATTCTCAAACCATTTTCTCTAATGCATAGCGGAGACATTCTATTCCCAAGAAGCCTAGAAGCTTAAGGATCTATGAATCTCATGTGGGAATTGCTTCCCCTGAAGGGAAAATAGCTTCATATAAAAACTTCACACACAACGTGCTTCCGAAAATCAAGGATCTTGGTATGTAATATCTGAGGCTTCTTCTGAGATAAATTTTTAATGAGCCCTGTGCTTTTATTAGAAGACCTCATTTTGAAGGTCTGTGAATTGCCCCTTGCGTTGATATTTAATGCATCATAGCCATGTATTTTTGTGTCTAAAACATGTACTGAAATAATGGTTCTGTTTAACTTTTTTTTCCTGAATGGTCTGATATCCAGACACAAACAAATGTTTTTCCATAGTGTTTAGATAATTATTTGTGTAGTACATTTTGAAATAACACTCCAGTACCATTTTATTACTGTAGCTGCATGTCACTGTAGTGTTAAAAATAAGAGTGGGGATTTTTTTTTTTAACTTTCAGAGAGTAAGTTGCTTTCTAACAGCATTTCGAACATTTGTTTCTAAAACCATTTAAATAATAATATATTGATTAGTTGCTATGGAAAAAAAAGATGAAAGTGCCCATGTACAAACTATCTGATTCCATACACTGAAATTTTATGTCATCCTGCCTTGAGGCTTACTGAAGTGCAAAAATGTTCAACAAAATGTTTGTGGAGGCAACTTTTAATTCTTTATTCCCCTCTTCTTTAAAGTATGGTTGACATTTGATGCCCAGTAGCGCAAAAGAGACAGTGTAAGATCTGCAAAAAATAGTACTGAAAATTGATTTGTCATGTGGACTGAATTTTGAAAAAAATATAAAGCAATTCTACTGGATTAAAAAAATTGCTACGACCAGAAGAATTCTCCTCTCAGTGTACTATGAGCAGCTATGATTGCAACCTAAGTTAGTGTCCTACTCCTTTTTAAACCTTACTTGATTTGGTTTGTCAAAACAAAAATGCTGGGATCACAACTTTCTTATGTAAACGGTGTTAAAGCTTGTTCATGTGCAGGTTAAATGATATGCCAGAATTTTTAGTTAAAAGCTAAGAGGCAGGCAGAAACTCCAGACTTTCTAAACAGATTTGAAGTTTATCCTTTCCTGTAATCCTTGCTTGGTGGCTGAAAGGGCATTTATTTGCTGCCATAAAAGTTAGCTTAGTAAAAGATTTGTTTTAAGTGCTGGAGGTTTCATCTTTAAACTGTACTTTTCCCTTCAGATTTCCTTCATTTAATATCACAGAAAAAACATTTTGGGTTGGATAAGGGACAAAAAGAAAGGGTTTTCTTTTTCTTTGGTCCTCAGCTCCTTCAGTAAGCTTCAAAGCAAAATTCCATTGCTTTAATGTTTGTTATTTTTGAGAGATTCCTTGAGGGAAATGAATTTGGAGAAAAATATGCTAACGATTAAATGGAAATTGAATATGTTTGAAATATTATGGAAAGCTCAAGGTTTAATATGTGTATAGTCAGTTACTCTTTTTCTTCTTATGATCAACACGGTAAATATCAAAAGTACAGTTGAAGTTCAGGACATGCAGATTGGTATAGTTAATATTCTGGAGTCACATTATGAGTATATTTGCATGTCACAGCTTTCTTCCTAAAAGGCTAATGTTTGAGTGCACTTAAGGGATCCCCTGAGAAATGGGCCTTAGGGATAGATGGGGAGGTCATTTCTCCCTTGGGATTTATTTTGGTAGGCTTCTGATTAACTTATTTTGTGAATGATTGTACTGGATGTACAATCATTCACAACTTTTATTGGTTTGGACAATTTTGAATGAGACAACCACTACCATCAAGTGGTCTTTTCTTCTTTTTCTTTGTTTGAAAACAGGATATAACTGTGTTCAGTTAATGGCAGTGATGGAACATGCTTATTATGCCAGTTTTGGTTATCAGGTCACAAGCTTTTTTGCTGCATCAAGGTATGTTAAGAGTGCTTTCATTTTTATTATCTTGTTTTTTTCCTTTCATTACTTTGACAGTTTTTATGGACGTGTAGAATTCCAATAGTGTGTGGACAGCATTCCACATCTGTTAAAAACAGTTAGAATCTATTATACTTGTTTCTTTCAGCACATGCACATTAAAGATCTGATCTCCTGCATTGTCTAAAAGTGTCCCTTAATCATTTCTTTGGGGGGGTGGGAATTCTACCCAATTGCAAACCCTTTAAATGTTACAGGACAGGTATAGTTGCAGCGAAAATGACTTCTGTGATGGTGCAGAAGTCTGAAATATTTCATGGGGCTTTTCCCTTTTTACAGCCTACAGTTTCTTTGCTTGGCTTGAATATATTGTATGTTTGAAAAATGCACACAGTTCATTTGAATTCGAAGAGTATTACCTCTGCCTAACTCTGATCATAAAGTGGTCAGAGCCCATGGCTAGTAAGCTATGTGAAAAGACTTACTGTAATTCTAATAAATATAGCTCACTCTTGGCAGTTTGACCATTTAGTTGTGAAATGTATCCTATCACTTTTTTAAAGCGATATAAAGGATCTGCAACCCCTATGCTACACAGTTTGTGAGGGTATAATTCATCTAGAATAACATACTGCCTTTAACTGGGAGTTGAGTCATGGCTACTGGGCTTCTTTTTGAGAGATAGAAACATTTCGCTGTAAACGTTTCTATCTCTCAAAAAAGAAGTCCAGTAGCCATGACTCAACTCCCAGTTAAACGCACCTGGATGACTGAGAATCTTCACAGACATACTGCCTTTAGAACCCCAAATTCTGAGGACCGAAAATTGGTTTAGGTATTTCTGTACTTCAGCTTTGATGTTCTTCCCATTTGGATATATTGGATTGGCATACAACCTGAGGAATTCATTGTGACATCTGATTGGTAGAATCAGCATCCTGGAAAAAATATATAGGAGTAAAGGGTCCTGAAGTAGGTCCCTAAGTAAGGAATAGCCTTCCCTTATGAAGAAGATGGTTTGCTTTCACAGCTGTCCCAAATCGGTGGCTGTTAAAGCATAGGGTGATGATTTTGGGCTAGCCTTATGCTGCAATTGCCAGCAATGCAGAGCCAGAGACTGATGTTCATACCAGCCTCTCCTCTTCTTGCAAAAAAGACCTTTAACTTACTTCCTTATAGTTTAAAAGTTTTTGGAAGGAGTCATTGGTCTTCATTATAGGCAAACCATGAGCCTGCTTACTTATCAATGCAGCAACTTCCTATAAAGTTGTTGTTTCCAAAATGTTATAGTATGGATGCACACAACTAGGCATTATGCTGTAAATTCTATTAAATTAGCTAATTCATATGTATGTGTACAGGAAAACTAGTAGCTTATTCATGTGTTGACTTTAGATCACCTGGCTTCTGAATAACCAAATAATAGAGATGCCATAGCTTCATTGTATCAGATGAGAGAAGACAGGTGGGAGATGGAGCAGGATAATAATAATAATAATAATAATAATAATAATAATAATAATAATAAT
>JAHTLZ010000007.1:4999231-5022959 GCA_023846285.1 Phrynocephalus versicolor | reverse complement strand
TGCTGCAGAAAGCTATTTTGACTTTAAATTTGTTTGAATGTATTCCTGTATTCTTCCATTATAAGCCTGGGGTTACGCTTTTTAAATTTTGAAAACTTCAGGAGTTGAGTATTTCATATAACCTTGGAGAAAATTCCTTTTGAACTTTGGCAGATATTTGGAGAGAGAAAGACAGACATGTTAGTTTAAATGCATGCATTTCCTTAGCTGGGCACTGTGGGTTTTTTTGTTGTATCCCAAATTGTGGAGATGATGGGTTTGCTTGAATGTGAACAAGCCCTGAGGGTTTTATGCTTACTTGAGCCAGAAATGTAAGGTACATGGGCTCTGCTATCTGCTTGAGAGGCTTCTGGTTTGCTTTAAGCAGACCTGAAGCAGATTCTAAACCTTCTCTGTGCAGAAGTAAACAGACATGCTGTTAATGATTCTCTTAAAGACTCAAAGCAAGAGACAATGTAAAATTGGCCAGAAGTTGACTGTTCCTTTGTTAGAAATTCCTTCTGAAAGCAGTGTTTGTGTTTTCCCCTCACCCACACCCTTGAGGGATTCTGTTTTATCCAGTTTTTGATATTTCAAGTGTGACTTTAATGCAGTGCCTGGAAGAGTAACCAATATCCAGTGAATATTTGTGTTGTTTGAGCAAAAATCATTTGTTGGGGTACTTCTGCTCCCCTGAAGATTTTCTCTGCCCTCCCTTTTGTTCTAAGCTGCTGCTGGGTATTTTCCCAAACTACAGAGCCAAATGTTTAAAATCAGCATCTACTATTGTTTTCCCTTTTGGAATGCATCAGGTAAATAGCTTGTGTTTCAAAAGAGGTAATATCATTGTGGTTAATGAGTGTGGCCTTCCAAGTTTGGCTGGTTCTGGATTTTCCGGAAGACAATTAAGACAGTGTGTGCTTCGTTCCCCATCCCACCAGGAGTCCTGATAAGCAGCCATTCTGGGGGGTGGGGGACGTTCCATCCTGAAACACAGCTGGGGACATTTTTTTTATTAGAATGTGGTCCTGCAGAGATTGCTATCTCTTAACAAAGGCGACAGTCACCCTTTCTGTGGGGGGTGGAAATCCTCTTTTACACATCCCTGACAATCTTTGGAAACCATGGAATTCCACACAAGAATTTCCCTTGCTCTTTGTAAATTATTGGAAAGTTTATTTAACAATTCTCCCAAAATCTTCTTCCCCTTGAAAAATCTACAACACGCTGACCCCCTTCACACTAAGGGACGGCATGCATGTTACGCTGGAATTTACTGCCGTAAAACTGTGACTCCTGGTTCTCCCACCCTCTTCCCAGGCTGGGTATCTCTGACCGAACAGGGCATTTTCCAGGGCTGTGTTAGGTGGGGGCAGGAGAGAGCAAGTGAAGGATAATTGCATTCTGCTTCCTGACTTCTCTGCTCTGGCTTGGAGAGGAGATTCTACCAATAGATAGGGACAAAGGGCAGGGAGTATCTACAAAAGGACAGGCTTTTTGCTTCACTGTTTTCTCTGTTTTTGTTTTTGGCATTAGACATTGCATCTTGTTATGCAGGAAACAATTTTTTTTGTTTCTTTAAATGTCCAAATGCCATGCAAACCATTTTTTTAATATATAATTTTATATTTTATTATTTCACAAGACAAGTTAAGACAACAGTACAATAGCGTCTCATTATTTGTACATTCTATAGGACCAATATCCTTTTCAGAATCCACCCACTAATTCATCTTCCAACACAGTTAATTGTGACACACACACAAGTAAATTAATTCTTTTAAAATTTTACATTCCAGCAGTCAAAATTATTCCCCATAACAGATTCTTCATTTTTTGTGTTAATTCCATACGTTAATAAGGGCTTCCAGGTTTTCATAAATGTATCATGTTTTATTTCCCCTCTATATATTTTAATTTGATAGGTCAACTTTTCCATAAGAGCCATTTGCCAGATTCTGTTCAGAAATTTTTGTAGTGAAAGATCTTGAGCATTTCTCCAATTTTTTGCAATTTCAGCTCTTGCTACACCAATCAGATTTGCTATTAAGTCTTTATATGATAATTTTTCATTTCCATCCTTAAATATTGAAAATAATAGTAAAGCTTCATTTATAATTATTCTTTGTTTTAACAGGGTTTCTATCCATTTAATTATTTCCTGCCAATATGCTCCTACTTTGGGGCAAGAGATCCACATATGTTCTAGGGTACCTTTACTTCCACAATTCCTCCAACAATTATCTGGAATTTCTTGATTGATTTTATGTAATTTTGTGGGATACCAATACCATCTGTGAGCTACTTTTAACACCAGTTCTTTCGCTTTAGTTGATATTGATTTGTAAGGATATGTGTTCCATATTCCCATCCATTCTTTCTCAGATATACTAATATTTAAATTTGTTTCCCAGGCTACTTTGGATCCCATGCCCCTAACAAATGCTTTTTCAATCAACTGTTTATATATAATTGAAGTTATACCCTTTCTTTTATTTCGATCCTTTTCTATACAGTATTGTTCGAATACTGTAAGTGTTCTCATGGGTCCGTATCTTTGATATAATTGGTTTGCCAAATTTCTTACTTGTATCAATTGTAGCCAATTTGCTTTTATTTCCTTTGTTTTATCTTCCAACTGTCTAATTGTTATTGGTTTCCCAGCCTCAAATAAATCTCTTATTCTATAAATTCCAATTTGTTTCCAATTTTTAAATTGTGCATATTTCTCTCTTGATTTAAATTTAGGATAATCCAGCATAGGGCACAAAGGAGAAATAGGTGGAGCAAAAATGTTCATATACTTGCGCCAAATTTTCAGTGTCTCACAAGTATAAGGATTTCGTATTTGCTCCTTTTTTCTAATTGGTTCCCTTGTAAAAATATAGGTATTAACTAATCCAGTTTCCTCGCCTTTTTCCATTTCGACCCAATCTGGGATTTCTTCTATCTGAATAAACTTTATAGCTTGAGTGATTTGAAAAGCTTCATAATATTTTATTATGCAGGAAACAATTAGACATTTGTGAATCTCAGGAACACAGGAGAGGAATGTGGAAAACATTTATTTTATTTATTTATTTATTGGATTTTTATACCGCCCGTCTGGCAGCAAGGTCACTCTAGGCGGTCACATGGCAGGGAGTGTCTATAGCTATCCCTGAAGGAATGCTTTCCTCATTCTCAGTGGCATTACCCATGGCGGCCCTTCAGCCTCCCAGAGCTGCTCTATGAATCTGGAATAGGGGTGCCCTAAATCTGCAATGCCCCAAGAGCTTGCCTTTGATCTATGCAGTCTTCTTTTGCCTCTGGGCAACTCTGCTTTGTGCCAGTGCTGGGCGGAACTCTCTAACTATCCTCCTATATTCAGCTCTGGTTTGGTTAAGTCAGGCATGTCCAAACTTTGGCCTTCCAGATGTTTTAGACCACAACTCCCACAGTCCTCTGCCATTGGAAATACAGGCTTGGAATTCTGGGAGTTGTGGTCCGAAACATCTGGAGGGCCGAAGTTTGGACATGCCTGGGTTAAGTGGTGAGCTGAAGTCTACACATGCTGTGAAGATACCTTCAACTTTTGACCCATGTAACCCTTCCTTCCCAGAGCAGTGGAATTCTGAGGCTGAAATTGTTCCAGTGCTTTCTTACTGCCATCTGGAGTGACCTTTCAATACCTTTCTGAGGCCTATTTTCTGGCATGGCATAGTCTTTTCTCTCGTTCTGTCCTTGAGGGTGGTCTGTGTCTATACTCGCCTTGACTGGGGAGTCTGATGTTAGACCTTTCAAATCCCTTTCAAATTTCTGGCCTTTCTGGGTTTCTTCCACATCTCCCTGTATACTTGTGGATAAGGGTGGTACAAGGATGGGTGTGAGACCTGTGATTTTCAAAGGCATTAATAATGAGCCTATTTCCGTTCCTGACTTTGGTGCCCACTTCTGTCCTGCACCTCAACCTGAACCCTGAGTGTGAACCTGAGTGGAAGTCTCTACCTGCAGATTCCTTCCTACTTGCTCCCAACCTGACTCTCTCAGGGACACTTTTCTCCAGGAGACCCTTGGTCTCCAGTTTGCCCCTGACTGCCAAAGCCCTGTTTTCTCTAATAAGCCCTCTAGCTCTGTGCAATGACAATCCTGTCCTGAAAGGATCGCTCCCATCTTACCTTTGGGATCCTTGTGGATGAGGGATGTATCTTGAAATCCTTGCCAGGCTGAGATAGACGAGGACAGAGCTGTACATTCCATGTCTTCTGGATTTCCTACTTGGGAGGTTCTTTGTGCCTCGGTTGGCCTTAGTGGTTCCTGTACAGACCACCAGACGTTGCACTGTGTAACGAATATTAGAAGTAGGCCAAATGTAAATAAGGCCAATACTAAGGTGCACGCTAGGCTGTTGTAGATCTGCTATGTCAAGTGTCTGTGTAAAACAATGGCCAAGGCACATTCCAGCTAAGAAGCAAGTGAATCCTGATTGGTCAAGGAGGTGACATGCGACATCTTTCTCATGCTGTGAACAGTCTGGGAGAGACAGAGACAGAGATTTTTTTTTCCTGAATTGATTCTGCAAGGTGGACTAATGCTTAGCAATGTAGTAAAGTAGACATAGGAGCTTTTTGCCTCTTAAGCCTCCTTTAAGTTAGGAATAGAAATCATGTTATTATTTTCTAGTAAGAGAATATTCTTGTAAAATTCTTATTAGTAAATAAATGCTTTTACATTCTTACTCAAATGAAGGTGCCTGTTGAACAATTATTCTGGTAAGTGAAATAGCTATCACAGCCAGGCTGGGAGACGTAAAGTATCCATGTGGGCTTATGTTCTCCAGATTCCTGCTTTCAGCAGCTGAGGTTGATTAATTGCAGATGGGATCTGGGTAGCAGGACAGCCCATATAGTGTTACACAGTGGCGATGCAACACATTGGTTGGGTTGGAGCAGAATGCTTAGAGTTCGCCTCTGCCAGCAGCTCGAAGCCTTTTATTAGATACAGTAAACACATTGGGTCATAAATCATTGACAACAGGCAAGAGAAGGAAAGGTCTTTGGTCACATAACTCCAGACCTCTGGGTGCCTTTGTGCCTAATCTCTTGGTGGTAAACCTGTTTCCTGGGCTTCATCTTTGCCTGCACTCCAGAGTCATCTAGAGTTCGCTGTTGCCCTGGCTTCTGCTTGGGGTTCTCTGCTCCACTGTGGACATGACTGTATGTCCAGGGGCTAATGGCCTCCCAAGCACCTGCCAGGTCCCTTGGGGTTTCAGGGTGCAGTTTTCCTTGGGGGGGGGGAATCCCTCAAGATGGGATTCCTACAGTTTTGTATGGCATTTCTCCATTTTATTTTTAGTCTCTTGCTAATTTCATTGACATATCAGAATGAGTTGCCTTTCACAATAAGCTATTTAATGTGATCCCAAAACTCTTTCTCATGAGTTATTTCAGACAGGATCAATGTCAGCAGCACAGTTATATTCTTGAGTGTTTGAATCCCCACATACACAGCTATTAAGTTTTAAATTTCTATTCAAATTTGTCTAGTTTGAAAATGACACTTTGCAACTCTTAAATTTCATTTAAGATTTCATCATCCTGAAAAAACTTTTGCATCTTCAAACTTGATTTTTCTCTCTCATGTGCCTGCTTTCAGGTGCAGGTAAATCATGATGTGGCTGTATATTTCATAATAAAGGGAGACTTTTAATGATATACACATGCTGTATAACATATGAAAATCTAAACATAGAAAAACACTTTCTTACATGCTATTCCTCAATTCTTTCTTTCTTTCTTTCTTTCTTTCTTTCTTTCTTTCTTTCTTTCTTTCTTTCTTTCTTTCTTTCTTTCTTTCTTTCTTTCTTTCTTACTTACTTACTTACTTACTTACTTACTTACTTACTTACTTACTTATCTAAACAGGAGCATTTCAGTAACTCAAGCTCTCATTTGCCATTCAGAGATCTACATTTCAGAGAAGAGGTTCACTATTCAAAGATGTGCTGTAGTCACAGAACAATAAGACAAATTTTGCCAGATTCAATACAGGTACTTTGTCCTGAATTTCCTTCTGTATTGTACAGTTTATTCCAGTACAAATATGTCAAGATTGTACTTGCTCAGTTTTACCATATGTGGAATTGAGAGTTACTTGGCAGACTGTAGCAGAGTTGCCAAGTACCCGAGTTATTTGTAGAAAAGAACACTGAGAAGCTGCCATAGCTGTTAACTAGATGTGATCTCATGTTCTCCCTCCCATTGGTTTTGATGCCACTTTAGATGGATTTTTAATGACAGTCAGCAAAAATAAAAGTGAACAATTTATATACTGATTCATTGCTCTAATATTCTTGTCCTCCCGCCCACCTTTATCAATTAGTAGTTTCTTTCCTCTTCAACATTATGAATATGTTTTGGTACTCTTAAATGTTACAGGTTATTTTTCCTGACAATAGTTATTTGATCAAGAATTTCTCCAATAGAACCCATTCTGAAAAACAGGGACTCGCCTCAGTTATTACATTTCTTTGCTTTTTCGGTGTCTCCAAGTTTGTTTCAAGATAAAATTTAAAGTACTGGTTTTTCTGCTTCAGGGATCTCAGTGGTTTGGTATTTGAAAGGCAGTCATATCTCATGAGAATTGGCCTGTTGAGCCCATGCACAAAGAAAAAGTTATAGTTTTTCATCAATAGCTTTCTTATAATATATTTAGATTCTTTAGTTTTTCTTTACTTGTTTGCTAACATTTTCTTGATATTTATTTTGTTCTAATTGTAGGGAGCTTTAAAAACATTTTAGGGGAAAATTTAAAACATTTAAAATTAATTTGGCATAATATTAATTCTGAAATAGTCACTTGGTGGTGTGCATGTGAGAAGGGTGCTATTATAAAGTTAAAATATAAATGGAAATAATTGTATAGACATTGTTTATCCTGCACTGCATGTCATTAGTCCAGTTTGTTATACCCGCTACAAGTAGAACAGTGAGCACATAGATTTGTCAGCCATTCTTCAGCAAAACAACATCCAAAAGGCATGTGGACACAATGGACACAATAGCTTATAGTCATTACATGCCAGCTGTGGATTGCATGTGGTACCATATCAAAATTTATCAGTGGGGTCATAAAAGAAGCTTACTATGAGTTCATTCTTTTGCTGCAACATAGAATTGTATATTCTTTATTTGCAATAGTCATATGCTTTTGTGGGCAATACATAAAAGTTACTGTGATATAAAACCAACACACTAATTCAAGAAGACAAACATATAATCATGAAATATACATAAATACTGCAAAATAATTAAACAGATACGTCTGTGAAGAATTACAGCTTAGAAATTTATATTTAACCTCATTTTAATTGCTGTTTCTAAAAATTTTGCTGACTCTACCACCACTTGTTTATTTCAAACAGTACATAAAAATAAAATCTGGTGTGTGGCCCAGTTTGTTATCCAACAAAGGACTATTTAATTTTTTGTGTCCATCTCGGCTTTAAACAAAAAAACAACAGTAATACATGGAGAAGAATTTCAGTACTGTTGCCACATGAACATGTGTGATTTTGCTGCAGTTTTCACAGATTTTATTTCGTGGACAGTAGTGACACCATTCATGGGTAGAGAAGATCTGTGTGAAAAACCAAGGGGGCAGCTGTGCCTGACAATTGCTAAGCATAATCAGAGCACAACTTTTCATGGGGGTGGTAGTGGTGGTAGAGAGAAGTAAAATGGAGGAAATTGGAGGGCATTTTATTCACTCCATTCTTCTTGCATAGGATGTCACTTCAGCATTGTCTGTCTTTGCTTCTTAAAGACTACTATTCACATTTCTAGTCTTTTCTGTTTTTGTCACCCATCCACTCCCCTTTCCACCTCTTACAATAGGATCATTTCATCTTGTGGACAATTTAAAGAGTCATACAGATTTCAAAAGGGTACATTTTGTCTGTTACTTAATACTATATGGATGATAGTTCGTCATTTCGGCACTTCTCCCCCTTTTTATTGCTGGAAGTTACGGGTTGTATTAAGAAAATAAAAAAGGAAACAATGATTGTTTCTTTGTTCAATGAGCCATTAAATATGTAACAATCTAGAATTTGTAATAAAAGCACTCTTACTGTAGTTAACTTGATTGCTATAAAATTATTCAAAATATTATCAGTTTATGTAATTATGGTGTACTTTAAAACCTATGTTTTATAAATCAGCTATTCCAAAGCATCTCATAAGAGGGGAAAGCAGATTGCAGTGAAACACATTTTATTATGTATAAGCATTTTCTTTTTGAGGCTCTGAAGTGAGTCTTTATAACAAGTTTATAAAATGGTTTTGTATGCATTACTGACTTTGCTCATAATGGACGCTGAAGGGGGGGGGGAAGCAATTTATTTCCTGTATTTCAAGCACAAAGCACTTTCCAAGGAAGGCTTCCAGCCTAGGTTTTGATCCCATTACAGATTTTTGTTCAGAAGCGCTATTTTCCAGATGCCTAACTTTTCATTTCGATTGTGAGTGCTCTTACTGCTCTCACTAATCTCTTGAGATTCTAAGATAGAAGATACTGTAGCTCTGTCCCAATCTACCAGAGATAGAGCTATTCCCAGACATTGGAAGAAGTGGGAAATGAACACTGATTATTTAGTCCAGTTTCAGTGCATCTCGTTCATCCCTTGCTCCATGCCAATAATTCATTTATCTGTGTTTGGAAGATAATGGTGTCCTTTAATGGTAGCCTTCCTGAGGCTCACTGGAACAAGACTAATAGCATAGCAGCTGTAGAAGTCACCCCACTGAAGCTGGTAGCAGTGACTGCCCAGTAGCCTTTGTGCTTAAGGTTGCATCCTCAAAATGTGAATGTGGAATTTCTTTTGTACCATTTCACCAAATAGTGTGACCTTGGGGAGTTGTGATGGATGTGTATGAGTGTTTTAATCTTTATTTTACCTTTTAAATGTATTCCTTTTCTGTTTTAATTTAGTTTCCACACCCGGGATAGCATTCAATTTCGTTGTACTATGTACGGCGACACGAAGGTATCTATTCTTTTATATTCTGTCACCTTAAATCATCCTGAGGAAGCATGCAAATAAATTTATTTTGTATGCTTTTAATTGATGTTTCAGCATATGACTTCAGTCAGGATGCTGTCATCAGTAACTGCCCTCCTCTCCAAGAGGTATATAAATCTCAGGGGAAACTTTTGCATAATTAGCTGCTTGTAACATTGTTAGGTCATATCCGCTGAAGACATACCACCAGACATATGTAATGATGGCACCACAAAAGTTGCTGCTTCTCATATTTGTAGATAAAACTTATGTTGAGAGGCCTTTTCTACCTGAACTTTCCAATAGATCAGTGACACTTTGAAAACCACTGTCTCTGCCCCTTTCCTCCCTCAGCTAGATTTTTGAGCCCTCCCCTTTTGTATATCCACTGAAGCAAGGGGCTCTGGTCAAAAAAAATTGTCAGAAGTATTCAAGATTTAAAAGAATCTCTTTGTTTAGCGTAAATTAGGGGCACTGAAATAGATATGGGAAATTTTGTGTTTGTGTGCGGCAATGGTCCAGTTAATGTAACTGGAAATGAAGCTTGTATTTATTGTTATAGGAGCCAAAGCAGAAGTCAGCAGTTTTGGACTTGGCTAGTCTTCTTCCTTAAAACACCGTTCTGTTTGACATTTAGAAATTGTTTCTCACCAGCCAAGCATACCTTTAAAAGAAGAAGAAGAAAAGGCCAGATTTCATGGTGACTTGATTGCCCAGCAGAGCTGTGGTGCAGTCCATTTCAAAGGAGTTCCACAGCTGAGATGGTAGATGTGTGTAGACTTTGTTCTATGTGCAAACAATTTTTAAAAAGGATTTCAAAAGGGGGGAAATCATGGAAATCATTATAGCTAGATACCTCTAAAAGGAGTCTGTATTTAATACAAAGAAACTTGCTTTATATTTGAGCCACCTGCTGTATTGACAAAAACTTTATGATCATTTCAGCTTGTTGCCATGCTTATTACTGTAACTTCTTACAGTTATTTCTTCCTGTAATTCAAATGGTAATTTTGACTCCCTCTGCAAGGAAAAAAGAATATTACAGTACTTGAACTTACAAAAAGGTCAAATGGTGTGCCCAGCTAAGTTTATAAGAGGAAAAAACACCATCATTTCCATCCACCTCTATATTGTTGTCGTGTTGTGCCATCACACCATTTCTGCCTCGCAGCAATCCTATGATATAATGACTTCTTAGGGCTGTATCCTAAACAGCCCTGTTGAGGTCTTGTAAGCCAAAAGGCATGCATTCTGTATTAAGTCAATCTGTTGCATGAATGAGTCTTCCTATTTTTCTGCTGCCTTCAACTTGTCTTGTCTTAGGCAGGATTATAACCCTGTATTGGTAGGCTGATAAGTTTCTGTTTATATATGTCAATTCATCTTCTTATTGACATATAGTGTTGTAGTAGTACACACCCATAAGCGTATATGCACAGGGAATACAAGTCTAAGGGTTGTTCATATTTGTGACACAACAGTTATAAAATGTTTGATAAATTATCATGTTAAACTGCAGTGATTTTGAACCTCTTGAGAAAACAAGTTTACAAGGAGAGAGGCAAAGAAAACACCTGGCTGATCAGAAGCACAGGGGAAAACATCTCTGAGAGAAACAAAATAGAATGGATGTGACTCAGTCATGAAATCCAAAACTGTGATCTTGTTGTAAAAAAGCATGTATAATGTGCGTTTGTTCTCAAGACCCTTGTCTTTCGCTCAATATTTTTCTTTTAATCTTTTTTATGACTATTATATGATACTTGGCAATTAAAGGTGGCTGAAACAGTTAGCTTTCGTGTTAGCATTCTGGGATCAGCTTAGCAGCACAGAGTGGTCAGAAATGAACTACAAAAGAAGCACTGAGCAGCCTCAGTTCACGCAGCTGGCTAGCATAACATTGCTAAGTGACTAGGAGTGCTAAAGGCAGCAGTGCTAATAGGCAGTGGGCGCAGTGGTTAAGTGCCTGTACTGCAGGTAAAACTGTGCTCATGGCCTGGGGTTCAATCCCAGGTAGCAGGCTCATGGTCAACTCAGCCTTTCATCCTTCCAAGGTTGGTAAAAATGAGTACCCAGCTTGCTGGGGAGGGGGTCAATGTGTAGCCTGCATACTGTAATTAAACTGTAAACCGCCCAGAGGCTACTTGAAGTGGTATGGGGCGGTATATAGGCAGAACACTTTGCTTTCTCTTTCCCATGCAAAGAAGAAATCAGGAAATTTAGGACCCACTCTTCACAGTCAAAGCCAGGCTTGGGAACTGTACAAGGCTATGGTATCGTTCAGTAATGGTGCATTTACTGACCCTGTCAACCCATCAAGTTTCAAACAAGGGCACTAAAATATGTAAACCTGATGGAACCTGCTTCTTCACATAGGGACATAAGATGTCGTTATCTGGTTTTCTTCTTCCAAATGTAAAAAGGCTTCCTTCAGATGGAGCTGATTGCACATCAGTCAGAAAGGTATGGCAGGCAGGCATGGGATGGGCTGGGGTTGGGAATATGCAGACGGGTAGAGTTGGAAACCCACATATTGCTATTTTTTGTTTTTGTTTTTGCACTCAAGCAAAGGCTGAGGAAGGCTGCAATCTGTCCATTTCTGCATCAAATCAAAATGCCTTCTTTGAAATAACGTCCAATAATAAATGTTTTATCGTTGGTCTGCAGCTGTGTGTTATTGCTTGACTCTGACAAGTGTGGCAAGCCTTACCCAAAAAATGAAGCAAGGAATGTTTTTGCTGGTCCTGTTTTATATTTCTATGCCAGCCAAAGTCAAATTAGGCCTGAAGATGTTTCACATGTCACATTCTTATTCCAGATAGATTGGACTGCATTTCCTATCATTCCCTGTTGGCTAGTTTTACTTGGAGGCACAGGCCAAGTCAGCTGAAGGCTAAGGAAAATTAACCTGCCTCTTCTTGTTTGGTATCAGATATGCCCCCCCCCGGGTTTGTGTGGTGGGGAGGTTTCTTTTCCTAAACCTTTGTAATTTGGTTCTCTTTAGGTCCCACTATTACTCTAAGAATCTGAAAATTATCTATGTGGTTTCAGCTTTCCAAGTTTAATTTTTGGAACAGACCTGTATGGCAGATGAAGGTGAAGAGGCAATATTCCTTCTTAAGACTATTCAGTGTCCTTCATGGCTGACTAGGGATTTGAACTTGGGTGTCTCCAGTTCTACTCTTGACACTCAGTCATTACACCATAGTGTGACATGCAGTAGCATAAAGCATCAGTTTGCAGGATGGAGATTAATTGTTTGGTTACTATTGTGACTAGCACAAATACATGCAAAGCCACACTCCAGAAATTGTGGGTAGAATATAAAATTAGATGAACCTTTTCTGAGTGATTCTGGGATTAGTTTTTGGGAGTCTTCCATCAAATAGTGGTGTTGGGAAGACAAATGGCCTCAATCTATCTTTAGTCTTGCTGAAGTGAACATGATTACAGGGAAAATAGAGGATGGTCTAATGTCACTTAACTGTACTGCATCTTGTGACTAGTCAGAACACTTTAATGCTGTTTCTTCAAAGCATTTCCTTGTCAAAGATATAGACGAAAGAAGATAAAAGGGCCTGCATCATGCAGAAAACCTACGCTTACACCAGAATTGCCTTCAGAGACTGAATTTGATAACATTCTGTTAGTCCTTATGTAAAATAGTTGATACAGTATCTCAATAGGCTCTGCTGACAGTATAGGAATTTACCTTCCAATTCACTTTTTGACACTTTTCTCCCCTTTCTTTTCTTTCTTCCTTTTTTTACTTTCCCACTTCAAACTAGCACTTTAGTTTTAACTTCTCTCTCTCTGTAAGTAAGCATGCATTCTTAAAGGCAGTTGGCTACATATTTTTTCATGCTAAAGTACAATATTTCATATATTTTAAATTAAAAAATACAGCCAAGATAATATTGTGTTCTTTATTACTAGAACTACGAAGAGCTGTGTTGCAGTTTTGTTGTAAAACATTTTATAAGCTGATTCAAAGAGTCATTTTAGAAGATTCGCTAAACATGTGTGCACCCAGTAAGATGGTCCTTCCTCTCCCCTACTCCTTCCACCAGTATTTTCCTTTCCTGAGAATAGTTGACCTCTCCTCTCCCTCCTTCCCTCGTATTCTATCTTAAGCAGTGGACTCAATTGTCTGTAGAGTACATAGTTTTTTAATTTGATTTTCAAAAGATTTCCTCTAAGTTCTAATTTAATGGATTACCTGCATAGTCTCTTGGATGTCTGCAGCTGAACAATTGTTGTAAAAAAAGTTACTCTCTTTAGCTGTGGCACCAGTATCAAAACCAGTGCCTTATTATGAAAGTTTAAACTGTTCCCCGGCACTGTTTCCAGCCTGTGTGAGAACCTGTTTCTGATCTTGGCCATTAAAATGGCCTCCACTCTCTTGGGACCTTTTTCATTGGAACATCCAAGTGAAATACATGGACTGGTGTTGGTCTGCCGGCCACACGTAGAGAGCATCTCTTGTAAAATATGCTCTTGCTCAGCTCCTTCCAGCTGCTTCCAGCTCCCACTGGCAAAAAATAATAATAATGAAACATTGGAAGGCTTTAGTTTCTACCTAGCTGGTGTTTGCTTTAGTTATTTCTAGAACAGACACCCTAAAAGTCATTGGTATTGTTCAAAAAAGTAAATAAAAAGAAGAAAATGATTGTAACTTCTCCTGTAGTGTGTATATATTGCTGAGCCCTGTACATTCCTGAAAATTGATGCATTATACATTTTCACAGCATGCTTGAGTCTTCCTACCTGAAATAAATTCTGACAAGATGACACATTGAAAGGAGCAGAATAAAATGTCCGGCTTCATCTGATATCCATGCAGCATGGGTCATTTGTTTTGGTTATACATATTGTTTTCTTGCATTTATATTTAGAAATCTCATTACAGGCTCCTTTTATTGTCTGTTTAGATGGAGTAATACCTGTGGAGTGTAATTGCATATAGACAATTTTCTGTCTCTGTAGTCATTGGAAACTCGGTGTTTGATAAAATTAAGATGCACTCAAAGAATGGATTTAGTTCTTTGTGCATTTCCTACAGTCTCAATTTTAAGATGGTTGATAGTCCATCCATAGTACAACATTTGTCCTAAAGCAATAGGGGTGGATTGACCAAACATCTGTCTTTAGTGTCAGTGGTAGGCACTTACTTTTATCTTGAGTACTCTACGCTATACAAATATGTCATCGAGCTTTGAATGGCTGTGAATAATTTTAGTGTCTGGCTTGTAAATTCATTCGCTGAGAGGTAAGAATACAATAAAAATCTGAATGCTTTTTCTGCTAAGGGCAGAAATTGATGTATTTCTTTCTTCTTTTTTAATGAATGTATCTCATTCTAAAAGATAGGGAGCTGTATTTGGGCAATTTTCATATGCTCAGAAAAAATGCTCTTCAAATGAATTCCTTGGGATTTTGCAACCAAAATGGAAGAAAACTATTTCATCTTTCAATTTTGATGGGCCTAGCATCCAGTCTCAGAGACTGCTGTGTGTTGTGGTTTGTACCTGAAGTTCCTGAGTAATTTATTTTCAAAATTGATTCAGAATCCATATGTGGATTTATGTACCAGAGGTGTATCACAAATGCATCAAAGTTCTGGTCATTGAAAAAAGTACCATTACTCTCGGTATGTCCTTCTGTTTAGAGAATTCCAAGTTCAGTTCTAGGGATCTTTAGCTAAAAGAATACTTTTGCAGGTGACAAGTCCTCTGCATGAGACCCTAAAGAGTATCCGATAACAGGCTAGACAGACAAATAGTCTTGTTCTGTGGTTCTTCACCTCTGAATTGTTAACAGGGCAGCATCTGGAGTGGGATATTTTTTCTTTTTCTCTCTCACAAGTCCAAAGAAAAACATATTTGTTCACATTGAACCAAGTATGATGTCGTAGAAAGAGTGACACACCAGCACTCAGAAAACCTAGATTCAGAACTATGCTTGGTCATGGAAACTGGTGGGAGAAATAGTAGAACCTCTTCCTATAGATCAGTCTTGCCTTTACTATTTATATAAGCAGGCTCCAATGTGATGACGCGTAACACTGAACAAACAGAGATGCATACCTCAGGTAGTCTTCATGTTTTAATTGGAAAAAATGTTGTGGTACATACTAGCCATCCTTTTTAAAAAGTGTTGTTTTTTTTCAGGGTTTCAAGGTAAAGAATATTCAGAGATGGTTTACCATTCCTTTGTTCTATGAGTGTCCTGGAACTGTGCAGCTTGCCCAAGGCCACATAAGCTGGCTGTACTCACAAGAGGTACAGTGGGGCATTGAGCTTCCCACCTCTGGTTGCAGAGCCAGATACCTAAACCACCTTTGTAACCACTGCCCATTCTTCCTGAGACCTTGTTTGAAGATTCATTAACTTGATTTTAGGGTTCAGTCCCAATATATCAGGCCTGCCCAACAGGTAGACCGGGGGCTACCAGTAGCCCGTAAAGGGTTCAAAAGTAGCCCGCCAGCCATCAATTAAAAATGTGAGGGGATAAGTTCTCCACCTCTACCTCCCACAACCCAAGGACCACCACTGCCCCAGCAAAGCTCTGGGTCTGCCAGCCCACTGTCTCAGCCGAGCGGGGCAGTTCAAAGGCCATGGCACAGTCCCCTGCTCTCCCTACCAGCCAGATGATCGGCGCACCACTGTGTTGTGACCAGTTTAGTTGTTGGTGCAGAGTGGAGGAAGGGGAGTGGAGGTAACAGCGAGGGGTGGGCGTCATGGACGTGTCCACCTCCTTTGCGTGGTGACATCCCCCTCTTCACCCCCCCGGAGAATTCCTTCCTCCCACCCTTCCATCCTCATCCTCCACCCACCCCCACAGCTGCCTCACAGAGACTGTGACCTGCCACTCCTCATGCTCACCTTCTGAGCTATTCCCTCCTCCTTGCGCCACCGTGGCAATGTGATTGCCCCACTACTGGCTTGGTCCATCCCAGCTGCACAACGAATATGGCAGAGGTGACTGGGAGCTATGGGCGGCAGCAGCAGTGGCAGCGAGGGGGCTGGAACGGAAAAGGGGGAAAACAGGAGGAGAAGTAGAGTCAAGTCAGGCCCCGGGCAGGTTGGGAGGGAAAGTGCACCTTTTAAAAAAAACTCTTCCAGCAGGCTGGGCAAGCGGAAGGGGCGATCTGCGCAAGCATACACATGGCTCCCTTGCACCCATCCACATTGGCTCGAGCGGGTGTAAGGGAAGCATGTGCATGGTCAGCCTTACCATAGGAATGCATTGAAATATGTTCCCTCCAGAAAGGATTAATTGATTTCCAATGTGTTCCTATGGGAAACCGCTGCTCTACTTAACATTTTTTTTATTTATGAGCATATGCTTGGAACAGATAAAATTCATAAGTAAAGGTTTTAGTGTAGTAGCCCTCAGGCACTTTCGTCTGGAAAAGGTAGACCTCGTCCTGTTCAAGTTGGACAGTCCTGCAATATATTAATGTAGAAAACAACAGCTGTGGCTGTTAACTCTTAGATCATAAAGTGCAGATACCTTTCAAGATTATGGACCATTAGAATGTATTGGAAGTGCAGCGGAAGATTGCTAATATTCATTCAGTTTCTTTGAATCTTTTCTCCCATGTACAGCAGTAAAAACACAGCTGAAAATATTATTTGCAAACTTCCATGTGCAGAAGAAAGACTCTGTCTAATTTTCTACACTCAGCAGACAGTCAGTACATATAACATAGAAGAAAACAAACACACCGGTGAGACTTTCTTACCACACTGCTTATGAAAATTAGCAGAAAATATCCCCCACCCTTCTAAAGCAGTTAGTTGTTTGAGCTGTGATTAAGAATGTGGCATTTGGATTTTTCAGATGCCAGCACTCACGATTCTTTTTTCCACCTGCCCTGGTGCTTGTTGGTATGTAAAGTACACTTTGTATGTGTAAAAAAAAGGGAGTTGGGAAAAGCCTTGCTCCCTAATTCATAGTACAAGAAAGGCCAGGGAAAATCCATTAACAATGGACATGAAGGATAGATAAAAGAAAGTACTTCTTCATAAAGCATGTAGGTAAACTGCAGAAACTCCTAGAAATCGCGGCCTGCTTGGATGGCTTTTAAAAAAGGACTGAAAAGGGTTTTGGGTTTGTTTTTTGGTCTTTTTTGGAAGATGGGGCTACCTGTGGCTCTTATTCATGATGGAAATGTACTCTGCCAATGCTAGACTGTGGTTCTGCTGGACAACAGGGTTTGGAAGATACCTGAAAACTTATGCCCTGCCTGGTGGTTTCCCGTAAGTAAACAGTTCAGTCACTGTGTGAATAGAAGTGACACTGATTATGGCCTCAGAGGGAATCTTGCACTTGCCCTAAATTTATGTGGGACAGAGGACAAAACATGCCTTGACACCTTCAGAGTGGCAATGCAGAAAGTACCACAGATAGTAAAGAAAAGGTAAAGTTCACCTTTACAATTACTGTAGGTCCAGTCATTTCCATCTCTGTTTATAAGCCAAAGAGATTGTGTTTGTCCGTAGACATATTTCCATGTCCATGTGGCTGGCAGGAGTAAACATGTGGCTGCATGGAACACGGTTACCTTCCTACAGAAGTAGTACCTATTTATCTACAGTACTCCTACTTTTGCAGGCTTTCGAACTGCTAGGTTGGCAGGGGATAGGAGAAGCAATGCAAGCTCAGCCCATGGCACAGATTCAAACTGCCAATATTTTGATTGACAAGCTTAGAAGCTCAGCAGTTTAACCCCCAGATTGTATGAGATAAAAACCATTTGTTCCTGTAATTCAGCAAGAATTACGTGATGGAAAGATCTGATTCCCCACAAACTGAAATACTATTCCAAAAATGATTCTCCACAAAAATCTGTGTATTTCTTTTTCAGTAAACCAATTTCTTTGAAAGATCCTAAGGGGATTGAATGCTCCCAGTTTAGGAAGCCACTATACTTTCTATTTATCAAGTATGGTATATTCCTTCTCTCTCTCTCTCTCTCTCTCTCTCTCGTGTGTGTGTGTTTGTGTGTTTAATCAGTCTCCTTCGACAGTAGCAAACTATGAACAAGCATGTGTATCTTGTTATTTCTGAAATAAGTATAAAGTATTATGCTATATAAAATGTTCAAATTTAGTTGTTGCTTCCTATCTGAGAGTTTTATTGATTTTCCCCCTTTTCCTAATAACATAAGAGTAAGAATATAAATTATCCTAGTTCGTAATTCTGAATGTCTGCTACTTCATGAATATTAATATATTCATGAAGCTTGACATCTGTCACTTGGGATGCTCAAAAGTTTTCTCTCAAAAAATTATGCATAAAAAAGACAAAATTTAATGGCTCTTTTTAAAGCCAACTAGTCTGTGGGAGTTTGCAAAAATATCTTGACAGGGCTGTTTTGCACGTTTTTACCCAGAGTTGTGAAGCTCCCAAATAGATTTGTTGCTTGTCAATTTTGACACCTATTCCAGTCCCCTTTGTATTATAATTAAGTATCTTTTGGATCCTTGGACTAGATAGGCATGCTGATGGCATTTCTAGCTGAATTGCTAACTTTTTGTGTGTATATATTGTTCATATTAACTACAGGCTTGAAGGACTATGTGACTGTAATAACAAACAACACATATCCTTTTGAGTTGTAAGAGTTTCTATCTATTCAGCATTATAGGCACATCACTAAACATTCATTTTTTTCTATATGTCATGAAGGGGTGATGACCCGAGTCACCTTCAACCTGCTTTAAACATAGTGTTTACCAAATAAGTGATCTGTTCCAGAAGGCCCAAAAGTCAAAGAGAAATTTAAATTTAAATTAGGAATGCTGAAAGATCAACATGGAAGTACATTCCCTAACCAGGAAAAATAAAGAGAAGATGGAACTGTATACTGAAGGCCTATACAGAAGAGGGGAAAAGGATGATAGATTTCTTTTAGAGGAATCATATGATAAATAAATAATGAATGTAACAGTTGTAGAACATGATAGGAAAGCTGCTGTGAAAGCATTAAGGGGGAAAAATCATCAGGGCTAGATGGAAAACCAATAGAACTGTTTCAATTCACAGAGAATACATCTGTCAAAATCCTAACAAGAATATCCCACAAATCTAAAAAACTAAACAGTGGTTGACAGACTGGAAACATTTTATACACTTTCCAATAACTAAGAAAAAAGGTGCAAAGTATGTAGTAATTATAGGACCATTGCTTTAATTTCACATCCAAACAAAGTGATGTTCAAGAGAGTGTAATACAGGCTTTTTACAATAATATGGAACAATAAATATCTGATGTTTAAGCTGGATTCTGAAAAGGAAGAGGCATTGCAGATCATATTGCATGTATCTGCTGGCTAGTGAGTCCTACCAAAGGATTTTTGAAGAAGGTCCGGTCTGTGCTTTATAGACTACTACAAAGCTTTTGACTGTGCAGAAACTATAGGCTCTGAGATATACAGGCTCGTCTCAGCACTTTGATTGACCTGATGCACAACCTGAATGGTAGACAAAAAAGCTACTCTTAGGAGGACAGAGTCTGGAGAGACAGAATAGTTTCCCATAGTCAAAGAGAGTTTTCTAAACCACATTTAAACCTCTTTCATTGATTGTAACAGGGAGTTAGGGTAGTAGCCTGAATCTTAGAGACTTCAGGCTGAACTATAGTTCTAGCTTTAAAACCTAATTGAGCTCAGCATGTAGGTGGGACACACTGGTTTACCTTCCAAAGTTCTAAATGACATGTATTATTAAACTCCACATAAGCTTGCCATTTTTTTACTGTCATTTCCACCTGGTGTTATCTTTTATATCTTCATGTTACTGTTTTAAGAGATGTATTACTGTAGCTGCCACATGCCTGAATAGCCGTCATCTTGCACTCTGAGCTTCATTCCTTGTTTGGGTACCTTTCTTTGGCTGAGAGTCAGATCGTCAAGACTTACTGTTTCCTTCCATTCAACTGCAGAGCTCCCTCTTACAGTTCGAAAGGGAGATTATCCTGCAGTATAGAGTGCTACAGAAAGAAAAGCAAATCTATCTCAGTCCTCTGGATTATTAAACCAGCCAGCCTCCTTGTTCCTTTCTAATCCGCCTTCCTTTCTAAGGACCTTTCTAATCCACCTTTCTTTCTAAGGACTGCCTTCTTCCATATGAGCCTGCCCGTACTTTAAGATCAGGCCAGGAGGCCCTGCTGAAGGTGCCAACCCGCAAAGAGATAAGGGGGTGGCACGTCGAAGCAGGGCCTTCTCAGCAGTTGCCCCCCAACTCTGGAATGCCCTCCCTACGGAGCTCCGCCTGGCACGAACCCTTTTGGCTTTTCGGCGCCAGGCAAATAACTTCCTGTTTGGCCAGCATTTTAATTAGATTATTTAGTTGGACACATGAGCAGCAGGGTTTTATAATTTATAATTTGTACTGTTCCTGGTTTTAACTGTATTGTATTTTATAGTTTTAATAATTTTATTGCTTTAGAGTTTTTAATACTCGTATGCCACCCAGAGGTCTCTTGGTAGCGGGGTGGCTAAAAAATCTTGTAAATAAATAAATAAATAAATAAATAAATAAATGAGAGAGAATGTAAGAATTGGTTTTGGATGCAGTTTGAGGCCCTTGTTTTCTTCACTGATTGAATGGATTATTGTAATATAATGTGTGTTACCTTGCATTGCTTCTAATCATTGCTTCATCTAGCTTGTCTAGCCCTGCCAACTCTATCAATGAGCTTAAAGTAGCTCAGGATATATTGGTAGATCTCCAGGGCATTTACAGCAAGGGCTTCTGACTTTCATAATGTGTTAATACTATAATAATCAGAAACAAGGCTAATTAATACTTCTGAACTAGTCAGGTTTAAATTGCTGTAAGTATTTGGAAAATATGTTTACATTTCTAAGGGTTCATCTAAGAGCCTCCACATAAAACCTGTTAGATGAAATCTACTAACTGTTGGTTTGGTTGTATAGTTTAGGAATTTTATTATTTGTTTTTCATAACAGTTCCTGCATTCCAATACAGCATTATAGGTGACCTGAAGATTTGCAACTTTATACATTGATAACTTTAAATTAATGGGTTTGAGTAGTTTTCGAGATGGATTTCCAAAGCCATTTAAATTACATGTTTTACTCTTTCTTTCTCCCTTTCCTTTCTGTGTCCACACCCCTCCCCCCAAAAAAGGTAATGAGTTTGGGCATCCGGAATGGCTAGACTTTCCCAGAAAAGGAAATAATGACAGTTACCATTATGCTAGGAGACAATTTAATTTGGCTGATGATCAACTTCTTCGCTATAGATTCCTAAATGCATTTGATAGAGATATGAACCACCTGGAGGAAAGATTTGGCTGGCTTGCATCACCACCGGTAAAGTATATTACTATACAAAACAAGTCTTATATATTAGTAATTCCCATTGTACATGAACAGCATTTAAATATTGCAAAAACATTTTTGAAACTATTTATTATATCATCTTTTTATACCCTTGGCATATTTTCAAAAAGGTGAGTGGTAATTGCGGTGCTGATAAATTGTTTCCCAAGGAATGTGTTTTCTTCCCTCTATTTCATATCCTTTTTAAAAATGAATTAGTAAAGCCACCTACCTCTAATTCAAAACCTTCAAAATGTATTAATTATGTTGGCATCTTTCTTTGATATATATATAACCATTGTTACCCTTCCAAAAATCATTTTAGTTTTATGTAATTTGTAATACTATATTCCACGTCCTGATAATCAAGGTTCTGTTTACCTTCAATACTAGGGAAGTTTGTTCAACTTAACATATCCAGTACAGTTGGATTGAGTTAGACCTCTTGCCATTTTATTTATGGATCCCATTTCTAAGCTTCATATGACTGTAGTTTATATGGATGAGGAATGTTTTGACTATTTACTGTATATATATAGTTGAACTGTATTTGTAGTTCACATTAGGGGTCTCATCTCTTAGCCACTTGTTCCTACAGATTTAATGGGGTGGGGGACTTCTCACAGCAAAATTTATCTGAAGAAGCCCCCCCCCCAAAAAAAAATAATAATAATCTTGAAGGCAATCCAGCAGGATTCTTGGATATTTTTTGGCCATTTGTATGGTAGAAATGCCATGTTTTGCAAGAGTATTACAATTCTCGGACAATATTCACCTAGAAAGGACTGTCTATAGCAGGTTATATTTAATTTCCCAATCAACCCTGTAGGGGCTGATTAAAATCAATGGATTTTTCAATTCAGACTGATCTACCATTAAATTACAACTTTAATACAGCTTATTGACACTTCCCGAAAGCACATTTTATACATAATGATTAAAAAGATGCAGGTCGGGAAATTTCAGAAGTGAAATCAGATTGTACTGAATAACATAGCAGAACACTTTGCCCTGCTTAGCTCGTCTACTTGTCTGAGAATTATGCCACCACAGCTACTCTTGGAAATGTTGGTAATTGTATTGCTTCCCAAACTATTCAGACCTCAAATGTGTGGGCACTAATGCTAAACTGTGGGAGAAATAGATTATCAGTTTTAGAGGTTGATAACATTATAAAATTAGTGGCTGAAATTCAGTACCCAGTCACAGAATTGGCTATGGGCACACTCTAGTTGTTACTAACTGCAGTACTGGATTTCTGCCGTTGTGTTGAGCTTTTGGCTTTCACCTACCCCCAAAAGGCATTTAAATTAGTCACTAACAAATTATTTAAAATACAAACCCACTAGGATTGACAGATAAATTTCAAGCTGATTATTTTGAAGTCCTCACCTGTATGTACATTTCCATAGTGGAAATATGAGTGTTCTGCTGCCAGTTGTTTTGTTGTTGTTGTTGTTGTTGTTGTTGAGGATAGTGGCTGAGCGTTCTAACGTAAAGTTATCCAACAGTGTAGGGCAGCCATTCTCGGTGGGGGCCATATGGCCCCCTGGGGCGCTTGGCACATTTGAAGAGGTCACAGAATGGAAATAGTTCTTCCCAAGCCACCTTGTAAAGTTTATGTGACTTTAAAAATCCTAACTCAGCCTGTCTTCATATATTAAATAGTCCTTGACGCTGTATCAATTGTCTGCTTATAATAACATTTCTATCCTAATTTTCTTTAGCAATACTGACAAACTATTACCATCAAATTATGCATATTTTAAAAAGAGAGTTATTTTGTAGATTATGAAAGCTACTACCGTTAAGGAAACATAAGCATGATAGAACCTCTACAGCAGCAGGATTGACATCCACAGCACATACACCAGATAAGGGTGCCCCCTTGTGACTGTTGTCTCACCTCCCTTTATGTTGTATATAGAGTTCACTCTATATCCGCAATTTCAGGCATCCACAGCAGATCATGTGACTAATCCCCATACTATATTGAGAATATTTTGCCCAGCTTCTAAGAACCATTTATTTTCTTTATTAGCAAGGAGAAACATTTTCATCCAGCATGTTCATTTCTCACTGAAGTGAGGTTGACTTGAAATTGATAAGCATATATTCAAAAGTGACACTGGAATTACTTCAGATGCTGCTTTTAAGATTCATTACAAAAATAAGATTTCCTGCTGCCCTAAATCTTTTATCAATCTAGCTTTTGGCTAGGCAGAAAAATGATTGTTCATATGAAGAATAATTGTGAAGAAATGATGGATCTTCTGAAAGGATAGATCTTTCGCAATGTAGCAGTGTACATACATACATACATACATACATACATACATACATACATACATAC
>JAHTLZ010000007.1:4961910-4990175 GCA_023846285.1 Phrynocephalus versicolor | reverse complement strand
GTAGTAATGAACAGTTTGGGCCTGTTTAAATGCCTGAACATCATCTTATTTTTATTTTCTCAACACTTTAATTTTCAAAAACCTCCTTAAATCCATGAATAAATTTGGACAATTACTTTCATAATCCCCAGACAGCATGGCTAGCATGCAGGAATGGTGGAATTTGGATTTCAAAGTGCCCGGGAAATGAAATGTGTAAAAGGAGGGCAGGAGGGAAATAATATTTTTAGTTCAAGTATAACAGCATGTTAAGAATTGTTCTCATATTAGTGGTTAGGGAGATGTAATCTTTTATTCGTTTCTCTTTCTTAAAATTAATAAAGCTATAACCCTTTTCAATTGCTAGTAAATAAATGTAAAGCAACTGTTAAATGTCAGTGCTCTCAAACACAATGATAAATTATTAAATGTATCCTATACAGTAGATCACAGAAGCTAAACAAGAAATGCCAGTGGGAGACATTACCCCCATGTTCATAAACTACAGTGACATAGTAAATGTATTTTCTAGTACTGAGTTTAAAAAGGCACCAGAGAGAGCAACTGAAGTTGTTCTTTATCGGTCTCTGTGAGGTTTGCGACAATAAAACAAGGGGCTATTTAGGCACTTTTAAAAAGAACACCACATTCATGGCATTGTGGAACCTTCTCAAATGTTCAGCCTTTTGATATAACCAAAGAAATGCAGCTATCATTTTAAGAGTGTTATTAAAAATTGCACACATAATTATATACGTGGCTGTATCAGTACTTCAGGCATCACACTTTGCTTTACTCTGTCTTATAGAAAAATATATATTGCTCTTTGTGCCCTAAAGGGATCTAGTTTCTCCAAGATGCCTATCAGTTCTGTGATACAAACATGAGTTCTGCGGTTGCTGAAGTTTCCATAGTCACTTCAGTACTAGGGAATGTTCTTCATGTTTAATCAAAGTGAACTTCCTAGGGAAGTCTTATCTCATATGGATTCCATATTGTGCAGTGCAGTCTTTACACTTTGGATTTCAGTATGTCTCTTTCAAAGCAGCAAAGAGTGCAGTGGCATTTAGGAGACTTGCATGCTCACCATGACTCAAGCTTTCATAGGCAAAGGTTGAGTGTAGCAGATACTGAGAAGTATATACGCATACATTGTTGAAATATCACGAAATAGGGAGTAAAACAAGGTGAGAACCAAAGATAACAGTAATGTAAAAAGCATATGTTGGTCTCTGAGCTGCGAAGAACAAATACATTATCTAAACATATTTCTGTTTACTAGAGCATCAAAGCATGAATGCAGCAGTTTTTGAAATGTGATTTTTTTTTTTTTTTGCATGAGACCCATCCAGAATCTCTATAAAAACCACAAGAAATGGTGTCAAGGAGCAAAAGGTTCACTCCCTGCACTTGTTATATACCGTATGCTTCTGCAGTGTTAGCTGCAGGGTGAATAAAAATTGAAGGTATTATTTTCGTCACAACTCCTGACCGTATCTGCTCTTTTGCACTTTTGTTCTTGGGTTTTTTTCCCCTAAAGTGCAAAATATGTTAGCGTTTACAAAATTAGGCATGGCATTTTGCCTTGTTTCTTAATTTAGATGGAAAACATGCTCATATTTATGGATCAGTCAGTTTGAATTGTTGATGCTCTTGAGGAGTGAAAAGTTAAGGTGCCTTTGTCAGTTAGTTTGAGCTATTGTCTGTCATTCATGGAAACAAAGAATAAAACCTACAGGTGAAAACTCAAAAAATTAGAATATTGTGCAAATGTTCATTTGTTTCAATAAGTCAACTCAAAAGGTGAAACTAATATATAAGATAGACTCATTACATGCTAAGCAAGATATGTCAAGAATTGCTTTGGTATAATTGTGATGATTATGGCATACAGCTTATGAAAACCCCAAATTCACAATTTCAGATAATTAGAATAACGTGAAGAGGTTCCCTGTTCACAGTAGTGCATCAAGAGCTACCACACAGAGACAGATCCTGGACATGGACTTCAAATGTCGTATTCCTCTTGTCAAGCCACTCCTGAACAATAAACGTCTGAGGTGTCTTACCTGGGCTACGGGTGGGTGGTGGTGGTGGTCCTGTTGCTCAGTAGTCCAAAATCCTCTTTTCTGATGAAAGCAACTTTTGCATCTCATTTGGGAACCAAGGACCCAGAGTCTGGAGGAAGAATGGAGAGGCACACAATGCACGATGCTTGAAGTCCAGTGTGATGTTTCCACAGTCTGTGTTGATTTCGGGAGCCATGTTATCTGCTGGTGTTGGTCCACTGTGCTTCATTAAGTCTAGGGTCAACGCAGCCGTCTGCCAGGAGATTTTGGAGTACTTCATGCTTCCTTCCACAGACAAGCTATATGGGGACGCTGAGTACATATGCATGCTTAGACTTTTCAGAAGTCCAATATTGTTCTCTTTTCAATCCTTGTGTTATTGATGCCATGTAATATTCTAATTTTCTGAGATTGTGAATTTGGGGTTTTCATAAGCTGTACACCATAATCATCACAGTTATACTAAAGTAAGGATTGACATATATCTCTTAGCATGTAATGAGTCTGTCTCATATATTAGTTGCACCTTTTGAGTTGACTTATTAAAATAAATGAACATTTGCACAATATTCTAATTTTTCAAGTTTCATCTATAAATCCTGAGACTAGTCTCCACTAGAGTAGGTCCCATCTCCAATTAGACCCATACAATCATTTCTCCATTTCATTCTCAGAGATCAACAGGAAGATCCTTTGGCACTATGGACTTGGAAATATATTGTTGCTGAAAAATCAAAATCTGTTGATCATGCGGGTGGTGGAGAGGGGCTGTTTTTGGCTTTGGGGTGATGCACACCTGCAAAAGTATAGGTGTTCTTCAGTCCTCAAACCACAAGTGTTGTGGGTCTCCTTCCAGCTTCATTATATCACTTGGCCTCTGACTGATCTTACTCCCTGAGAATGCAGAAAGGATTATAAACCCTCACATCCTGAGCCACATGCCAGCTAGCCTTGCAGTGTGAATGGTGCTGCCACTCACCAATTTATGAAGGGGCATCAACCCGCCTACAACCTTGCAGGCCCAGTGGGCAGCATTGTGCCTGGAAGTGTGCAGGGCTAAGTGGTAGGTAGGATGCATGTCAGTCCTGCCCTCATTCCACCCGGCACACTTTTACATGGTTCAATGTGAAGGTCTGTCATGGCTGTCATAAATGCTTTTAGATGGCACAAAACTGTAGTAGTTGCTAGATTGTTCCAGCATTTGAAGCATTGTGTGGGTTGTTAGTATATTTTTGATCAGTTACCTGTCCTTGTGTAATTGCTGCATGGATAGGAAAGGGACAGTAATTTAGTGAATAGATATTTTGGGCAAATTGCAAAGATCTTGGCAGGAAGGAAGAGTTCCTCCCCTTGCCCTCTAACTTGTTAGTCTTTGGAACTCCTTGCCACGGGATGTGGTGATGGCATCTGGCCTGGATGCCTTCAAAAGGGGATTGGACAGATTCCTGGAGGAAAAGTCCATCACAGGTTACAAACCATGATTGAGATGTGTAATCTCCAGGCTTAAAACCAGGGTACTTCAAGGACCAGATGCAGGGGAGTGGTATCAGGAGACAGATATCTAGTCTTGTGCACTCCCAGAGGTATCTGGTGCGGCCACTGTGAGATACAGGAAGCTGGACTAGATAGGCCTTTGGCCTGATCTAGCATGGCTCTTCTTATGTTCTTATGTTTTAATCCTGTTCCTGAAGCATGAATGTGCCTTGTTGAGGTTATATCATCATATTGAGTCAGCCTGACTCAACAAGACCAAGGAATTTTGTCAATAGTCTTCACCAGTACCCTGCATAATTAGGGTTATGAATCAGAGGGAGAGACAACACATGTGCAGTCCCTGTATGGAAATTGCCCGCAGCATATTGATGGCAAGGAAGACCAATGAAGATCAGCAGCCACCTCCCTTCCTCATATCTACACAGTTATAAGGAAGAAAATATAAAAAGGGGCTTTTATGTCCAGATATTTTGAATTATGCTTATAGGTTGCATAGAGGTTCATTTAGCATCAAGTTTGCTTTAATTATAACAGTTGTTGATGAATGCATATACTTGTTCACAACATATGTTTTATATATATAATGGCAGCATGGGCCTATATTAATTTAAATGAGTCTCTCTCTCTTTATTGTTTAAATCACAGAATTTAAATTGCCTTGACTTAAACTATTCCTCCCTAGACAGTTCTAAAGCTGGAACAGAAATAGTGCCAGCAGACAGTTTTACAGTCTGAAGTCACATGGCTGAGTGCAATTTGGAAATATATATATACACATACACACACACATACCTCCCTGCTTGAAAATAGACATTGTGCATAAAATTTCCAGCAATAAAAATTAATGAATACTATGTTAACTTGTTTTCGGCACTTTACAGTTTATAATATGAGGTTCGACATAACATACAAATAAATTGAGCTAGTATTTGGAAATAAAGAAACATGGGGCAGGCATAATTCGCATGAATCATTTGGGATTCTGAACAACTATAATATAAATATTTGTATAAACAGCCATATATTTGGATTTATTTTTTCATATAATATTTTAGCTGCATAAATAAAACCAATTGCATTTTTTCAGTAAAGCACAGTTAATTGGAGAGAATGGTGTTAAAAGAGATAACTGATAGTAGTGTTGTTAGCACCACATTCCTCAGACTTGACTAAAAGCACAAAAGACACAGATTAGTCAGGTTCATCAGAAGAACAAGTATGGTTTCATTTTGGGCTATTTGGGGCCTTAATAAAAAAACATTTTCCTAACTTAAAATCAAGGTTCAAGAACATTATTAGAGGATCCTGTGGTGCTACTTGTTTTTTACATCAGTAAAACTGTTTTGAAAGCAAGATCAGTTAAGCTGTTTTTTTTAAAAAATGCCATTAAATTGTGTCCTTTAATTTGGATAATAATTTAGATACTAATTTGGGTTTTCTAGAACTATGTACAGTATCCCAGCCCTGTTTCTCCTAGCTGCAAGTTGCTCCTGGATTCTTCCCACAGCTGTTCTGGGAGGAGGAGAAGCCTCAGGCACAGCTTCTGGCGGAAGCAATGACCCTGAAGGCTCACCTGCCAGTTCCTTTGGGTTTGGGATCTGACACCAGCAAGGTCCTGACATATGGGCATTTTGGTGTTCAGCATGAGGTACTGAACATTCTTATGTTATTCTCAGAGCTGTTGAACATAGAAGTGTTGTAATTGAATTCAGCTGTAGATGCCCATAGAACAGCAGTGGCCAAACTTCGGCCCTCCAGATGTTTTGGACCACAACTCCCAGAATTCCAAGCCTGTATTGCCATTGAAAAAGGACTGTGGGGGTTGTGCTCCAAAACATCTGGAGGGCCGAAGTTTGGCTATCACTGCTATAGAGACTTGCTAAACACTTGAAGGTCTACAGTATTTCTGGATGGGGTGGGAGCTTGTATGCATTCCTACAGTCTCATGACCTTTTGAATCTTAGGCAATTTCAGGCTGAACATCTGAATAGGCCTCACCTCCAGTGTAGACTGGGTAAAATGCTTACGTTTTATTTCACATTCTCACTCCCATCACATTATTACCTTATGTACAACTATAATTTTATACTTCACTTACCTTGAAAACCCTATTAGGGTTACTATGTCAGTTCTGACTTGATAATAACAACTACGTGTGTGTGTGTGTGTGTGTGTGTGTGTGTGTGTTTTCAGGTTAAAGCTTGTTATCAACATATACTGAAATAGGCAAATGTATTGTATCATTAGTAATAAAATATGACCATACAATTAACATTGACTTTTTCCATGTAGATTGGGAAATAGGTAGTAATTTTCTTCTACAGTTAAGTTAAAAAAATATGGTCTGTACAGTCAGATTATTTACCTATTAAATTGCATGTAAAGTTCATTATTCTACTTAACAAACTTCAACTACATTCGTTCAGTGTTTTTAGTTATGAAAATATTATTCGGTATGTATTTCCTTAACCATCATATTACATATAAAATTGTATTGGATTCAGATGCCCCAGAGTATGGTGGTCATAGCAGACTGGACCATAATACAGAATTCTTCACTCAGAGTTTTTCACATAATAATCGACCTAATTCACTTCTGGTAAGTACATTGATTTCCATTTCACTTCGGCAATGTTTATCTCCAGCGATAGCATTTTATTAAATCCCTGCATTTTGCCTTTTACCCCATCCAAAATATGGCAAGACATTTGCATGAAAGTCTAAGGTGAAACTAAAGGTCATCAGTGAATGTGTTTGTGACTTACACAAAGTGATAGCTGGGCAGTGATATTACTAAATATATTTTGACTTTTTGTAAAGTGTTATTGCAGTGCATAGAGAAATTTTATGAAATAACTAAGCATGAATGTATTTTAGTGTGCATTTTTATTCTTACAGTGTTTCACTCTGAATTGTTTTCGTGTCTCAATAACTTGCACGCTTACTAAGTATATTATGCATATAAGCATGAACATCCTAAACTCTACTACATCAATATAAAATAACTATAGAATCTCCTAGAGTGAAATAGGAAATGCTTTAACACTCATCTAAAGATTTTTAGACAGACATATTTTCTCCTAAGGCTCAGATATACAGTATTTATTCTCTCTAAAGATACTTAGCATTGTTTAAACCAAACTATGTTTTTGGTCTTCCATCTCAGGTTTAAAATAATGAAAGAATATAATAATATTTCTTTATGATATTTTATTTTGGAGTTCTGTTTATGCCCCAATACTTTATTGCAGGAAAATCTCATCAGTTTAGTAAACTTCACATTTGTTATTTATTTATTTATTTATTTATTTATTTATTTATTTATTTATTTATTTATTTATTTATTACTAAGGTTCCCTGTAAGGAGTATGGCTCACAACAAGCCTCCAGGATCCCCTCTACAAGGACATTTATATCCCTGCACAGATATCACAAACATTTTTGTTTCGGTCGTGATGGAGCCCTCAAAAGGGGGGGGGGTGCGTGTGCACATGTGCCTTGTATACACACACACAGAAAGATAAGGGATGCATTGTTTACTACTATAACTCAAAGGAATAATCCATGCACAAAAGTGAATTTTATTTTATTTGTAATAGATTATCCTTTTCAGACTTCCCTGTCATTACAAACTGATCTTTACATTGAGTATTGTGGATTACAGAATGACGGAAAAGAGCTCAGTTTAAGCACATTATTACAACATAGTTTTGAGTTTACCCAATCCAGTGAGACAGAGCAAGTTGACATGATTTTTTTTCTAAAATCCGCAAAGGTATTCACCAACCTCTACAGGTTAAAATGGAAGAAAGCTAGCAAAGCTATGTGGGTGTAGCTAGAACACAGTTAAGCATTCTCATGCAAAGTACTTCATCCCAAACTTAAACCAGCCTAGAAGGTTTGTATGTTTTGTGCAGCTTTTCCTTTCCTTTATATATTAAAGTTTAGCAAAACAAACAAACAGTGGATTAACATACATACATATATCCATCTCCATCTCCACCTCCATTCCCCCCTCCCCCCGCTCTCTTGCTCGCTCTCCCTCCCTGTCTATCTATCCACACAGACACCTATGCATAAGTCTTTACTGTGTAAGTTTCCAGAATATCCAGAACTAAGTGTGGCAACAGGCTGATCCATCCATGCCAGGAAATTTCTGTCTATGCATTCCAAATGAAATGAATGACATCTCACCATCTCACCATCATCCTAGAACTGCAGAGCTGGAAGAGACACTCTGGATCATTGAGTCCAGCCCCGTCAGAGAGGCACAGTGGAGAACTGAACTCTGCTGCATCCTGATGCCTAAGCCACTGAGCCAATCCCTCACCCTTAATTTCCTTTGCCTGTTTCATTGAGTTGTATGTGAGTTCCCATCAATTTCACATGTAGATGGATCATCCCCACTTCATGTTGTAGGGAATTTTAGAAGTAGATCTGCCACTCCCACCCACCACCCATGTTAATGTATCATGGCATTTTTATTGTGATATATTGGCCTCTTATACTGGGTCACCATGTTTTTATAATTAATCATATTTGTATATGTTATAAACAAAGGCTGGCTTTTCTCCCAGTAGGGAATCAATTTCTGATCCTTGGTAGCCCAACCATTGCTCCAACTAATCAGAGTTTCCATCCTTAAAGTCCCCAAATTGTTTCTAACACAGTTTTCCTTTTTAATGAAATGAAAAAAATATCAGTGCTTAAGCTTTGTAGTAGCCCATGAGAACTCAGTAGACAGTTATTCTATTAGTCCATTTCTCATTCTTGAAGAAAGGACAGATCTATTTTCTACATGCAGTACTGCTCAACCCAAGAAACAACGTGTATTTTGGTCAAGAAGCAATGAAATTCCTAGGGAACAGTGTAATACCTCTTTATTTTGTTTCCTTTCACTACACTAATGCTGATATTAACATGCAGGAAATGGGTTAAAATAATTACCTGTGTCTCATTAACTACAACATATTATAAATGTGACATGCATAATAGAAAATACAGTAAATGTTTCCTGAGACTGAAATAACTGCATAGAAAGATCATGACAATTGCATGCAAAAAAGCATGAAAAAAGTCAAGCATTTAAGCAACTAATATATTTCTGAAATAGCTAAAAGCTATGGCATGGTGACTGCACTACTACATTAGTTACTAAACCCAAGTGTGTGGGTCACACTTCTCCTTTATATCCCCCAGCAACACAAATCACTGAATGAAAGTGATGGCCAGCCCAGAGGACAGCAGCAGAGATACTACCTGGAGGTAAAGTTGCAGACCAAAGCATGCAATCCAGAACATTAGAACTTGATACAATAAGCCAGTTCCAATTCTCCTGATTCTCCAGGATGTAGTTAAGTGTAAATGAACATTCTACAGAAATACAAAGCTTGCAAGTAACCACAGTTATAGGTGACTGAAAATTCCAGTACGTCAGTGTCTTATGAAAAAAAAAAAAAAACACCCATAGAATCCATTCTAAAGATATAAACAGGTAAATACAATTCCTTTTGTGGCTGTTTTTGTTGCTTGTTGAGGACAATTCCAGATGACCTGGTCAGATGAAAGGATGGGAAAACATGCCTTGGAAAATGCCATGCATCTATGAAAACACTTCTAGAATGACTGTACACCTTCTGCACTTTAGCTGAGGCCCACCTGTTTTAAATATTCTCTTATGTATGTGCACCAGAGAAGAAGGAAAACCATCAAGCCCACATAAAGTTTATGGTACCCTATCACACATATATATGTGTATGATAGGGTATAAGACAGGAAAAAAAGTCAAGCGTCTCATAGAAAAGTGGCATTGAAACAATTTTGTGTTATAAAATATTGTATAACAAAAGGAGAGCAATAAATTTAACTTTAAAAGTTGACTACACAAAGTAAAGTGGCTTACTGCAGTTAGAATTACAGCATATGAAACCACGTGTATTCTGCTATGTAAACAAATGTTTTACAGTGACAACAGTCTCCTGTGTATGGAGTTGGTTTCCACAGTTTCAATCATCTTTACCCCACTTCTTACTGTCATTCATTTCTTTAATCAGTTCCCTGGTATCTCTGGGTGATCCTGGAATGAATCACCCACAGAATGCATGGGCTACTAGATTTACAGTTTTAAAGTCCAATATCAAGATACCTATCAATTATTTAAGCACTTTATCTTTCCATTCATCACTAATCCAAATAATGTTTTCATTGCTAATTTTGCTTCCTTCCTTGCTTATCCATTTCAAGGTCATTCATCATTATTTCAGTACTTACTAGGGATGGGCTCTTCATTTTGGAGCTACCAGTTCCAAAATGACATGTGTGAACCCAGCTGGCGTTCGGAAGCCTCCGAAATGCAATCAGCCAATCCCTTACCTTGCTCTATGTCCGTGCGGGGCTGAGCTATAACGAGGAAGAAGCCTCAGATGTCATTGTTCATTCTTCCTGTGTTGGCCAATCAGACAGGGAGGAAGAATGATGCATTTCTCGGCACAGCTCCTGATTGGCCCAGGGAGAATGAATGATGCCATTTGAGGCTTCTTCCTTGTTGGAGCTCAGCCTCACGCAGGCACAGGGGAAGGTAAGGAATTGGCTGATTGTGTTTCAGAGGCTTCTGAACACTAACTGGGCTCCCGCATGTCATTTCAGAACCGGTAACTTCCAAAAAAAAAATAGCCCATCCCTAGTACTTACCATCAAATTGTACTCATTTGCTAAATGTACTTAATAATGTCCACTGACATTTAGACTCGAGTGTTTCAAATTTTGATTCCATTTCCAAAGTCAATTGGATTTTCATCCCCCTTTTGTACCTTTTCTCAGGTGTGGTAATTTGTTGGGTATTGCAACTTCTCTTTGCATTGCTAAGACCCTCTACAGGTTGCTGTGCTCATTTTTGAGTACCATGTTTGTTGAGTTTTTATCAGGGTGGTGAAATAGTGATCTTCTAACAGGCATAATAAGCATTGGGATAAGAATCAGTGGAATGTTCATAAATAATAACAAGCCTTAAGAAAAGAAGATCTTCCATTAAATAATGGAAGGGAAGGAAAAGAGATGAAGTATCCTTCTGTATACAGAAACTTCACTGGTGGTTGAATATTAAAGGATTCCAATGTAAGTTGTGTTTTAAGGCTGGGTCTGATGAATCATATCTACTACTATAAACAGGACTTGATGGTAGCTTCCATGGATTATCCTCAGAAAAGAACCAACTGATCAGAAATTGATCAGTGTCCAAGTGCATACTTTGAAGATGGGCCACCCTGACTTTGAGACACATTAGAAAATTATTTATCTATATGAGTTAAACAAATCCCTCCTGCAGAGTGATGGGGCAGGCAGTTTTTCCCTTATAGGTGTTGCTGAGAATAGATTTGTTGGTCAGTTTCTTTGTTTCTACTGTGTGATCCATGAGAAAGGATGTTGTGTTAAGCCAAGGAGGAGATTTATTATGCTGTTTTCCCTAGAAGTAATTTAAAAAAAAACTGTTAGTAATCATTTAAAATGTGCCCCCCCAACCCACTCTTGTGGTTACAGAGATTATAAAGTATGCTTCTGTAAATGGATATTGCTTATATATCAAACATACAGGATATGAAGGATCAGAGAGGAGAGGGTAACTGGTTACATAGGACATGAGAGGAAAAAGTAGGAGAGTAGACCTGTTTCACAGAAAATTTCAAAAGATGTCTGAAACTGTCCTCTGCTGTCCCACAGGAAAGGAAAATATCTTGGAAATGTAGTGCGGAATTACAGTCAATTAGTTTTAACTCCTTCATGTTGTTGTACTCTGGGAACTGAAATACAAAATAAGTACCTTTTCCAGTCATAACTTATCAACAATGATCTTATATAAGATATCAAAGAGAAGTTAACTGGCTACAGAGGATATGAGGCAAAGGGTACTCAGACTTGAAGCTTCCATGGAATGTTGGGTGAAATTCTGGGCTGGAGGGGTTTGGGATGACTTTGCAGACTTTCATCTGTCACTTTACAGGGTCTCCAAAATGTAAATTGTCAATAAAGTTACTAAAAGAAATGTAACATTTCTACATTTCCTTTATCACTTCTAAGTCCTTTCTAAATACTGTATTCATAGTCTAGACAAATTTAAGCCACAGAAACTTTATGTTTGAAACTGACCTGAGAACTACAAACCTCAAAGTTCCATAGTTTATGGTGTCATGTTCTGCTCTAAATCCAATTGAGAATCAATAGGAACTGAGCAAGTCAGCACTTGGATGAAATATTCAATGGAATAATGCTAGTTGGAGAACCATTGGATATTGGCCACTGTGTGTCAGTTAGCCAGTTGGTAGCAAGACAGAGAAGAGAAAGAAGCAATTAGAAAATTTCATCTCAATAAGGAAACCAGATAGACGTTCCTTCTGCGAATTTTAGAGATTCCAAAATATTTGTGAATAAATAATATCTTCTTAACTTTCAAAATAAGAACTGTGTTAGATTTAAACAATTTGGATCTGGTGATAGAATTTTGTAGTTGAATTGGAATGTGTAGCGTTTTAGAATGGTTTATTCAAATAACAAACATTCCATATTAAAAGAAATGTGATACTCCTTTTAAAATACCTTGTTACTGCCTTCTTGCTTAGGCAGTTTAATTTTGAAAGTCTCTCACACAAATTCTCATGCTTAAATTCATACAGCTTTCTAGAAGCACATATTCAAAGGTAGTTGTGTATTACAGAACTAAGCTATGACATAAAAATAATTGCCACAATGCTAGTTCAAATCTGAAATACACAATGATATGCAACATCTTGCAGTCACAATACACAGTGTTGTGCTAGCACTAATGCAGCATTAGTTTCTGTCATGTTTGTTTCTCATTTAATTGGCTTTCTGTGTGAACTAGGTGGTAAATCTTTTGAGCTGAGCATAAGCTATTCTGGGCATTTTGAAAAAAAGCACAGTATAGCAAATTGTTACATATAGACAATCTGCAAACCATGCACACACACACACACACACAGAGAGAGAGAGAGAGAGAGAGAGAGAGAGAGAGAGATGGCTAGAACTTAGTGGAAATTTTAGGGGCAAACATTTACAGAGAGAGGGGGGAGCTAATGTTGCCCATTTCATATAACCATTTTCCCATGGCTTATGGAAAGCACTGATTGTTTGTCTATGCATAGTGTGATATGGCAGACTGACATATTCTCAATTAGTTGTCATTTTGTCAGCTATTATGCTGCAGTATATGACATTTGTCTGCAAAATATGTGTTATGGGTTCTAACACATGAATTAATATGGACATCTAGTCATGTTAGGATTCAAATCAGAAACTTTGCAGTACGTAGCTATGTTGGCTCCATTAAATTGATGTAGTGGGTCACTATAGAGACTTGAAGTTTTAAACTGGGCAGAAGTGTCCTGTATGTTGGGAAAAGAGAATCTAATAGGATATTTTTCCTTCAGAGATTAAAGGCACCCCATTGGTTCCTGGTGAAGTTTTGCAAAGCTTTGTTTGCTGAGGCCTGGTCTCCTTGTGGAATGCAGAAATGCCATTTGACAAGAGACTTCCCTGTGCCTCCTGTCCCCACAGGGCAAATCCAGCTTGTTCCCTGGTTCATCCGAGGGCTCAGAGCAAGGAAGCTGGCTAGAACTTAGTGGAAATTTTAGGGGCAAACATTTACAGAGTAAATTTGGGTAGAAGTTCATTTTTGAGCTTGCCAGGAAGGTGGCGAAGGACTAATATTTTCCCTCTATCACACGAAATATGATCAGTATTTGCCTGTGAGAAAAAGTAGAATGCAAATATATGTAGAAAGGAGGGGTAATTTAAAACAAGTGTATACAGAGATGGTGTTTTTTTTGTTTGTTTTTGTTTTTTGGCCAGGTATGATTTCAGATTTCTTGGTAGTATATAATTGTTGTTTTTTCATGTGATAAATTTTAATGAGAAAAAAAATGTATGTGAAAGAAACTTAGAAGGATAGCTGCGAGTTACTCTGTGGTATCTGCGAGTTACTCTGTGTCTCCTCTGCAGAGCTTTCTAATATTAATAACTAAATTATGTAATCTCTTAATGAGAAAAGGGGGACTTTGCTTGAAGGCGAATGTTTCAGAGGGTCAATATTTGGGCTTTAAAAATCAGATTCATAATGAGTACTTCCAAATGTATTGCTACGAGAAGTCCTTTGAATCCTGCCCACTACTTTTTTTACCAAGACCTTTTTCTTTGTTTTTGCATTGCCATTGAGAGTTCTAATGTTGTTGTTTATTCAATTAATTGTACATAGAAAATCAAACTTGCAATACAAAAATAGAGTTCTAAAATGGGAAACAGATTGGAAAGGCTTCACAACCGTCTATTTTTTAAGAAGTATTGTATTTCAGGTTGTAGTTATAGTGCCGTCCCTGCTTGTCCCAGAACAGTTTTATAGGAAAACTGGAAGTGTACAAAACCGAAATAAAGAAATTGCATCCAGGCCTTGCCTTCTCTGTCACTTGTATCTGGAGCAAGTTAGAAAAATAGTATTGGCACAAACCTACTAAATTGCGTAGCTTAAGATTTGGTTGTGCAGTTCCTCAAGATCCATTGCTTCCACCAGAATTGATGATTCACCTTCTCTTCTTCCGCCATCCATCAACACTAAAAACTACTAACTAGGATTAGGAAACCCTCTGGAATAGATTTATGGTGCCATAGATAGTTGAAGGGGAAAAGATGAAAATCTCTATTTTGCAATGAAGTATACAATTGGATCTTGGTGATATACTGCAACATCAGCCTTGGCCTTGCTCATGAACGAAGAGGGTTGTACCCCAACACATCCAAAAGGTATCTGGCTGGGAAAGACTACTGTGTGTTCTATATTGGAGCATGTAGCTTTGTGGAATGTATAGGAAACCCACAGTGAATTCAAATTTCTATATGTTTTTCTGGATTTCTTGAGGCTGGCAGTCACCTGTGAAATAATAGGCTGGTTTGGTGTGGCTATTTACTCTGTCTGGAAAGCTGCTTTGTGAATAAGTTCATTCTCGTGTGATTTCCCCCACCACCACCTTCAGTAGACCATCCCAATGACAAATGAACCAAGCCAAGAGGCAATTAAAAAGGAATACAGTTTTGGAGATTAATATTATTTAAGTTTTAAGCTATACTAGCATAGTGAATGTGAACAAAATGCCAACAAATATCAGTGTGGTTGATAAAGGAAATGATGTTAGATAAGTAAATGGCAAGTGACACAAATCAGTTAATCAGATTATGTAACAAGAAAGGTGGTACAGAAAACCGCAACCATTGAAAAGGCAGATAGTTTCTATACCTGACAGTGTCATTTGCCCCATTTAACAGCTTTTTCGCAGACTAGACATTCTTGTTGAGTGTTTTTTGGAGGAGCTACACATTCAGATGAATAGATACATTGATTTGAAGCAATGTCTACTCTCTAAGCAGGAGTTAAAACCTAGGGTTAATTTGTATTAAACCATTACATACCAGAGCAGTCTTAATGATTAAATTTAAACCTAATGCCACATGTGTCCTTATACTTAATGTGCAAGGTTTTTTTAAAGGTAGATAGAATCATGAGGAAAGTTTATATCTATCAGGACCACTGCAGTTGAATGAGTATTTAATAGAGATGGCTGCTTTGTGCACCTGACAGCTTTGTATGATGCTGTCAGTGAGGCACCCCAGACAAATCCCTGGGCTATCAGGGGCACTTGCCTGCCATGCCTGCCATTGGGCATCACTGGGGTCCTTCTTCTTCAGCCACATGCCCAGCCAGCCCTTTCCTACCTACTCAGGCAGCCTTCCACTCATTGGTCATGTGGGGAAAATAATGATAACACCCCCCCATAGAGTGGGTTGACCTCTGGAAGAAGCAGGGAAGGGCTGGCTGAGCAGAACAACCCTTGTTAATTCACAACAGTAGATGAGTGGCCCTGCCAACCCAGGGGTGGGGAAAGGTGGCACACGGCACCTGTTTCGTGTATGCATTCAAATGAGAGGGTCACTTGTATGACAGTTATGTGGCTTATGCTTCTATCGAGTAAGTTCTATGTGTGGCAATCTGTGTGGTCTAAAATGAGACAATATATAAGAAATGCAAAACTAGGCTACAGGGCACTAATAACAATAAAAAACTTTGCAAGCTTTTGAGTGCAACACACTCTTCTTCAAAGTCTGAGAAGATTCTCAGTCATCCAGGTGAGTTTATCTGGAAGTTGAGTCATGGCAACTGGACTTCTTTTCTTGAGAGACTGAAACGTTTAGCTGCTCATCCAAACAGCTTCGTCAATCTGAGAAAGCTGTTTGGATGACCAGCAAAACGTTTCAGTATCTCAAGAAATGAAGTCCAGTTGCCATGACTCAACTTCCAGACTCTTCTTCAAAGCAAATACCGAAAGTTCAAACATGGTACTTGCTTTTAAGAAAAGTGTGCTGCACTCGAAAGCTTGCAGTGTTTTTTTTAATCCGTGGCCTATAAAGGTATTGCCTGTAGCCTAGTTTTTCATTTTGTGTTTTGTGATGGCCACACAGCTCACCCCCCCTTTTTTTTTGCTTTAATATAGAAGAAAGCATCCAGAACTTTTTTTTTTCTTATAATAGAGGTATAAAAGCTATGAACTGCAAGATATTGCTGGCCTAAAACTCTCATAGGGCAGTAAGTTCTACCTAATTGGACAGCCATGGTGGGGTTTATACGAGGGATGTATTTTGCCTTTGGAGAAAAAAAGGAAAAACAAACCAAATTAGGGGCATTTGTACCATCTTTGGTTAATGACACAGTGGAGCGAGACATTCTAAATTCCAATACATTAACCAAATTTACTTCAGCAATATTGGGATAGAAATAAGAGGACAAGGAAGAAGTACTGTAAAGAAGATTGACAGCTGACCAACCAATGAGGTGTTCTTTCTTCTGGAAACTTTGAATGGATAGGTCACAGCATTGTTAAGAACTATCTGCCCACCACTTCCTTTTCTACCTCCTCCCTCCTTTGTTTTCTTGTTGGAGTGAGTCAATGAAATGCCAGTGCCTCCTGCTCTTAGCAGTCTGTTAGCAGAAGGAATAAGAAACAAAATAGTTTCCAATTCAAACCATGCTTACTGTTCATGTTAGATCTTTGGAGCATTTTATCATGCCCAGAGGCGTAGCTAGGGACAAAATCAGTTTTTGCGCCGCCTCCTACCCTTCCCCCAACCACTGGAGGAGGCCTTCCACCTGGCCCAACCTTGCAGGACTTTGAGGAGGAATGGGCACAGAGCCCCATCGAAGGGCTGGCAGGGAGCCACGGATGGAGAGGTGGGCATGTGCCTGCCCACCCTCCTGCCTTGGTGAGCCCTTTCCACAATGAGAGGAGGGAAGGAGGGTAGGCAAGGGGCCAGTGGGTGTTGGGGAGGGCAGTGCCTGGGGCTAGATTGGCCTTGACATACCTGCTCTCCTCCCCACTGCCTGCCCACTCACCCACTGGGGGTCCCAGAGGAAGGAAGGGCCTGGGGCGGGAGGGGGAGGGGAGAAGCATCACTCAGCAGTCTAAGGGGAGGGAGGGAGGAGAGGCGGACAGAGGGAACCTCACCTCGCTCCGCAAACCAGAGGCCACTCTTCCTGGCTCTGGACTCTGTATCCGCAGCACCCAGCAGCCCAGCCCAGCCCAGCCTCAACTGGGCCCTGCCTACCTTCCACCGGGGTGCAACCACCATGCCCTCTGCTCCCATGCCTGGGAGCTGCTCCATTGGGACAGAAGCACCACCGCTTGAGGTGCTGCCAGGGAAGCCTCTGCTGGCGGGAGGGCACAGGGCTTTCTCCTCCTGCTCCCTCCTCCATGTGCCCCCAGATTGCTGTTTGCCCCAGGGCAAATGCACCCTTCTGCCCCATCTAGATACATCAGTGATCATGCCTGGAAATAAAATCTTTTGGATGTCCTGCCCATCTCTAGATGATCAGGTGGGAGATTTCACCTATGTGTCTATTTTTGGACTTTTGCCAAGCCTAGTGCCAGATTGCCATTTAGAGTAGTAGTCTGATAATGTCTTCCTTCCTTCGATCCATCCCTCAGTCCCTCCCTCCCACTGAAATGTACAAATATCAATATGAACATGAGAACAAATCAGTTCAGGCCACCTCCAAAAGAATGGCAAGTCCTAATCTGTATAGCAAATATCTGAGTACATATCAGATCAAGATATACTCTAAACTATTTCTTTTCTGGCCACCCAGAAAAGCATTTACAGTGCTAGTTAACTGCTACCAATCTACATTTAACCATTGTTTTGAATATGGCAGTATTTCTATATTGGCCAAATTATTTCATTGCACTGCTAGTAGCTTAAATTGATATGATACTGTTTACTTCCTTCTCCCGCCAAAAAGAAGCTTTTAGCACTTGTGTCTGGGGGTCATAAATAAATACCACCCAGCCCTATGACTGTCATTATTTTTCTACATGCATACATTTAAAGACACGTGATTCTAACCCAAGTGTATGTCATATTTCCTTCCCTGCTGAGCAGATTTGTAGGAGTTATTTATCACTATAACCTTAGGGGGAAAACACTCTGTTCACTGGTGAGAGCCGAGATGCATTGGACATGCTACAGTCTGGTTCGATGAAGATGAGCTGTTCTTCTCTATTTTTTTCCCTAAAGCTGTTTGCTTTACACCTTTCATTCCGGTTCCGAGTATAAAAGCTTTTCATGCTATCAGTCTGGCTCTTGCTCAGAGATATTACACGACTGAAAATAGCATCATATTAGGAATGCCAGGAGGAGGAGGAGAGGTGTCTTAAAACACTGGCGTTGTCAAAGAGGAAGCCTGCAATCTTCTCTCCTCTGCTGACTCTTTTATAATTGCATTGTTATTGAGTTCAGTTTATGTGATCAATTGCATTCAGCAGTCTGTAAACTACCACATATCAAGGTAATTGGTAAACAGAATGTATCTGTCATGTTTTGAGTTGTGAGCCTAATCCGTACTTGGAAAGTGCATTGTATAAAGATCATATGTTGTCACTGATTTCTTTTTCCCCTGTTAAGGGGAAAATAGCTTGGACGATCAAAACAAAAGATGCAGTTCAATCAGATTAAAAGTTTGCGTAAGAGAGGATGAATGGAAGAACTTAATCATGCTTTGGAAAAGCAAATGATGGCACTTTTTTCTGTTCAAGTGCAACTACAGTAAAACCTGTTTCAGTCTGTACAGGTCTGTGGGTTCTCAAATGTATATCTTGGATTCACCTGTACAAAATGACATCATAGGCCTGGGGCAGCTTTAATTCAGAACACAATAGAACTTAAATGCAGCAGTAAGAGCTTGTCATTTATCACTGTACAGTGTATCGACCTGGATGTCCTCCGATGTCTAAAATAGGTGATTGTAAATCACATGGAGCCCTCTAGTGGTAATTATATTTAAACCTATCACCAGATCTAGCTTTGGGAAGTAGAGATGGCAAAAGATGTGCATCATTTCTGTTACCGTGTGGTAACAGAAAAGTCTGAGTCCGTTATGCCACTCTAGATTTAATTAGTATTGATGCCACACTTCATATAGATCAGCTCCTAACTGCATATTTCATGCTCAAATGGTAAGTAACGTATTCTACTTATTGAGATGGATACCCTTTTCTAGCCAAAGAGAATGAATAACCTTAGAAATATTTGTGTCCTCCTTCTAGGTGTACATTCCAAGCAGAGTGGCCCTTGTGCTTCAGAATATGGATCTCCAGAACTGAGAAGTTCCATCCTAGAACTACATCTGTATCTAAAAAGGCCAAGCAGTGTTTTTGATGTAGGCGACATTTAGGATTTACTGTTCCAAAAACATTTTTATTTCAAGATACATGAATATTGAGAGATACATATATGATCATTCTCTATTTTTAACTGTAAGCCTTCTGATTGTGAATTGTGTATTCAAAGGGAGCATATATGGAAGCGGAAGAACGAAGATGATGTTGTTAACAGCTGGATGTTACAAAATTAGACTTTGGAACATTTGGTATCCTCAAAGTAATTTTTTTTCAATATGCTATCAGGAATAATATGGTCTTTTTCAAAATGCATGCTCTGTTTTCAAGAATTTGCTGCATTTCCATTATAAGTTGTCTTTGAATGCATTTTTAGTTAGCCTATATTTTGCATTAGTTATTATCATTTTGTTATAAAAGACTGACTAATATATTTCTTGAACACTGGATTCTAAGTTACTGGGATTTTTGTTTTGTTTTCTTGTATTTAACCACTTTTTAAAAAGTATTTGTAAGACTTAAATTAAATGTTTGTAGGACAGTGGCTTAGGACAGGCACAAGATCAAAGAAATTCCACTTTCAAAAGGGCACTAACAAGCTTTTTTTAATTTAAGTAAACTCACCAACACTGAGGCCTTGGCCCATGGATTTACACTAATCAAACTATGCAGCACATTACTTTCAAAAATGAACCCCAAGTCTTGTTTTTGTTTAGCAACAATTTCAAAATATTAAGGAAAAATAGCCAAAATCCTGTTGCTCAGCTCCATGTGTGCAACAATACTTGTTAAAAGTCTTTCTATGTCAATGAAAGGTTGCACAACAATTCATCACATTGTATGTAAGTCACTTGCACAGCAGAATCTTTAGAGAATACTTTTGATCAGTAGGGGTTTGCAGCTGATTATGATGGCAGGTCCATTATGAAAACATAATGGACACATTTGCCTATCAAGATTAGAATGATGGCCATTTTTATACTGTGTTTTGTGTCCAGCACTCCTGGAAACAAGAATTCCTTTATTTCCTCTGGCCATTTCAGATCTCTGTGACACCCAAAAAAAACAACTTCTGCAGAGGTTGTGATGATTGTCCAGAGCACATTTTCTAGTTTATACTGAGAATGCCACTGATTCAAGTCGTAGTAGATGGATGCAATGGAAGTACACCATTGGGTTAAGGTGATTCTGTTCTAAGATAGAGCTTTGAATACACATGAGACTTATGAGATAAAAGTACTTTGTGGATTTAGCAATTTTGTGGAGTTTAGCAAAAACCTATGTTGATCGTACTTTTGGCCTTCTACATAGTTTGAACTACAATTTCTTGTCACTGGAGATGTTAATTGGCCTTCTGGAAATTAGAATCTTAATACAATCAGAAGGGATATGTTTCAGTAAATGTATGAAAAGCATGAAGTCCACAAATCTGAAGTTTCCATCACCCACTAATGTAGTTGATTATAAGTGTCACATAATTTCAAATGCATTTTAACCTGGAGTCTACTAAAAATTTCTTTACACTTATTTATATTTCCTATATTAATGCAGACTGTGGCAAAAATGTCACCACACGCATGTAACTTGTCTACCGCATTTAGAACACCTGATCTTACATCATTAAGAATCATAAAATGTATTTTGTTAGCCCTGAATCAACAGTGACAGGAAATCGCTTTAATCAAGCTGGGAGATAAAATTGAAATGAGAATGTAAAACGATATATTTTTCATTATGTATGCGGGTTTTTAAAAAAGCTTGTAACATAAATGCAGGCATTGAAAGCCTAATTATAGACTTAAAATGTCATCCTGTTGCTGACTTACCCTTGTAAAGACACATACCATTTTTTCATTCAGCTTTAGAATCATTTATGACCACCATATAGTTGTCATTTTCAAAATCCATCAAGCATGATGTTTACAAATGGAATTAGTGTTGACTTACTTGGACTAGCCATGTTTTGTTTCAGTTTGCAGAAGTCAAAGTTCTTGTGTTTGTACTCTCAGTTGCTTGCTAAATGTTCACTTGTTCACTGTGATCACATCATTCTAGAGAAAGGTAATCTGCCAATGCAGTCTACCCAAAGTGTTGACATAGCTGCATGACGTTTTTATATTGGAATCAGAGAAGTAGGATGAATGGCATAGACCCCACCACCCCCACCCCCACTATCCTTGGATGGTGTTTGTTTGAGAATCGGCTGCTTCATTTCTCCCTGTCTGCAAGTTATTGCCAGAGAGAGTTGCTGGAGAAATTTGTGGGGAAATGTATTGCCCATATAAGAGAAAAAATGAGGACATCCATGAAAACACCAAGAACCTGCACTTTAGTGTCTGGAGCATAGAACTATTCATAAACACGATAGCTTCTGGTGTGTTTTTAGTTAATCATGTCATCTGAGAAATAACATATATTATAGTGCTTATTAGCAACCTGTTTTTGGTCATTTTGTTAAATAAAAGCCAAATCACTATTACTACATTTTGAAACCACTCTGAATCAGGAATTGTTTTGCAGCATTATTTTGGAGTCAGATAAAGAGTTCTATAAAAAGGTTATATAATTTTCCTAAATGGACTTATGATCCCCCCCAAGTGTCTGGGCATTTTAAAAGGAGTGTAAGACAAACTTAATTCCTCAAGAAAAGCAATAAACATGTAATATGATTAAAACCTATAAAACCATATCCAGTAAGCAAGAGGAAGTAAAAACCTTGTCTGTGGAGTTATTATACAGTAGTTTACTTTTATAAATTACTGATGCATATGAGAAGATTTCAGCAACAGTAACATTGTGATCTACAGTAAAAAATGGATTTTATGACAATTGTAGTACTATGTATGTTTTTTAATTCTGAGAACTACAGCAGAAGTAAAACAACACATAAAGCTTCCATCTGATTTACAAGCTTTCCAGATCACATTTCCACCTTTACCTAATAGTAAATTGCTATTACTGTATATAGGTAACAATTTGCTATTTTCAGAGTACATTCTCTTTATATACAAATGCTCAGAAGGCAGCAAATGCACCCTAAAATGGGGAGAGGCAAATCAAAGCGAGAAAAACATTATTATGCTTGGTGTCCTAAATACATATTTCATGTTCAAGCCTGAGGGTTGAATTGCTTTTAATATCAAGACAAGTTTTCAGCATTTATATATGCCAATAGCAGTTTGTACTTGTAGTACAAGTACAGAAACGTGGAACTATCAACGGGACAAGGAGTGTTCTGTCAGTGTCCACTGTTTTCTATCCCATTTTGGAAGCTGAGTTACTTACAATGAGATTTCTTGCATTCAAAAAAACAAGCTCCTTTTAAGTGCAACTGAGTGTTGCGGGACAAACATTACCGTTCATGTGAGTGCCCTACTTGTATAAGCTGCCTGGCCATTGATAATTAAATTAAGACCTTTCTCTTTTTTCCAACTTCATTTCTGCTCACAGAAACAGAACACTAGTGCATGAGCTGCAGCAATATCGACATTTCCCTAAAGGTGTAATTTTCATGAAGTATTTTTATTTGAATACAGTGGTCCCCCGCCCTTTCGCGGTTCACATACTGCGGTCCCGCTATATCGCAGGACCGCAGGACCCCAAAAGGGCTTGAGGGAAAGGGGAGCCAGCTGAGAGCCCTTTCCAAAGATCATGCAGAGGTCGTCCGCACTCCCCTTGGGGGTGCGGGTGAGTCGTGTGTGATGTTTAAAGGGCTCTCGGTCGCGGAGACAAGCGCTTGTCTCCGCAGCCGGGATCCCTTTCCAAATATTGGGTGCAGCTCACCCGCACTCCCCAGGGGGTTGTGGGCGTGTAGCACATAATGTTTAAAGGGCTCTCGGCCGTGGAGACAAGGGCTTGTCTCCGCGGCCGGGAGCTCTTTCCAAAGATCGCTCACTGTGCGATGTTTAAAGGGCTCTCGGCCATGGAGACAAGGGCTTGTCTCTGCGGCTGGGAGCCCTTTCTAAAGATCGCTCGCCATGTGCCCGCACTCCCCTAGGGGTTGCAGGCACGTGGCGAGCGATGTTTAAAGGGCTCTCGGCCACGGAGCCAAGCGTTTGGCTACATGGCTGAGAACCCTTTTCAAACTTGTGCCCACCCACCTGACCTGCATGCACATATTGCAGATTTTCAGTGATCGTGGGTCGGATGGGTCCCTATCCCCCGCGATAGGCAGGGATTACTGTACAACATTGAGGGGCCAGGGCTGCAGGCCTCATTCGAGGTTTGAAGGAATTTAGGGTCATGTACTAAATATTCTCCAAAGCACCAGTCTGTCTCAATTTACTTACCTTAGGCAAGTCATCTCCCATCTTCACGGTCAGGTGTTGAATGTGTCTGCATGTGTGGGTGTAATGTATATTGCTTGTGTTAACCATAGTAGGTTAATACCCATAGTTAACATTTCCTTCAACATGCTAGATGCTGATATCAGGACTTGTCTTTCCAATTTAAAGCCTCAGCAAGCAAGTGAATAAGAGAAATCTCTACCTTGTAAATATGCTATAAGAGCAAATCCTAGTGTTGCCAAACTGTCTGGCCTAGCAAATTGGAACCTACCATGTAAACTTACATACTTTTTCAATCTGAACAGATAAGGGCTTCTTGGAATTTAAAATCCATATCTCCTTTAAATCTTTCCGAAGTGCCAAAGAACTAAGAACAGAAGTTGAACACAAGAACTAAGGTTACCAGTCCTTTTTACTGGAATAGAAACTCGAACCCATGCCCAAGCTTTGCCATGTATAAACTGGCACAATTTCTCTGAAGATTATGGCAAAGATACGCTTCTCTAGAAATTTAAAACAGCTTTGTTTCAAGATTCTTGTTCCCTTTTAAGACAAAGTTGGGCAAAGTACAGACTATCAGTGCACCCCTCTCCTACACTTGTCAGTGGAGACACATTTCCCCGAAATTAAAAAAAAAAAAACTTGTAACCCAGTAGTCAAATCTGCCATGTTCCTTCCAAGCCACCTCTACTGCAGTATCTATCAAAGTAGTAACTTAGACACTGATCTAAGGTCAAAAGAATGGTACACATGTTACTCATTCCTTTCTGTAGAATCCACAAAGTGTGAGAGGTTAATAGGGAAAAAAAGAAAAAATAAGCAAAAAAGAGAACAGATTTCTGTCTCATCTCTGTGACTGAGAAAGTTCCATGCTAGAGAAGCTTCCCAAGCATGCGTCCTCACAAGCATTTTGGTAACAGTGGCACACATAACTGAAACTCCAAACAGAACAAGAGTATTGAAGCATGCAGATTAGGCAAAGCAAGAGGCTACTTACTCCAGGAATGAAAGGGGTACGCTAATTGGTCAGAGGCAGGAATAAACAATCAAGTTTCCTCCATAGGGTTGAGTTGCATGCAGGATTGTAAAACATTCTTCAACTTCCTCTGCCTCTGCCTCTGTAAGAATGCTATTTGACAAGGAAATTATTGGATAGCTTACAGGTAAAAGTTAGACGTAGCTTCATAGTACCCTAGGAGGATTGTTTTCAATCCGTAAATCCATAGGCAAATTTATGTGATGCAAATAGCCAGAAAACTTCCTTCAGGCAAGAGTGATTATACTTGTTATGGTAAGACTAGTCTGTGACCAAAATCTTCACACTGTATTACATGACATTATCACATTCAAGATAGATTGCTACTGTGCTCTGTATCAAATGTGGGAGCTCATTTACTACAGGCCTCGCACTGAAGACATACATTCAACTATTTTGAATGTAATATAAAAGGTAAGTGGATTAAAAATTCCCCTCTTTATCAACAAAGCCAGTTTATGCTTCCTCTCAAGACGTTTGGAAGTGTAAAAAGATTCTTTAAATAAAGACCCATTAACTTACTTGCTTAAATATCATTGCATTTCTAGGGAAAGGATACTATCAACTTTTTATACAGAATGTAGTGTGTACAGGAGTACTGGGAGGTAACTGGTGCACAGTTTTGAATTTCTGGTTTAAAAAAATTGCTTCCCAGAAATTCAGATAGCCACAGTGGAGAATAGCTACAAATTCCCCAGAGTCTACTTCTTTCTCATTAATTGAAACTTAAAGTTTCAGTAAGTCACTCTGAGACATTTTTGGAGATAAAAATATGCCTTTGATTACAATTGTTTGAAATTTGGGACTTGTGTACACTGCTTTCTTCGCTGCACACAAACTGGCTGGATCTGCAGCAACAACTGTCATAACCGACAAAACAAAAGGATAGAATACACTGCAGAAAGGAGGGGTTGTCTTTGAATTTTAAAAGAAGGTTAGTGGATAAACACCAGAATAGTCTCTCCCAGTAACTCAAAGTACAGACAGCACTTGAGGCTCTAAATAAAACACAGAAACAAATCTCACCATTTGACAACAAAACAGCAGTATAGCAAAATATAGATCAAGATGGGGGAACCCAGTTGTCTAAGGATGGCTGAGACTGAATTGCTGCCTAAGGCAACCTAGTGGTTTTTTGCCTGAGATAAAAGCTTAATTTAGGACTTTGTGATTTGTAACCCTGTTTCTTAGATGTGAATAAAAAACACAGGAATTCTTATGACAAGACGCATAATCTATCTTTCCCTGTGTGCCACAGACCTCAGTAGTCTGCCCAGCAAGGATAGCCAAATCTAAACAGGATGTTGTCATAGGGTTATTAGCACAGTTCTGTGGCCACAATTTCAGATATAAGGCCTAGCATGCAGAGAATTATTGAAAGGGGCTATAGCCCCAGTCACATATGGGCTCCTATGCTGCACAATCACAAGGGCTGAACAAATATTGAGCAATAGTCTACATGGCTGGTCCCAGTATGGTGATTGCAGCAGTCAGCCCCTAGCCCAGTCCCTGCAGATGTACTCATGAAAGAAGTGGCTGACACATAAAACCAGGACTACTACTAAAGCAAGAATGGGCAAAAAACAATTCTCCAAACCATCCCCCATCAGCCCTGGACGGCTTACCCTAGACCAGTGTTGGCAAACCTATGGCACAGGTGCCAAAGGTGGCACTCGGAGCCCTTTCTGTGGGCACCCGGCATTGTTCCTTCACAGCCACCGGTATTCAGGTTTAAATTGTTGTATTGGCATTTTGTGAAAAAATGAGTGGGTTTTGAATCTCCGTTTGGGCACTCGGTCTCTAAAAGTTTCGCCATCACTGGCTTAGACCACAAGTCAGGAATGCTGGGACTTGAAGTCTGCCAACAGCCGGAGAGCCATATTAAGCTTGACCGACCCCAGTCTTCCAGGGATGGGGGGGGTCCCAGGCTGGGAGGGGCTACCAAGTATTGCTGGCAGGGAGGTTTGCAATGCAATGGCATGCAAAAGGAAGCACTTGTGCCAGAAATCACTCTGTTCTTTCTAGGCTTGCTGCTGATGGGGTTCCCACCCCACCCCCAGAAATACATTGTCACCAGCAGCGACAAAAACAACAGGTATTTTTAAAACTCTTGCTGCTGCTTGTCTTTTCCTTCTCCTCCCAGGGCTTCGGTGAATCAAAGTGTTTTGCTATGACTTACTAACACGATTTTCAGCCAAGCAGATTGCCAAGTTAATTACAGAGCTCGTTTCTTTTGGATGTGAGCCTGGCTTTGGGGCAGCCTGCCTTACTTTAAAGCATTATACAAAAGCTGTGGATTTTTCACCCTCCCTTCACAGTTTAAAAGAGTGAGAGCAGACTCTTTCACAACATTCCAGAAGTACTGTGTCTTCCTTGCTATTGAAGTTTACATGCATATGCATAGGTACGTCTATTATATATGCATAAGAACATAAGAATAGCTTTGCTGGAACAGGCCACAGCCCATCCAGTCCAGCATTCTGTCTCACACAGTGGCTCACCATCTGCTTCAGGGTATTCCCAAGCAGATGTCTTAACCTGCTTATGATTCCCCGCAAATGGCACTGAGAGATATCCTGCCTATCTCTAACCCAGAGGTTGTCCTTAGGCATCCATAATTATAGCCATTGATACCCTTGTTCTTCATGAACTTTCTTAAAGCTGTCAAGGCTGACAGCTGTCACCGCTTCTTCTGGCAGGGAGTTCCAGAGACCAATGATCTTCGGGGTGAAAAAGTACTTTCTCTTATTTGTTTGAGATCTAGCACCCTAAAGTTTCATGGAGTGCCCCCTAGTTCTAGTGTTCTGTGATAGGGAAAACAGTTTTTCCTTATCTACTTTGTCCACACCATGTATGATTTTATAAACTTCAATCGGGTCACCTCTTAGATGCTGTCGTTCAACAGTGAAGAGGCCAAGCCGTTGCAGCCTCAGATGCTAGGGAAGGTGTTCCAGTCCCCTAATCATTCTGATTGCCCTCCTCTGCACTTTTTCCATTTCCATAATATCCTTCTGTAGGTATGACGGCCAGAACTCTACACAGTACACCAGATGGGGCCTCACCATAGCAGGTATAACAGGTTCAGCCTCCCTTCCCCTATCAGGTTTGGTTATATAAAACATGCAGAGCAGAGAGCTGAAGTCTAGTGATAAAATATCAACAGCATGGCATCTCAGTATATGCTCCATTCCTTTCTTTAATCTAAAAATACTAAGGATCCAGGACCCAGCTATGGCAAGAAACCACAGTATGTCTACAGGGGGCTTTTAATTTTCCTACCCCAATACATTTCTGACAGGGGTCAGTCCATTATAACACATCAATTTATGGCAGTTAAGAAGTTCATACATGCCAGTGGGACCTATTAGGATGTGATAAGACTAATTAGTTAGGATGTGTGGGAGGAATCTCCACCAGAATAATGGAGTGGGAGGGAAACCTCTCCCTGTATACTGCTGTCTAATCAGGATCATGTCCCCAAGATCTTAATGTTAAGGTTTTTTAAGCACACATGGGCACATGCGGAGTTATACCTCCATATTCAAGCTATAATTTGCACATGGAAGAATGAATTTGCACTGAAGAAGTCTCTGGTTTGATTTTAACACTGGCTCACTGGTGAGCATCAACATACAACTGATAGATAATCTCAGTCTCGCTACACACACACACACAC
>JAHTLZ010000007.1:4944286-4956384 GCA_023846285.1 Phrynocephalus versicolor | reverse complement strand
TTATTTATTTATTTATTTATTTATTTATTTATTTATTTATTTATTTATTTATTAACAGCCTAGGAAGCCAACTTGCTTTTCCACAGGCAAGGATATCTTCAAAAATAGAACTTCAAGTCCTATTCTGGAAACTGTCAAGCTCCTTAATTACTGTCTCATAACCGACTCCGAGTGATGCTCTCATCTTCAACAATTACAAAAGTGATGTCTGCAGGACAGCTACTCCTCCCTGCAATCTGACCTATGTCTGGCATTCAACAGGAACTCATCCCTACCTTGCTCTTCTACTCTAGGGGATGGAGTGGTGAGGCAGTACCCCAGGCACACCATTATGATGGGGGCACAACACTTCAAAAGCAGTGCCAGATGGTGTTGGTGTGGAGGGGGAAGCAGAACACCTGAAAGACCAAGGCCAGGCTGGACACGTCTTGGTCCAGCAGGAAATCAGAAATCTACACCAGTAGTTCTGATGGCAGCCCCAGCAGTGACAGCCAGGCCTAAACCTGCAATAACACAGTTGCCACCACGTTGGGCCACCATTCACCTTCTTCTTCCTCTTCCTCTAGCTCCCACTGCTGTTCCTGCACCTTCTCCTCTGTGTCATAGTCCAACTTGCTGTTGTCCCTGGAGGAGGCACTGGAGGCAGCAGAGGTGGCACCCCTTCTGCTGCACTGCCCAGTAGCCACAGCCCATGGTTGCCCCCCCCCCCCCCCAGCGCCCCCCACAAACCGCCATGGCTGCAGAGCCTCTTCTGTGGTGGGCTACCACTCCAGAAAGAGCCAACAGCTCCATTCCAGCCGATTGCTTTCAGACCTCACACCATCACCCCACCTTACCATGTCCAGAGTGCTGGCAACTCCATGTACACCAGTGCCTCAGTGAATTCCCTATTGCACCTGAACATTTCCTTTCCCAGCCCACTAATTTTAATTGTTGGTTCTATAGTGGAAAGGCAAGTGAAAGAGAATCATTTAAGGACAACTCAGAGGGCAGGAGAAAAGGCTAGACCATTGCCTACATGGGTATCCCTTAAGAAAAAGAAAGCTTTAATGAAAAAAGAAAAATCCTCCTTTCTGCCTCCTTGCATTTGTGGGAGGAAGCCTTCATCTTTGCCTTGCTCTTATAGGATTTTTCAAGCCTTTCTTTCTTTCTAATTTTTCTTAAAGGAGGCAAACCATATGGAGTTGCTATGCCATGTGGATAACAGAGTTTGCACCATACAACATATGAAATATCTACTCCCGATCTTAAGTGACCCTGTTTAGCTTGTATGAGCCCGCTTCAAATGAGCCATGCAGCCAAACCCTGAATGAGCAGAGATCTCTGTTCATACAACACTGGATGAAGTCAGTCTCTACTCACCTGTGGAGGGCAATAGAAACATGCAAGTCCCCTATGGGTTTCTTGCTACATGAACACACTACTGTAGCTAGTAAGGAAGAAATGGAACAATGTAAAATTAGTTCAGAATGTAAAAAGTTGGTTCTTGTACTCAGACCTATGGAACAAGGAAAGCAGGGGCATGTACTGAACAATGATCTAGCCTGCCAAAAAAAAATTCTCCCTTATTAAAAGGAAGCAACGGCAACCTTGACAGGAAACCCCCAGCAACCTTGACAGGAAAATTCCACAGATCTCACCTGCACCAACTTATGGTCTGCCCTGTAGCCCACAAAAGTGAATTGGGAAACACAGCTGAATTCACCTTGGAACAGTTAATGAAATTTTGTATCATCCATAGCATGTACTGCAAGTATTTGCATCACATAGGCAATGCTGAAAGCCGAGAGAAGACTGATGGATGGGAACATAAAGGGAGAAGGCAGGAGCACTCAAGCCGCGCCTGTCAGAGCAGGAGATCTCGGTGTATTTTCCTTGCATTCCCCTCTCAGGAAAGCCTGGTTTTGTAACAAGGCAGCATTTGAAATCTTTAAAGTATGCTCGCTGCATACAAAATCAGCATGGCATTAACGCTGGCATGTTCTGTCGACACCCCCATGTGGTTGTTCTCTGAATAATGTTACCAGCATTATTACTTCCTGAAAAAAATATTAAAAATCAGTGCAATATCTTAAATGAGCATTTTGGGGGAAAATTAGTAAGCACTTGGAGCTGTTTAATTCTTTCAGGGCCTGTATTATTCAGAATTGTGTTTTGTTTTTCTACAGGAAGGAAGTGAGGTATGTGCATCTTCAAATGGAGGCAGGCGGAACAACTTGTAGCCAGTAATTAAATGGTAATCCTGTGTACACGTCCCTAGACAAAAGCACTTTTTAATTCAATAAGACTTACTGGTTAGTAGACAGACATGCTTCATATCGTGCTGTTATTCTAAATTCACTGCATCCTGGGCTGTAGCTTCTTATTGGTTTGAACCCATGAACAAGATGCCACACCAGTCTCCACCCACGCTTAACTGTTGTCCGTTTGGCATGCATGTGTTCCTATATATGTGTTGTGGTTGCTTCTCTCTCCCCCCCCTTCCAACAATTTCTTGCCCATCTCTGTGACATCACAAGGACCTAGGCTTTCAAAATTAACGAAAGAGCCTTCCCCAGTTACAAGAAGAACCCATTCTCTAGCCTAAGATCCTGGCCCTGAAAGCTCAGGAAACAGAATGCTGATGACCAGGCAACCTTGTAAGAGGGTCTTGTCTTGTCTTATTCAAGGCTTTATCTAGTCAAGCACATGCAATGCAACAGCCATTGCATGATCTTCCAGTTCGTTCCCAGTCCTCATCTGGTGAGGCTGCTTACCTTTTAAGCCCTAATGCCTCGGGGTCTGGATAGTGAAAGAAATGCCCCTCCCCACATAAGCTTACTGGATCTTCCAGAAAGGTCAAGGCAGGGGGGGGTTAATGCACACCACCTTCTGAGGGTCAATCCTAAAAGGCAGTTTACAAATCTTTTATTTAAATATTTCTCAGTCTGCTTCAGAATTTTAAACAGGTTCCCTAGGACATTAAGCAAGGTGGGGGGGAAAGGTGATGCTTCAAAGCAGCATGTATAATACTTTGATCAAATATATTATTAAATGTGCATTTGCTATTTCTGATTAAAGTGCCTTTGTTTTTGCTTCTTCCCATCTGTTTGTTCATGCTGCCTTCCACTGCCCTCTCTAGAGGTTTTTAACAGACTCCAAATTCAAAATTCATAAGCCCTCATATAAATCAAATCTCCCCATACAAACAAACAGAACTTTCTCATAAACGGGTCTTGGTCTTCCTATCAAGCTGGCATGGTTTCTCAATGCCACCTGTACTCCTTGTCTTTAAAGAGGATTAGAGGGTGTTTTAAACACTATGAGGCAGTGCATAAGCCATACATTTTGCTTTTTCTGTTGTTGTTTTTCAGCTTTGTGGTATGACACAGAAACTTGAGCAAAGCCCATAGCCATGATGCTTAAAATGTTTGTATAAACTTGATGTGAATTCACAATTATTTCTGCAGTTTCCTTAATGGCATTCTCTTTTAATAGTGGTGCTTACCCACTGCTCTTCTGCTTGCTAAGGCAAATAACATGCTTGTCTAATGTGATCGAAATTGCAGGCAGAAGCAAAATCTATAATATCTAATTCTCTAGCTCTAATTTTGCACTCTTTCATATGAAATGCAGATTTTATAGGTCAAAGATATTGAAGGAACCACGGCCCATAACATAGAATAATAGAATCATAGAGTTGGAAGAGACCTCAAGGGCCATCTAGTCCAACCCCCTGCCATGCAGGAACCCCCATCATAGTATTTCTGACAGATGGCCATCCAGCCTCTGCTTAAAAACCTCCAAAGAAGGAGACTCCACCACCCTCCATGGCAGCATATTCCACTGCTGAACAGCTCTAACTGTCATGAAGTTATTCCTAATGTTCAAATGGAATCTCTTTTCCTGTAGTTTGAAACCATTGCTCCGAGTCCTAGTCTTTGAAGCCATGGAAAGCAAACCAGTCCCTTCTTCAATGTGACATATTTTCAAATATTTAAACATAGCTATCATATCCCTCCTCAGCCTTCTTTTAGAGAGGCTAAACATTCCCAGTTCCCTAAGCCATTCCTCGTAAGACATTTCTTCTAGATCTTCATCCATCCTGGTCTCCCTCCTCTGTACCCAGTCGAGGTTGTTATTTTCAGTTTTCTGTGTGATGAGATTTGAAAAACATGACAAAAATGTTTTGGCTGCTTTCTAGAAAAATAAAAAAAACTCTTCTTATAGTTTTTAAACATGAGCATGTAACAAAGCACACAGCAAAGTCCGTGTAGGTATATATTGTTCTCTACATTAAAATGCCAAGAAAATATGTACCCACATTCAAAACTATGTAATACAAATGGAACCACTCTGGTAAGAGTGGGCTACAGTTTATGCACTGCTGCTGGAAATTGCCCAAGAGCAAGTAGAATTCTTATTAATTAGGACATATTCCCAATAGCTATATCAAACAGAGTTCAAATTTCGGTGTATCTACATCAACAAAAGTAGCAATAGCTTTTGTTTTTGCAAACCACAACTCAGGTCCATGTAACATATTCCCTAACTTCCCAAATCTCAGCATGATTCAACAGCCAAAACCTAGTAACAGAACTGATGCTGCTTGAGGCTCATGGCATCATCCACCGTGGCAATGTTGGTACATTAAAAATTTTCAACCACCGCCGCCACCACCACCATCAAAGTCTGACTCTTGAGGATTCTTTGGTATCCCCTTTGTCTTAGGAAGCTGTTGGGGACCACAGAACAAGGCGGGTCTTTCATTTCCAAAAGTCAGCATTGCTAGTAAAACCATCACAGGTATATTGATTTTTTTGGCAATAAAAGACTTCATCCTATCCTCTGGCCCCCAAGGGGTTTCCTGGAACAAAAGGGATCCCAATAGAGTGCTGGGACCTTTGGAGGGGGGAGTGGAAACGTTTAATTCATAAAAAGTTGCCACCGTGGTTAAACATCATCAGCCTGATGTTCTAAGTTCTACTACTGAATGTCAGTCTATATATGGATAATTATACTCTAAATTCTTTTGAATAAAGTCTTCTCAGTTTCAGACTGGGAATAGCAGAAGCAGATGCTTGTTTATTGGACAGAAAGAACTTGGGGGGGGGGCAATATATGTACAGCATTGCAGATGTCTCAAAATATTACAATTCAGCTCATGCATGCCTTTTCCAATTTTGAATCAATGCCCTTGTGTTTTGGAAAGTATAGGACACTTTCCCTTCTGAAATACAGGCCCTGAATCCCCCACACCCACAATTGCTTGGGTCAGCATTCTGCTCCATTCCACTCCTGCTTCTCCTTTGAATGACCTGTGAATGCCACAGATTTGAAGATCTGCATTTGGCATTTTGTGAATACATAATTGGGATTCTTCCCCCACATGCAAGCACTGTAGGAGTTTGCTTCATTATTAAAGGCACATGATGACACCTGCTGTACTGGTTTTCCCTTGGGCAATGAAGCTAATAAAAGAATGGCAGAAACTGTATAAATTAAACCCCAAATGATTTTTTTAAGCATCGGAAGACTGCAAAAACAAAATGACATTTCTTTTTTCCACCCTTCTTTGAAATTAATATTAGAGCAGAAGCTGGTTTCAGCATTTCCTATCTAATATATAATAGCCAGCAATACTAATATGTTCTGTCCTGTGTTCCTACAAAATTGGTATAATAATATTAAAATAGTGGGAGATTTTTCACTTTCAATTCCTGGAGCAGTATAAAGTTCAAGTGTATTATTACCTTTTACATAGGTAGTCTCCATTCTGCAATGACTGCTAGAGAAATGTGTAGTTTAAATAAACAGATAATAATGTACCGGAAAATAACAGGAGTGATGCATTGCAAATTTTAACCTCAAATTATAAGTGTCAACATGTTAAAATATTTGAATAGTAACTTGAAGTTTACAGTAAAATCATTCTTACTATCAAACTACTACTAAGATGCTAAGATCCTGTTTAGTGCAACCCAGATTGTACCTTTCAGTCAATTCTTCCCTGGTAAATAAAGCTTCCCTGGCGTAATTTCTGGGTCAGTAGGGACTCAGGCTGGCTTGATGTATGCATGTTGATTCCTCCCCCCCCCCCCACTGAGAATTATAGCAGATGCTTTTTGATTGTCAGGAAAGAATGGCCTGACAGTTACACTTTGGCTATGTTAAGCAATGGGATTTCAGCCAATATATTATTTCACTTTACAGACCATTTTAAAGCATAAGGTGTCATGTATTTCATTGTACATCATCAGATGTGCCACAAAGATGCAGTATGTTCTTAGTCATTGGATGCTCTTATGAGGAAGAATCAGAACAAGAAAGGGGAAGTGACCAGAAGTCCAGTTGCCATGACTCAGCTTCCAAATAAACTCACCTGGATGAATGAGAATCTTCACAGACATTTTGACATTTCATTGTGTAAAAAAAAAATGAAACACATTTTCCCCTCTAGGGATGAAACAATTCATCCTAGAGGAACCAAAATTGCAGGGGAGCTTCCTCAATCACTTCCCTGTAAGTCCCTGAAATTTGGAGAGTTTTGGGGTTCAGGGGGATGAGTTATTAAACCCCAAAGGGTTTCCCCCAGGAGAAAATTATTATAATTGTTTGGAAGCTATTAATGCCACCCCCCGTGGGTTAGGTTTGGGTTACAAAGGGGCCAAGTTATTCAGCTGCAAAGTGAATCCTCCTATTTAATTGCACAGTCCACGCCAGCAATATAGGGGTTAATTACACAATGTTTTGTTATGTTTATGCACTTGAAAATACGGATTGTAGCCATGTATTAGCACCAAATCATTCTAATTTAGTCGGGAAGCCACTAAACACTTGTGGGGGGGGGGGGTTAGTGGCTTCCCAAATCAATTAGAATGATTTTCTCCTAGGGGGACCCACTTTGTGGACTAACTCAGCACCCTGAACCCCAAACCTCTCCAAATATGGGGGGGCTTACAGGAAAGAGCTTGCAAGTTTTGTTCCTCTAGGACCAAAGGGAGCTCTTATATAGTGTTTCATTTCATTTCGTTTCATTCTAAGATTCTTTTAAAATTCTGTTAGTAATGAAACAAAACATAACAAAACAAAACAATTAAATAAATGAAATGAAATAAGTTGCTATATTTTCATTCCGTGCCCATCTCTAGAAATGACTCAATACCTTCCAGGTCTCCAAGGCGACTTCCCACATGCCAGCTACAAAACCAACCTTATCAAGTGCTCTATAACAGTGGGAGAATAATGGGATGTGGTAGTTTGTTTGCTGGAATTAAAAGCTGCAGGGGAAAAGAACAAAAAAGTAGCCATTCTTGGGGGACCCACTGTACAGGTGCTTCTATGCAAATGCTTGAAGCCTCCGAGCAAAGATGGGAGAACTTGAACATTTGGCAGCTAGGGATAACACTGATATAATACCCATAACAGAAACCTGGTAGAATGCGAAGAACTAGTGGGATACAGCAATCCCAGGCTATAAACTCTATAGAAGGGATAGAGAGGGGCGGGTTGGAGGGGAGTGGCCATCTATGTCAAAGAAGGGGTAAAATCCAGCAGAATGGAGATTGACTGTGGGTCTGACTCCACCATAGAATCACTGTGGGTTAAACTATCAGGTCCAAGGGGTGATGTGATAGTGGGGGGTGCTATCATCCCCCAGATCAAAAACTTGAGGGTGACCTTGAAATGAGGAGACAAATCATGGAGGTGTCTAAGAGAGACAGGATAGTAATTATGGGGATTCAATTATCCCCACATTGACTGGGCCAAAGCAAGCTCAGGGCAAGAAAGAAAAACTGGGTTTCTCAACATGCTGAATGACTGTGCCTTAGAGCAACTTGTCATGGAGCCCAACACTGGATCTAATACTGCGTGATACTCAGGACCTGGTCAGGGAAGTGAGTGTCACTGTGCCTCTGGGGGACAGTGACCGAGCTGCAATCTCCTTTGCCATGCATGTTGGGGGAAGAGAGACAAGCAAATCAGTCACAAAAATCCTTGATTTCTGAAGGGCGGACTTCCCTCAGATGAGGAAACTAGTTAGAAAGAAATTGAAAGGGGAGGTAAAAGGAATCCAATCTCTCCAGACTGCATGGAGCCTCTTTAAAACAATGGTAATAGAGGCCCAGCACAAGTGCATACCACAAACAAAGAAGAGCTCATTTAAGTTCAAGAGGGCACTGACGTGGTTAACGAGTGGAGTTAGAGAGGCTCTAAAGCGCAAGGAGAGGTCTTCCCATAAATGGAAATCCTGCCCAAATGAGGAAAATAAAAAGGAACACAAACTCTGGCAAAAGAAATGTAAGAAGATGATAAGAGAGGCAAAGAAAGACTTTGAGGAACGTATGGCTAGCAATATAAAGGGAAATAATAAAAGCTTCTTTAAATGTGTTAGAAGTAGAAAACCTGCCAGAGAACCAGTTGGCCCTCTGGATGGTGTGGGAGGAAAAGGGGAGGTAAAGGAGGACTTGGAAATTGCAGAGAAATTAAATGAGTTCTTTGCATCTTTCTTCATGACAGAAGACCTTGAGCAGATTCCGCTGTCTGAAGGGCCCCTCTTGACTAAAGAATTAAATCAAAGACAGGTTAAAAGAGGAATAATTGACAAATTAAAGATCAACAAGTCACCAGGCCCAGATGGCATCTATCCAAGGGTTATTATGGAACAGAGAATTTCTTAACAGTAATATGCAACTTGTCTATTAAAACGGTCACAGTGCCGAAGTACTGGAGGATAGCGGATGTCACACCATTTTTTTAAAAAGGAAGGAGGGGGGAACCTGGAAAACTACAGGGCAGTTAGCTTTATGTCTGTCCCAGGGAAAATGGTGAAAAGCCTCATCCAAGAGAAAATCTTAAAACACATAGAAGAGCAAACCTTACTGAGAGAAAATCAGCATGGTTTCTGTAAGGGTAAGTCTTGCCTGACAAACCGTTTAGAATTCTTTGAAAAGGTCAACAGGCATGTGGATTTGGGGGAACCAGTGGATATTGTCTATCTTGATTTTCAGAAAGCTTTTGACACAGTCCCTCACCAAAGGCTGCTGAGAAAATTGCACAGTCATGATAAGAGGGCAGGTCCTCTCATGGACTGAGAACTGGTTGAGATCCAGGAAACAAAGAGTAGGTATCAATGGGAAATTTTCACAATGGAGAGAGGTGAAAAGCAGTGTGCCCCAGGGATCTGTCCTTGGACCAGTGCTTTTCAATCTTTTCATAAATGACCTGGAGACATGGATAAGCAGTGAGGTGGCCAAGTTTGCGGATGGCACAAAACTTTTCAGTATGGTAAAAACCAGAGAACATTTTGAAGAGCTCCAGAAGGATCTCTCCAAACTTGGGGAATGGGCTGCAAAATGACAAATGTGTTTCAATGTAGCAAAATGTAAAGTAATGCATATTAGGGCAAAAAAACCCAAACTTTATCTATCAACTCATGGGCTCTGAGCTATCCGTGACGGATCAGGAAAGAGATCTTGTTGTGTTGGTGGACAGCTCCATGAAGGTCTCTACCCAATGTGTGTCTGTGAAGATTGTCAGTCATCCAGGTGAATTTATCTGGAAGTTGAGTCATGGCTACTGGACTCAATGTGTGGCAGCGTTGAAGAAGTCCAATTCCATGCTAGGGATTATCAAAAAGGGGGTTGAAAATAGAAATAAAACAGCCAAAATTATAATGCGATTGTACAAAATGATAGTAAGGCTGCACCTGTAGTATTGTGTACAATTCTGGTCACTGCATCTCAAAAAAGACATAGTGGAACTGGAAAAAGTGCAAAAGAGAGTGACGAGGCTGGGGGACCTCCCTTATGGGGAAAGGCTAAAACACTGGGGCCTTTTTAGTCTAGAAAAAAGGTGCCGAATGGGGATATGATTGAGACGTACAAAATATTGCAGGGCATGAGTTAAGTGGATAGAGGGATGCTTTTCTCCCTCTCACAAAATACCAGAACTAGGGGACATCCACTCAAATTGAGGGCTGGCAGAGTAAGAACAGACAATGAAAATCTTTTTTTACCCAGCGTGTTGTTAGTCTGTGCAACTCCATGCCACAGGATGTGGTGATGGCATCTGGCCTGGATGCCTTCAAAAGGGGATTGGACAGTTTCCTGTGGATGGGTAGCTGTGTTTTATTAGCTGCCCAGAGTAGTGCCCCTGCACTAGAATGGCATAGTATAAATCAAGAGCCATTTTATAAATCAAGGATCAAGAGCCCTGTGGCGCAGTGGTTAAATGCCTGTACTGCAAGTAAAAGTATGCTCACGACCTGGGGTTCAATCCCAGGTAACAGGCTCATGGTTGACTCAGCCTTCCATCCTTCCAAGGTAAAAAAAATGAGTACCCAGCTTGTTCAGGGGAGCAATGTGTAGCCAGAGACTACTTGAAGTGGTATGGGATGGTATTTAAGCAGAAGCAGAACACTAAAATAAATAAAAATAAATAAATATTTTGGATCACCTATCTGTAGCTAGAATATTGTAGGTACAAGACTGGTATGTTGCTGATTTAGCAAGCGATTTGATCAGTGCAATTGATAAATGAATGTGATGCATTGATTCTTTACTGATGATCTGTCTCTTAATCTCTGTCTCTGCCGATATAGTCATCGTAGAAGTACTTTATAAAAACAGCATTGAGAATATTTTTCTGCATCACAGGAACTCAGTTCTCAAAAGTATTTTTTTATTTTTTTTTATTTTTGGTGTTTCTCAACACTTCCTGAGACAACCAGCCACCGAGAGACTTGGGTAAGATATCACCACAGGGGGAAGAAAAATTTATTTAGCATGTTGTACTTCAAGCCGCTGAGAACATGCTGTGCCCATGAGTGTATATTTTGCCCAGCTGTCAGTTCTGTTACTGAGGAAGACTGAGAGAATTCCTTCTAACGGACAGCATTCCTCTCTAGAGAAGACATGCCAAGTGGCTGTGCAAAAGGCAGCCCTATAGTGTATTCCTTCCCTAAACAGGATTGTCTAGTATCCACACTTGGCTAGATATTTATACATTTTTCATTGTTTGTGCAGGTTGTGAGCACCAGGTGAACTATCAGATCTACAGTGTATTGGCACCAGGTGGCATATTTAGGCAGCTGTTGCCTCTTTCTTTCCTGCCCAGTCTTGAAGCTGATTCTGCTTATTCCATTTTTAGTGGTACTGGAATTCATGCCCCCCTCTCCATCATATGTGGAGAAGTCTGCCAAAAGGATATTTATGTAAGATAAGGGAAGGACAAAAGAGAGCACTTTGGGATTGTCTGGTATGGAGGGCTGGTTACAGACTTTTGACTTCTGCATCTCACTCGGTCAGAGGCCTGAGTTGTACTAGAACACATACAGAAAGCGAATGTTTCCCCAAGAAGACCACAGATATGTTTATATTTCTACTATATTTGAGTTTAAGGTCTCAGATAACTTTACTGTTTCACTTAAAGGCTGATACAATTTGAGGAGGGCAATGAAGGAAAGTGAATTCTTAGCAGTTGTTTTGAAATCTTGATATCTCGCCAATGGTGTTTGTACCACTAGTTGAGAACCATTGTTGTAGAGGAGACAGTACTTCCTTCAACTACTGCCCTGGCCCTTTAGTCTGGCTTGGTCTTTGATTATGGCTGCTAGTTTAACCCCAGTTTCTGCCTCCGCTTAAACTGCTACCCAGAGTAAAGCCCTGACAAGAACTTAGGCTGCAGCCTTGCACAGCTAGAATGATCAAACAGGGACATTGGAAGGGCCCTACGAGACCATCAAGTCCAAACCCCTGCTTGGATGCACTGAATGGAACCTGTTTCTAAGCTGATACAGGATTGTAGTCATGCAATTGCAATGTGTAGAGGGGGAAATGTTCTCAGTTATTTTGAACGTTTTATGATAGGCAGAGGTAGTTTATCCTGGAACAACAATCTGTGTTTGCTTTTAGCACAGTCTAAAGCTAAAATCATAAATGAGACCATGTTGTCATGCAGCTTTCACTACTAGTTAAGGTTACCAGGATGGGAGCTTCTCATTCCTTTTGATTTCAAAGCCAAAATCTGAGATAAAGGGCGAGTCCTTGTCACAGGAGTGAGTGTTTGGAATCTTTCTTTCTTTCTTTCTTTCTTTCTTTCTTTCTTTCTTTCTTTCT
>JAHTLZ010000007.1:4911732-4937440 GCA_023846285.1 Phrynocephalus versicolor | reverse complement strand
TGTAAGTGGACCTTTAAAAACATAAACCAGCGAATCTATTGCGCTACTTCACAGACCCTCCCATAAGTTTATTGTTGAGTTAATAAAGTTATTTCCAGTTTACGTAATTAATAAATTGTGGCCCTTGTTTAACCAAGCACAACGTGTGACGCCTCATTATTGCTGACTCGCCTGGCAAAGTAGGTAATTCCTCATTCACGGAAAGCTTGCTTGAAAAGGAAGGTCTTTGCCTGCTTCCAGAAAGACAGCAGAGACAGGACAGTCCTGGCCTCCAGCAGGAGGGAGTACCAAAGTCTGGGAGGAGCAACAGAGAAGGCCCTTTCATGTGTTCATATGAGACACACCTGTGAAGGTGGTGGGATGGAGAGAAAGGCCTTTCCTGATGATCTTAGCACCCGAGCTGGTTCATAGAGCAAGATTCAATAGGTAGCTTGGACCCAGGCCATTTTGTGCTTTGTAGGTTAAGGCCAGGACCTTGAATTGTGCCTGATAGCTGATTGGCAGCCAATTGAGGTGCTTTAGTAGGGCTGTAATGTGATATCTGTTACCCGCCCCAGTCAGCAATCTGTCCGCTACATTTCAGACCCGTTGAAGTTTCCTGAGACTTTCCATTAGTAGCCCCACATAGAGTGCATTACAGAGTCCAGCCGGGAGGTCACTAGGGCATGTGTCACAGTGGCCAGAGCAGGTTTCCCAAGAAATGGTTGTAACTGGTGTACTAGTTTTAATTTTCCAAATGCTGTAACTTGGGCATCTAGGATCATTTTGCAAATGCTGTAACTTGGGCATCTAGGATCAAGGATGAATCCAGGAGCACCCCCAAGCTATGCACCTCTTTTTTCGGGGGGGGGGGTAATCCCATCCAGTACAGGTTATGTCCCTTCATCTCCTTTTTGACTGACCCAAATTAGCTCTGTCCTGTCTGGGTTTAGTTTCAGTTTGTTCTTCCTCATCCTGTTCATTACTGAAGCTAAGCACTGGTCTAAACTTAAAAAATAGCTATTTTGGTATTCAGAGGTGAAGAGGGGTAGAGGTCAGTGTCATCAGCATACTGGTGACACTTAACCCCAAAACTCTGAATAATTTCTCCCAGTGGTTTCATATAAATGAATATAAATATCACAGATGTTAGGCACACAAGGCTTGGGATGGGTTTCAGAACTGCCTTCAGTTGTGCTGACTGTGAAATTGGGCATGAGGAGCATGTGACTAAAGGAACCCATCAGTCTGCATAAACCCCAGCTGAAGAAGTAATGTGGCAACTCAGAACCAGGAATACAGGCCAGGTTGGCAGCTAGGTGAGTGGGAAAAGACATCACAGTGTCAGCCGGGACACAGTGAAGATGCATAAAGCACACTTTCTTCACTAATGCTAGTTGCCCCTGCCTAGAGAAATAGAGAAGTGTAGCAATTCCTTAAGATTTCAGTTGATGCTCTAAGATGTGGCAACTCTTATAAGTGAAGCATCAAACATGAAAATAAATTTCTTAACTGACCCATTTCAGAATAAAACCAGGTTAAATTCCCAAATGCAGATTTCAAGCAAGTTCATGATAGAATAAACAGAATAGTATTTGCTGTTCGTGAAGTGCTGTTTTTAACTGTACAGTACTGTCTATTTTGGCCTTAAGGACTACATGCACTGTTTACCTGTCTTCCAATTTACAAACTATCTGGCTATCTGTATACCAAAGAAAGTGGGTCACTGGAAAAGGCAGGATATTTGCAAAATAAGTCTTAACCAGTTGGGTGTAAGGAAGTATTAAAGTTTATTTATTTATTTATTTATTTATTTATTTATTTATTTATTTATTTATTTATTTGTTGCATTTGTACCCCACTTATCTACATTGTGTACTCTAAGCGGCTTACAAAACTACAATAACCATACAAATTACAATAAAAACACAAACAAGACAAATAGTGATTACAGAAAACAAAAATTAAAACCTTATGATACCTCAATCATTAAACAGTAGAGGATAAAAACAGGTTGCGATGGTGGGAAAAAAAACTCAGTTAAGAATCGCCGAAGGCCTCCCGGAAAAGATAGGTCTTTAACGCCTTCCGGAAGGCCAGCAGGGACTCTGCAGAGCACACTTCACTGGGGATGGAATTCCAGAGGCTGGGGGCCGCCACCGAGAACACCCAGGTCCGAGTACTCGTCCTCCGGGCTTCACAAGGAGTGGCGACCCGAAGCAAGTGCGCTCGCGCCTGCCGAACGGGACGGGCCGAGGTTGATCGCTGAGCGATACGCTCTGCCAGGTAGTCCGGTCCCAAGCCATGGAGGGTTTTATAAACTAAAACCAAGACCTTGAATCTAATCCGGGCTGCAACGGGCAACCAGTGCAGGCGGGCCAGGACTGGGGTGATGTGATCATAGCGACGCACACCAGCCACCAGCCTGGCTGCTGCATTCTGTACCCGCTGCAGATGCCGGAGAAGAGTCAAGGGCAACCCCATGTAGAGGGCGTTACAGTAGTCCAGCCTCGAGATCACCAGAGCTTGGACCACTGTTCTCAGAGAGTTCGCGTCGAGGTACGGGCGGATCTGGGCAATCCGACGGAGATGGTAATAGGCGGACCTGGTCACCGACGCCACCTGGGACTCCATGGCAAGCGCCGGGTCCAGGAGCACACCCAGATTCCGCGCCCTCTCCGCGAGCCGGAGGGAAACTCCCCCCAGACAAGGGAGAGGGCCACCGTATCCCGACGGTGAGCTCCCGAAGAACATAACCTCCGTCTTCTCGGGGTTGAGCTTAAGCCTGTTCGCCCCGGTCCAAGCCAGTACGGCCTCCAGGCACCCGTCGAGGATCCTCACAGCTTCCACAGCAGAGGTGGTAAAGGAGAGATAGAGCTGCGTGTCATCAGCGTACTGATGACAGCAGACTCCAAAACTCCTGATGACCCCCGCCAACGGCCTTACGTAGATGTTAAACAGCATGGGGGACAGAGACAATCTTGAAGTTATTTCAAGATTCTTAGCCTTATGACCTTAAACTGTACTTCCGGGGCTATTATAGTCAATCAGTAACAATGACTTTGTAGTTCAGCAGATAATTCTAGCGCAATCCCTTGAGCTACAGCAAAGCTACTTAATTCTAAGATTCCAAACAAAAAAGTAGAAACTCAGAATTCTATAGGATGGAACCATGATATATTCCATCCATAGAATGCTCCAAAAAATGGAGAAAACCTAAAGAAGGTGGAACATTCTATGGGTGGTATCAGTCTCTAAGTACTCAGTTTTCTTGATGTTTAGGCAGAGTCCAGGATGGTTGAGGAGATCATTCCATGTCTGAACTTGCCAGTGCAGTTTGTTCCTAGTAGTAGTAGCAAGCACGAGACCATCAGTGTAGAGAATGTTCCAGGGAATATTTTGCTGAAGGTCTTGTCTGATGGTATCCATGACTAGTATAAACAGCAGCGACGACAGTGCAGAACCTTGGTGCACTCCAACTGTCACTGGAAAGCTGTTAGAGATGCTATCTGGGTAGTACACATGGCTGCTGTTCTTCTTGTATAGAATTTTGACCCAGTTAGTGAGTGGTTCTAGCACCCTGGGGTTATACAGAGCACACCAGATCAATTCATTTGGGATATAGAGGCATGCCTTCTCTAGGTCTAGGAATCCCATGTGTAATGACTGGGTCTTCTCTCAGTGTTTCTCTATGCGTCGACAAGCTGCAAAGGTGATATTGGTTGTTCCATTTCCTTTAACAAAGCCACATTGGTTAGCGGTGAGTTGGAGAATGTTGCTAATGTGTTGGTGTAGAATTTCCTCAAATATCTTCATAGTGTGGGATAGGAGATAGATTGGGCAATAGCTGGAGTAGTCGGCTGGATCACCCTTGTTCTTTAGCATGTTCTTCAGTATGGGGAATTTTATGCTTGCTGCCTAGTTGTTTAGTACATAGCCACTATTCATTATTCAAGACCTCTTCATTGAAGACCTCTATTTATTTATTACTTAACAATAAATTGTGATTTTAAAAAGTTATAGAAAATATATTCAAGATTTCACAGTTACAGCATGAAAATACTAGAAGAACATGTAAAGCTCATATTGATCTAATCATTTCTTTGGTACCGATACCTGGCATTGTCTACTCAGGCTTTCAAATGTTCTTCCCTACAATGCCTCTCATTCCCAGCAAATATGGTCAATGATCAAGAATAATGGGAGTTACGGGCAACAACATCTGGAGGAATAAAAGGAGGCATGTCTTCACAAAGCACAAAGTTAAGCTACTATGTTCAGTATCTCAAGCTTTATTCACAGAACAGCCAATAATTTGGTTAGCTTTAAAAGGGGGGATTAAGCAGATCAGTGCAAACTAAATTTATCAATAACTAGAATTCATGCTGGCCATACCTCACTTCCAGAAAAAGACATTATATACCTCTCAATATTATTTGCTGGAAAACATGAATCACAGTATGCTATTTCATTCATGTTCTGGGTGTGGACTGTTCATAGGCATTGGGCTATGTGGGGACAGAATGCCTGACTGGAGCAGTTTTTATGCAAGTTCAGAAGGGTTAGTCTATATTTACAGCATCTCTTTAGGATGCCAGATAGGAGTCTTTTCCAGCATTGTTTAGTCACTGGAAGGAATGGAAATGGAACCTTTTGTTTGCAGATTACCCACACTACAGAGGTACTATCCTCCCTGTTAGGATTTAGTAAATACTTCAAAGTAAAATGTATGGTTCTCTTCTACTTCAGAAATGTTTCTATATTTATGTAACTGATATATCATCACTTCCCACGTTACTCTGTTAACATATAATTATTTTTGTTTCCTCTTAAGGTTTCCTGTCCGTATCACAGTGGGGGTATATTATAGACCCCCAAGCCAGTCGGAGGAGTGGGATGATGCCTTCTTTGAGCAGATGGCCACACAGTCAAAAGGGAAAGATATAGTACTAATGGGAGATTTTAATTATCCTGATATATGCTGGCAATCCAACTCAGCTAAGAATGCAAGGTCCAACAAATTCCTTACTGCCCTTGCAGACAATTTCATGGCCCAGAAGGTAGAGGAGGCAACAAGAGGCAAAACCATTTTAGATCTCGTCATAACCAATAAGGAGGACTTCGTAAATGGGGTCAAAGTGGTGGGATCATTAGGTAAAAGTGACCATGCCCTATTGGAATTTGTTATACAGTTGGAAGGTGAAGTTAAGCATAGTCAGACAAGAATCCTGGACTTTAAGAAAGCCAATTTTTGTAAACTTGGGGAATTATTGGCTGTGATTCCATGGACCGACACACTGAAAGAGAAGGGAGTCCAAGATGGATGGGAGTTCCTTAAAAGTGAGATATTAAAGGCACAATTTAAAACTGTTCATACAAGAAGAAAATATAGGAGAGGTCTAAAGAAACCGCAATGGTTTACTAAAGAACTTTCAACTCAGCTAACTATAAAGAAAAACAAGTACAAGGAATGGAAAAATGGGAAATGCACCAAAGAGGAATATAAGCAAACAGCTAATATATGCAGGGGGATGGTAAAAAAAGCTAAAGCGCAAAATGAACTTAGACTTGCCAGAGACATTAAAGATAATAAAAAGGGTTTCTTTAGTTATGTCCACAGCAAAAGGAAAAATAAGGAAGTGATAGGCTCTCTGCGTGGCGATAATAACCAGTTACTAACAGAAGATAAGGAAAAGGCAGAACTATTCAACACCTTCTTTGCCTCTGTTTTCTCCAAAAAGGAAGAAAGAGATCCACTGGGACAAAGACTAGAAGAGGTAGGATGGGAGTTACAACATAGAATAGGTAGAGAGCTGATACAGGAACACCTGGAAATATTAAATGAATTTAAGTCTCCTGGGCCAGATGAATTACACCCAAGGATATTAAAAGAACTGGCGGAAGTAATTTCAGAACCATTGGCAATAATATTTGAGAAGTCCAGGAGAACAGGGGAAGTCCCCATCGACTGGAGGAGGGCTAATGTTGTCCCCATCTTCAAAAAGGGTAAAAAATAGGACCCAAATAATTACCGCCCAGTCAGCTTGACTTCAATTCCTGGAAATATCCTAGAGAAGATTATTAAACAGGCAGTCTGCAAATATTTAACAAACAATGCTTTCATTACAAGAAGTCAACATGGGTTTCTTAAAAACAAATCATGCCAGACTAATTTGATCTCGTTCTTTGATAGAATTACAGGCCTAGTGGATGAGGGGAATGCTGTGGATATTGTTTATCTGGACTTTAGTAAGGCCTTTGATAAGGTTCCCCATGGTATTCTTGCTAAGAAGTTAGTAGAAAGTGGGATAGATAGTGCTACTGTTAGGTGGATTTGTAATTGGTTGACTGATCACACCCAAAGGGTGATCATAAATGGCCTCTCTTCAGCTTGGAGAGACGTGACCAGTGGGGTGCCCCAGGGTTCTGTTCTGGGTCCAGTGCTGTTCAATATCTTTATTAATGACTTGGAGGAGGGAATAGAGAGTATGCTAATTAAATTTGCAGATGATACCAAATTGGGAGGGGCTGCAAATTCCCTAGAGGATAGGATGAAAATCCAAAAGACCTTGACAGACTAGAGTGCTTGGCCAAAGCTAACGAAATGGATTTCAACAGAGGGAAATGTAGGGTACTGCATTTAGGTAAAAAAAAATGAATTGCACAAATATAAGATGGGGGATACTTGGCTGGAGGATAGTACCTGTGAAAGGGATCTGGGAGTCTTGGTGGACCACAAATTGAACATGAGTCAGCAGTGTGATGCGGTGGCCAAGAAAGCCAATGCGATTCTTGGTTGCATCAACAGAACTATAGTGTCTAGATCAAGGGAAGTGATAGTACCACTCTATTCTGCTCTTGTCAGACCCCATCTGGAGTACTGTGTCCAGTTCTGTGCGCCTCAATTTAAAAAGGATGTTGACAACCTTGAGCGGGTGCAGAGGAGGGCGACCAGGATGGTTGATTCTAATTCCTGTGACATGGACAGATCTCGTGAATTGCATATTTCAATCCTTCTGACCTAAAAGAGTAAGAACTTTAACAGTTGAGCTATCAAACAATTCATCTTCCCTCTAACAAATTGAAATTCCAACTTTCCAGTAATTTTGATAACATCCTTCATCCTAGAAATTGATTTATTAGTTCACTTATTCCTTGGCTATAGGATGGCATTGTTCCCCTGGAAGAATTTTGTAGCTCTTTGCTCTCTCTCTCTCTCTCTGTCTCTCTTTATATATATACTTAAAAGAATCAAATGTTGAGCTTCCATCATCAACAGTAAAAAGACAGTCCCTAAGGAAGTATGACAGGAATATTTAGAGTACACCTTTCATTTCTCTTATAAAATATGTTCATTTCTGGAAGCTTGTGCATAATTCTCACTGCATTCCATTGCAAGAGGTACAGGTATGGTTCATATACGGCACAAGGAATGTGCTGTAGTCCCCAACCTAGTCTAGAACACGCTTAGGGGCATGGAGATAGGTGCTCGCTCCACCTGATGCCCTTTGATGACACACTACCCCAGTCCTTGTCCAAGTCTGTGATGGCATTCGTATGTTTTTGCATTCCTGTGAAAAGCTCATCCCTACAAATTGGGAGGGGGAAAACAGCTGTGAGTGAGATTGAGAGAGAGAGAGAGAGAGAGAGAGAGAGAGAGAGAGAGAGAGACTATACATCAGCCCTGATTTGGGGGAAACGGAGAGAGGCAGGGAGATGGAATTGCAGTGGTCTATCATGATTCCATTACCCTCATCAGGTGTCATATCCCTCCAGTTTCCTGGATTTGAATGTTTACATCTGATCATGGGAACTGGGGACAGAATAGTTATTGTGTTGATGTACTGCCCAGTCCACTACACAACAATCTTCTATCCTGATTTACAATGTTGCTCTCAAGGGGTGGCACTGGACTCTCCTTGGCTTGTTCTGCTGGGACATTTCAAGGCAGCTTTGATGGCAGTCATACCTGAGTTTCCTTCGTATTTAAATTTCCTGTGTTGTTGTTTTTTCGGGAGCGGTCACATAGTTTTTAATGAGCAGTTGGTGTCCTGTCCTCTGTGTCGTACCTTCCTATTCTGGTTCTGTCCTAACCTGTGTACAACGCATTTTGTCCTACTTTCTGGCTCCAGTGTCCAAGGCTCTGTCTTTTAAGCCGGGTAGAAAGGGGAGAAACTGAATTTACTGTGCATTTTCAGTGTCCTGTCATTGCAACAGAAGCAAATAAGTAAGCATTTTTGAGCAAAGTTTCTAAATCCAGCCCCTGGCATTTAGGAAACTTCACTGAAACTGCTATTCGAGGGGGCGTGGTCAGCTGGGAGCAGAATTTGCTTCTCTTCCTGGTTAGCACGTGATCTTTTACTGCATAGTTCGCCGATGGGAAACTACAGAGAAAACGCAGGTATGACCATGGTCTTTGTCAGCTTTGCCCCTTGACTTCAGATCCTTAAATACCATCATGGTTCTAACCCATACTGGGTTTCCATACTGAGGTAGATGTCTGGTTGCAGAGGAACTCTCTGTAGTTACATTGTCATGGACTGTCTTTGACTATTCTCGGTTATCCAGGTGAGGTTATCTGGAAGTTTAATTGTGACAACTGGACTTTTCTTGTGAGATCAAAATGTCTTGCTACTCGTCCAAGTAGCTTTGGCAGTCTGAGGAAAGTTAGTGGTGAGTCCTCCAATTTATAGTTCACCTTGATTTCACACCACCCTGGTCTGAATGGGCTCATTAGGTGGACAGTGGCCTGAATAAGCTCATTGGATGGATAATGTAATGTAATACATAAAATATAGAAATAAAATAAAATAGAAATAATCAGTAACCAACAGTAGCATACAGGTTTTAAAAATTAAACAGGGACATTGAGATAGCAATCAAGTGGACATGAGGAGAGTGTGTCTTGTATCACATGTTGGCAGCTGGTATCTGGCAAATGTTTCAAGTAAATGGAACCACTGTAGTTACTTTTGGAAAAGGCATGAGTTATTATTTTAAAACTTGCTTTCAACAATTCTATGATTTTTGGGAATTGTTTTTCAGAACTCATTTGATACTATTGTCTCCCTAACGAGCCTATTCAGGCCATTGTTCATCTTAGGAGACTAATTCAGATCAGGGTGACAAGAGGTCAAAGCTGACTATAAGATGGAGTACTTGCACTAGCCATATTCAGACTGATGAAGCTGTTTGGATGAACAGCGAAATGCTTCTCTATCTCTCTCTCTCTTAAAAAAAAAAGTCCAGTAGCCATGACTCACCTTCCAGATATCCAGTACTTGTGGTTTGGTTTTGTTTTTCATCTCTCTTTATGTAATATTTCCCTCCCAGGTTTTGCAAACTAGCTTTTCTGCTGTTCTACTGTGTCACATCAGCATCCTGTTTTCTAAATGTGCAAAATATTGAAATCTAGATAGGACCCAGATAATTTTTCTTTGTCTCATATCAAAACTACACTGAGAGAGTGTAAGAACGAAAGAGAGATTCTACACCCGACAGGCCAAGACTTTGTGTGTGTGTGTGTGGGGGGGTAAGCTACATTTTAAATGCTGGCTTGGTGGCTTTCACATTTCACCAGTCTCAGGCACAAAGGAAGGGACAGTAAAGCCCAGAGGTATGGGGCTGTTCATGGAGAGCACAAGGCTGGCAATCCACAAAGTAACATGTTTTTGCTTGAGCGACTCTGCTGATTGCACAGGAGACAAAGGTGGTCTCTCAGATACGCAGGTCAGACCACTAAGGGCTTTGTACTAAGGTCAACCTCACACCTTTACTTTTCACTTGGAAGTCTATTGAGTTTTGCTGTCTTGCCTTAAGCAGTAAAGCTCCTTTCATCAAATAAGCTACTGGTGCTTGCCTCAGCCATATCTTTCAGAGGAAGTTAATTTGAAGATGGCAGAAGTCCGTGACCAAAAACGATACCTTGCCCTATTCCCTGTACAATTAAACCCAGGTTTTGGACTCGGGAGGTGTGGATCACTCTGGTTACTTGAAAGAAGTAAAGGGAAAATTCAGCTCTGTCCACCACACTAACTGGCTCTCTGGACAGCAAAGGCTCTCTTTCTGTGCTGCTCTTTTGCCTATGCATTCTGCTTCTGTCCTTAAGCCAGTAGTCCCTTTTGACACTTTTGGTCCTATTTTCCTTAAAATCTAAACAAAACAAAACAAAACAAAAACCAAATACTGACCATTATCTTAAACAATGCAGGATATTTTGATTCATAGAGATGGGTTGAAGCCACAGATGAACAGAGGCACTTTCAACTTCCTCGAAGACAGCAGGATTTGCTTGATGAAATGAACTAAATAAACCAATGGGTGATAGAATAAATTACATTTGGGAAGAACCAGTGAGAGAGAGCAAGGCAATGGGGGGGGGTTGTTCATTTATTCGTGTACAGACTATCTTTGTTAGGAAACTGTTGGAGCTGGCAATCTGCGCAGGTGCTGAAAAGCAGGCCTTTTGAAAGAGCAAAAACAACACAAAACAAAATGTATTTTGTGCTTACTGTTCTTAATGATGTCCCCAATCAAAACTGGCCAATCATTTTAGTGTGCTTGCTAGCCACAGTTGTGCAATTAGCGGACCCACTCCATATGGCATAATTGTGACTCACATTGTTATATTCCCAAAGTTTCAGGTATAATCATTTAAATGGAGGGTAGGTTGGAGGAGAAAGAGATCAATAACACTCCACACATTATATTAAACTCAGGCAATGAAATAAACCACCATCGCCTAGTCCTTTGAGTGCACTCGAGATGTTGCAAATGAAAGATTCAGGTAAGCACCAGGTGATAAGGCAATCAGGAGGAATGCCTGCATTGGCTCAATTAGTTTTCACACTTCATAAAGGCATGTAGAACTACAGAAATCCTTCTCAAGATGATTTTTCATATTTCTCCAATAGCTGCATCATCAAAATGCTAAAGAGAGCACACAAACTGTTAAGGCTACAATGCTGTAACACATCCCAGGCAGGGATCTCACAGAATGTACTGGGATATACATTTGAGTAGACATGTTTAGGATTGTGCTAAGCAACCTCATGGCACAGTGGAAGGAGCCTTGGATTACAGTGGTTAAATTGCAGTACTGCAGCCCAAACTCTGCTTATAACCTGGGTTCAGTTCCAAGTAGTCATCTTGAGGTTTACTAAACCTTCCATCATTCTGAGATTAGTAAATTAAGTACCCAGGTGGTGGGGTTGCAGGGGAGAGGATTTGTACCCTGCATAATTAAATTATAAACAACCCAGGGGGTGCTTTAAGCACTATGGAGCAGTATATAAGAGGTATATAGGTATACAAGCCACCACCACCATGTTAGAGGAGGAGGAGGAGGAGGTGACAGAGAAAGAAGAGAAGGGAAGGACAATGGTGGCCCAGGCCTGGTTGCCCGGAGGCTGGCAGGGCTGCATTTTTCCCTTGTTGGTGATGGGCAGGCAGGCAAGCTAAACAAACCCCGCAGCCTGGCTGGGCTCGGCCAGTGAGAGGGCTTTGGGTGGCTTTGGGTAGGCCTTCCTGCTTCCCCTCTCTCCTTCCCAGCCCTTGCTCCCTCCCTCCTGCACTTGCAGCATACAAAGCCAGGCCAGAACTGGCCAGGCCAAGAGAGGACACGGTTTTCCCTCTGGGGTGCAGTGAGGGCATGATGGCCAGGGTGCACAGCCAGATCCACATGCAGTGCTGCTAGCCTTGTCACCCCTGACACAGCTGCTGCTCCTCATCCCGAGTGGCCACCCAGGAGGCAAGGAGGAGCCTGAGTTTACCTGGGCTGCTGCCTCCTTCCTGCTGCAATGAATGAAGGAAGGAAGGACAACCACTCCTGCCGCTGCCGTTGTAGGATGAGGAGGAAGAGGCATAGCAGAGGGATCCCTTTTTTAAATTTTTTTATTTAAAAAACATATACAAATTACATAAAAAAGACAAACATCAACAACAGTGCACCCCTTCACCATCAGGATCACTCTTCATATTTACATTCGTCATCCTCCCCTCCAGAACAAAGTCGATTGTTGCGCGGAAACCTTACCCTTATCCCGTACAAGCACATATTCAATAAGTCTACCTGATATATCATAGAAAATATCTCTTTTTAACTCTCCTTTTTTAACCTTGAGAGAACAAGTAAATTTATCATTTAAAGCATATTCCATACTTCATTATACCATTCTTCTAAACATAGTTCATATTTAGATTTCCAATTTGTAGCAATTATTAATCTAGCTGCTGTCAACAAATTTGTAATCAACTCTTTAGTTTTAACATCATAACTATGATCCACAAATGTTGATAACAAAGCAATATCAGATTTGGGCTCTATAGTCATTTCTAGTATGTCACTTAGTTCTTTAAAAATACTTTCCCAAAATTTCTGTATCTTTTTACATTCCCACCACAAATGATAAAAGGTACCAATCTCATTATCACATTTCCAGCAAAGCTTAGAAAAAATTGCATTCATTTTATTCAATTTCACTGGTGTCAAATACCATCTTAAACTTATTTTAAAGAAATTTTCCTTTATTCTAACAGACATAGATCTAAGTATTCTCATTCTCCACATTTTAGCCCAGTCTTCTTCTCTTATTTCTTTTTTAAAATCTTGTTCCCACAATAATTTCAATCCAGATCCTCCCCTATTTTCATCTAAATCTGAAATAATTTTATATAGTTTGCTAACAATACCTTTAACTACTATTTCCTTCTGAGTATCCTCATACAACAATAAGAGTTGTTCATATTGTGTACTCTCTGCATTTATTGTTTTTCTTTATCCAAGTATCAGTCCATTTCTTTAATTGTATAAAATTAAACCAAGATATATCCCTACCTTGGAGATACCTCAGGGCGGCACCTCAGGGCGGTGATCCAGAGCAGGAGGCATCGCTGGGGCCCCAGAGACATGCTGATCATAGGCCGATCGTGGGGGGGGGGGGGTTGGCCCACTTGCTCAGTTCTTCCCATGTCGGCCTTTTTTTTTTTTTTTTTGGACTGTGGTCAGGCCCCCAGTTGTGTCTGGGGGCAGTGGATCGGCCCATTGTTTGAAAACTTTGATGACCCCTGGTATAAGGTCTTGTAAGCAAAACAGAATCCCATTCACAGCTTGATATGGCATACAAACCTCATAGCAAAGAACAGTCACAATAGTAGACAGGCTTACTGGGTCTGTGGCCATGCAATAGAGATTGGATTTAATCGAATAACAGGCAGACTGGATCCCCTTTCCTCCGCTTCAACATCCATAATTCAGCGGACACTCAGGCGTAGCTTTCAGTTGTAAATGGCAAGATTTGAGAATATATTCTGCACCCATCAAAGAGCATTTTTAAAGATGTGAAATAAGATTGTTTCCATTTTATGAATACACTGTGATGCTGAATATTCTGAACTTTGCGATCTGACTACCCACTTGTCATCTCACCTAAATATTCATGGGGAGAGGAAATGCCTTTTCTAGTGTTGCTTTGCTTCTCCTCTCCCCTCCTGTACCCGTTGTATATTCAGGAAGCTGCAAAGTTCACTTTAGACCAGAATGACTGCTGACGCATCACTAGAGATAATATTATCATCAAAGAGAAGAATAAAGAGGACAATGATTTACAGTGAACCCTTGTATAACAAACGGTATGTATAACATAAAAGTTGTACAACATTAAACATTCCAGAGAAAGGGGACATTTGCTTAACAGAATTGCCTATGGGGCGAATCCGTACAACCTAAAAATGGGATCACTCTGCTTTCAATGCATTCCTATGGGAAGTTTGTATAAAGGAAAATTAGCTTAACATAATTTCATTTGGAACAAATTAATTCCTTTATACAAGATACCACTGTATTTATTTTCATTATTACTCTCCTGCCTTTCTGTTGGCGAACATTCGCTGTGCTGATTTGTATGTACCTCTGCAAAATTAAAACAATTTCTGTAACTTATACACAATGACAATGGATCTTACTTGAAAGACCAGATGGCCTGCATACTGGAGTCATGGACACAGAGACATTTTTAAATGAAGCAAAGGAAAATAAATCTGGTCTACTGTCCAGCTGCAAACTGTGGAAGTTAATTTCTGACCCCTCCTTTCACTCCTTTAGGGTTCCAAAATGGAGGACAAACATCTTCCTTAGTTCCAACAAACTTGTATAAAACCTCCTGAGAAAGAAGGGGGGGGATTCAGAACATCTGGGAATCCTGATGAGAACAGCTATAATGTGGAAAGAAAGAACTACCTATCTCTTTAAATGAATGGAACCCCAAGAAAATTTAGCTGCAACTTGCACAGATTTATGTGTAACTGGATTGTGGGTCATGTTAAAAGGGTCTTGGCATCGGCTCAACCAAGTCAACATAAGAAAATGTTCTTTTAGTACTGACACGGTCCTTTCAACGTGCAGAGAAGACTACACAACTCTGTACCTTTATCAGTGTATTCAGTGCCCCTCCCCCCATATATATTAATGGAAGACATACTGCTAGGTGTCCCACATGCTCTTGATGCTGCCCATTATTGGATGAAAACTGGTCTATCTCGCAACTGCATTGTGGTGCTTCTGACAAAAAGTAAAAGAAACATGATGAGCAAAAGTTGGGTCCCTGACATAAGCACACAATCTCTAAAAGCAAAAGGACAATTCAATCTGTTTGGAATAGGAGAGGTTAAGAGACAAGGAGATTCTAGTGCTTTTATTCATGCTTCAGTTCTCACCCCCCCTTCTGTTTATCAGCTTCTCTTATTCATTATGAACTTTGGCTGATGATACTTGAAATGCTATATGAGAAAGTTAACTAGCAAAAGGGCCATTTATCTGAGGATTATGCAGCAATCTTAGTGAGCCTAATAAATTGTTTCCCAATGTGCATACTCAAGACTCAATTAAACCAAGCAATTAGAAACTGTTGTATGGAACTCTGGCATAAAGCTGAGCTACCTATGGTGCCATTGCTTCCTCTTCTAATGACAAACTCCTGAAACTTTTGCGAGGGTGCTCAGGACCCAAAAATAGCAAATTGCTAAGAATTTCCATGAAATCTTCTCAGAAAGGAAATGTTGTATGCTCTAAGACAAGCAATGCTTCCTCACAGCGTGAGAGCAGTGCGCTTATTAAAAATAAGCAGTGGGTAGAAAGGCTGATGGCTAATTCTAAAGAACTGAGAGTTCTTCAGAGGGAAAGGGGGGAATATGCAAAGAGGTGATTTGCTTTTATGGATTATTTTTGGAAGTTCAGATTTTGGCCTTGTTTCCACTGAAGTGGTAAACCTGGCCCTGTGTACCATTTCAGATTGCTCTTGAGGACTTAACATACACAAATACACAACCTTACAGAAATAAAAACCCAACCTTGCACATAGAAAAACAGCTGACAACAGGCAGGAAGATGCTGGCAGATAATCTCTTTCACCTAGATTTTTCAGTGTCAGAATTGTGAATACTGTTTCTACACTTGCTAGTTTTCTATCTGCAAGGACATATTTACTTATCATCGGAGAAATACAGTAGGTCTTACAACAGGCAGCAGATTCCCTTCTTCTTCAAGTGTCATGTCCTCGCAGAACAGGCATGTCCAAACTTCGGCCCTCCTGATGTTTTGGACCACAACTCCCAGAATTCCAAACCTGTATTTCCAATGGCAAAGGCATAATGTGTCTATAAGGGTTCAAATTTCAGATTCCCTGAGAACACACAGCCCTCAAAGAAAACTCTATGCAGATATTGCTTTAGCTGGCTAGCTTGTTGTATGAAAAAGGAGGTCACTCAGAATTTTCATAGGTGAATGATATAAGTTCTTTCCAAATATAAGGAGATACCATCACCATAAGGTCTCCATCCCACATGATCCAAGTGAATTTTGGAGCCCTGGAAATGCCCCAGTTTAACAATCTTTTTGCTGAGGTCCAAAATGAATTTTTGTCAAAAGGTTGAAATATGTAATGGGATATCCGCTTCTTACCAAATAGTCATTGCTGTAGTGTGTGTATTTCCAAGGAAACCTGGTTGTAAGTTCCTATAGAGACAGAGTTGGATGAGAGTGGATAAGGAAAGGGGAATGGGAGGAGGAGGGTTGGTTAGTTTTAAAGACGATGGGAAGAAGGATTTGGCTAAGGCCTTGTAGTGGAAGTTGGGTTTGTTGATATGGTTGGCTTGTTTTATGGCTGTGTGGTAAATTCCTCAAGAGAGACACCAGATCAGAACAGAGTGAAGGGAGTGGAAGAGAGGGGGAAGAGAATGGGAACGTTTTTTTAAAACCTTAGAATATTTTGGTGGGAGATAAACTTCCATGAAAAAAACAGTAGCAATAATGACTCAAGAAAACTTGACTTATGTTTAATCCATTCTTGTATGTGTACATGATTCATACTGATATCCAAGTCTGAAGCAGAAAGGTCTTTGCTTTGAAGAAAGATTTCCAGGCGAGCAGGGTTCTCACATGGAGAACAAAAGACTCAAAGCATAAGACATAAAAATGAACTTTTCTTCAGGATCAGCTATGAGTATGTAAGAAGTGAGAAGATTGGAGAGCAAATCTTGGGACTCCCTCTAAGTACTGTACAGGTATATTCAAAACCCTCCAGATTTAGAAACTCCTCACTAGTGGCAATGTTCAGCTATCAGTGTAGAAGAGTGGTGTGGCATATGTGTCTTCTATCCATTATTTACCATCTGTATCACTAGCTTTTTATTTCTTGACATTTTTCTTCTTTTGAAATTTACCACCTCAGGGCTAAATTTTTCCAAGGTCCTTTTCCAAGCAGAAAGGCAGGGTAAAACACTCTAAAAAATTAAAATAAAATAAATTTGATATGAACCCAACATAGTACCAAGCATTAAACATTATGATTACAGTCTAATAATACATTCAGATGAAAGTAGGTAGCAGCATTCAAGAGTTAATATTCAGGTTTTCTTCCATTCCATTCACTGTGACTCCTCCTTCCACATCTCTCTCCTTCCCCCATCTGATTTTATAGCATAGGATTCTGTAGAGTACTCCAAATTTAATTGCAAGTAATTGCAAATAATCAATAACCCAGCTTCTCTCTGCTTTGAAAACAACCAGTATTTAAATGAAGCATCAATTTCTAGGGATGTTAAGATTCTGATAAATACATTCTATCTCATTATTATAAATGGTTATCCCAACTGTATGCTACTTTCTCTTAATGATCATGGGATTAACAATTACTAACATTAGAATGGTATAAAGCAAATTGCATTCTACATCACAAAAGCATTAGTGTTGTAAAACAAATACATCTTTTCTATTGTGATTAACAATAAAGTCAAATGGTTAAAAATAGAAAGAACAATTATTCCCAATAAGAAAAATGGGAAAGAGGTTTAAATCAGCATAACATCCTCTTTTTCCTAACAAGAAAAAGAGGATGATATCCTTCGTTTTTCTAAGAAGAGATTTTATTTAGCGTAATTTTCAATATTAACCTGCTGCTTCTCCAGGACTACTGCTTATCCAAGGTGTTTTGTTACCCAAAAGAACTTCAAACAGAGACTGGTGCTACTGGAGCTAATGGGTTGATTCACATGATATGAAATCAAATTTATATAAAACTACTCCCAATTCCCTTCCTTTCTTATATGTTTAAGTAAAGTGGTGTATTACAATTAGCTGAGGGGGTGACCAAACTAATAAATAATTCAGGATTTCTTTTGGATTGGGATTGTCTGATTAATATTACTTTCCCTTTTCCTACACAGTGTGCAAGTCAATGAGAATGTATCTGGTGTCCTCCTGTTGAATTAATTCATGTTGTTTCAGACAGTATGATCATCTCAGCCTATGGGATTTCAAGGCTGGATGGACAACAAAAAGCCAGATTGTCCCAGGTTCCCGATTGAAGGTGGGAAGGAAGGAAGCAAAGGGGCACTCACAGGGATGTCAGTTCCCCTCAATCATGCAGCCTTTGCCTCCCAACCATTTTAAGGCTTTCCGCAAGTGCTGGTGCACCGGGGCTCTTAAGAGACAAGAGAGAATGAGAAAATAAAACCAGCAATCAGCCTATACAAGACCAGCTGGTTGGTATTCGGGGGGGGGGGATTAGCACACTAAATCAATAGTAGTAGCTACCTGTGGGGTGTGAGGAGGGGAAAAGAAACTATTATTAAGCTAGTCTTCACGTCACAGTCTTCCTTTGTACAATCAAGGCAATTTCACTACTTTTTGTTTCATAGTTCATCTGAGTGCCTTAACTTCTATTTCTTTCATTGAAGCATGGATTCTGCAGCTATATGTGTGCATGAGAGGCAGGAAGAAATTGGCAATGAGCCTTTGTTTGCAGCCTCCTGCATATCTACCACTACAGTACAGCTGCCTTAACGTACTGCAACCAACAGCTCATTGCCAATTTCCTCCTGTTTCTCTGCAGACTCCTATGTGGTCAGCTGAAGAGTATTCACCCAAGGAAACAGGATTTCTAAACATGTCCCCTCCCCCCAATACACAGTCACACTCTGCAATTAAAAAAAACATACAGGTGCTCTCTATGGGCCTTTTCACACGACCCCTAAGATCCGTTGGTCACTTAAATTCGGACCAGAGATTTTAGGGGTTCGTTCCTCTTCCTTCCTCCCCACCACTCCGCACTTCCTTGCTCCTGTCTGCGTGAGGGGAGGGAGGAAGAAAGAGAGGAAAAAATGCAGCTCACCTCCGAAACTGCCCAGAGCTCCGTCGTGCTGATTCCTTCTCTTCTGTTTGCTTTTTTTTCCTCCCGCCCCTTCTCTTAAAGGGGCGGGAGGCAAAAAAACCCAAACAGAAGCAATGAGAGCCCCGCACTCACCAGATTAAATCCGATTTTCACCCTCCTCGAGCAGGTACAAGGGCGTGGTCGCACTTAATTTCCTGCAAACTCCGGCGCTGGTGGGGAAACAATTGTAAGCTCCGGAGCTTGCAGCCATTTGCTGCAGAGTTTAGGGGTCGTGTACAAAGGCTCTATGTTAGGGGAGAAAATAAAAGGAACAACCAACTCCCAACAGTTTGCTTTATAATTTCCTCCACCTTACAACCATTCCAGTATTAACTAACGTCACTGGCTAGCCCCAGTTTTCTAGCACATTTTATAATCACTGTGACCAGTACTGAAACCAGCAATGGGAAGTAAAACAGAGAGGAAAGAAGTCAAAGGGAAGTTCATAGTAAGCAAAGCAGACAATGGGAGCATGTAAGACATGAAAACTCCACAAGAACCAAACCCCTATTTAACACAAACCTTAAGGGGAAAATGAGGTTATTTATTTTATGATGTACAACTCTTACCAGCAAACCTGCTAGGATACATGTTTTGGCAAGATCGAGAACTTCCAACATCCTATCAGGAGCTGAGTATCCCAGGTAAGTTGGCAGACAAATCTTGAAAAGTTGTGCAGAAACCGAATGTTTTAAGACACAGATATAGTTCCTGTATTGCTTGACAGCCACCCCTCACGAGAGCCTCAAGGCCGTACGTCTGCAAAAACTGCAAAACTGCAGGGCTGGAGCGTATAAAAGCCTGCCAGAGCTTATCTCAGCTGAGGAGTAATGACGCAGTCCCAGATAACACTCCCAATTACAGCAACTCCAAATATCCTTCTTCTTGTCCAGAGAAACGTTATAGGTTAAAACAGTTCGGTAAAATTAGTAAATAGTAATAAGACAAGATAAAATAGCTATTAGCATAAAAACAGAATAAAATAAGTAGTTTATCACCACGAGCTCCTGCAGGGAGCTGTAAGCTGTGCTCCGCCGGAACCGGAACTCCACAAACAACTGTTCTTGGAGAATGTTCAGAGCTGAAAGTAGTGAGTTATAAGTAATGCAGTTGCCCATGTTTTGGCATCTGCTGTATGTGGCTTCCACTACACTGTGCAATTTACTCTGATCCCCCATCATATTTCCACTTGGTGCCACCTGGCAGAAAGATGTGTGGCCTAAACCACCCCCTTTATCCACCATTAGCTGTTTCCCACATTTATCTGTCTTATTAGCAATGCACAAGATTTTAAAAAGGAGAACTGCACAGTAAACACTTGCACAGTAAATTAGAGAGTTGGCTTGGATTTACAAAGGAGAGTATGCCACCTAAAAGCATTTACTTGCTCCCCTGATGTCCTTCTCTATCTAGATCCTGGATCTACTGTGCGCATCCCAACACAAACATCCTTTGTTACTAAGTTAGCCATAGACATGAAGAACAGCACAGAAAAGGGGGAAATCAAGTGTATACAGATCTAGCTTACTCACAAGAAGGAATAGTAAACATGGAAATTGTACTTTCAATATTTACAATATATTCACTTATATGAGCTTTTCCTCCAGTCTTCTTATTGCATGTTGGAAGTCAGGATGAGAAGCAATACTACAGTACAAACACCCTGTAAACAGATTGATTATTTAGAAATAAGCACTGCTGGAGAAATTCAAAGAGCAGCATTCTCCTAAACCATAAACAGCAAAATCAAGGCCTTATTCCTCCAGGCTTCTTCTAGCTTGCTACGTAGTCTTTCCTTCCAGAAGTGAGACAGACTCTTTCACACTCACTTTCTGCCCACAACTATACATTACCAATTTTAGTGGCAAGAATACAGAAGTCCTCATCTTCTCAGTAAAGACCATGGCCTGCACAAATGCAGGAGAGCTGGTCCAATTTTGGCTGTAAGAAAGAGCATTCCTCCAATACACCTTCCATCACAGCTAGCTGAATGAGGCGGTGTGGGGAACAGAATGGAACAGATAGACTCAGCCAGCTCACACACTCATGAATGGTCCATGGGGCTCCCAGCACTAAAAGGAAAAGAGGACTATCTAGGGATGGAGTTGTGGAAAGTATTGTGTTGTATACAGCAGTGCCCCCTGCAGCACTGCCTCTGGCCAACATTTAAAAATTGTTGCACTCTTCAGAAACCTGTGCATCTAACTTTCCCTCATGATACCACCTAAAGCAGATGGATAGTGCCACTCTGCTACATGGTCCAGGCTGCTGCTGACAATCCCTGTCAAATTGTCTATTGCTTTGTTCACCACTTTAGATAACTGGGCTGTAAAAACATGTATTGTTGTGGGAGAGCCAGGTGTTAACCCTTGGATAGCCACTTCAGAGTATGTACCTCAGCAGCATGCAATAAACAGCAGAGATGTAATAACGGCTTTGCCCCAGAGTGCCAACATTTAGAGTGTGCTGAAGTACTATGAAAGAAGTAGAAAATAAACGGTAATACTTCGTGGTCCTATTCCCCTCTATTTGATAGCATAAATAATCCCTTTTCTTTTACAGCATCATGATATTTCCTCTGACCTTTTCCTTCAGGGGCTCATGCCTCATAATGGAGTGCATGGGAAACAGTGTTGCTCACCCTAGGTGTGTCTGGACTTCCAGGTTCTGTATTGCTGCAGAATTGTTTTCCTGTCCCATGTGCTCTAGAGCACCTCATATGCACCATGGCCAAAGGAATCCATCTGCAACCAAGTGGCACTGACATAAATGACATCATTCGCAACTACAAATGATGTAAGTCGAATGGCAGCTGCCACTCTTCACTCCGCTTTCTTTTTGCCACCCAGCTGTGACAAGCTGACCTGATTTTCAGTTGTCTTGCCAACCATTTGTCACAATTAAATGGCTAACCCTTTTAACCCTTTAAAATTGGACCTTTATGATGTTCCCTGGAGGTGGCCTCTGGAAACAAGAGAACAAAATCTGCTGGTTCTTAGTACTAAATACTCAGCACTGTCCCCTAGACTCCCATAATCCTTTTAAATGGTTCATGTTCTCCACTAATTAGTTTTCCTGAGCTATTCTATATCCCAAGAGATTTGGATCCTCGTAGCTTTAGGAATTGATTTTTCTTCTTCTTCTTCTTCTTATTTTTGTATATTGTGGTATTTAATCAGACTGTGGTAGGTAAAGTGTAGACATTGGAGCTTAATTTATACTGGATAAAGGGGTGGCGACATTTCATTCTGTGGTGCTTGGTAAAAACATCTGTGCAGAAATGTCAAAACACCATTAAATTTAAAGTGGGAAGCTATTCTATATCTCCTTTTAAGGCTAACTTTAGAGCAAAGGTAAGTACCAGAAACATTTTTCAGTCTCAGGATACAGTATTGGGACATGCAGAGAATTAACTGAAGGCATTTTTGAACAAAATTAGCATTCCATTCCATCAACGGTAAAGCTGAGCAATACAAGCACCAGAATGAGGTGAGAATGGGAGTCTCTTTGCATGTTAGGATTAGGAAGCTGCTCCAATGCCCAGCATGATGAGCTTGAGTCAGGATCCTGTTGTGTCCAGGCAAAATGAAGGTGGAGTTCATTTACCTCCAGCACATGAGTCCACACAATTTTATCTCTAAAAAACATGGGACTGGGGAAGCCAAATCAGCAGCAACCCATTTTCTGAGAGGGATTGGGCCCAAACCTGTGACAAGTGGACAATGCTTATAGTGTCAGAGAGGCAGGCAGGCAAACACTGGGAGGGAAGCGATCCCCACACATGTATAAACACATTGGCGCTAAGACAGTGAACCTAGCATTGGTTGTGAATAGGTATAAATAGGCTTTCCAGAGGCATCCACAAAGCTCCTCCTCCAAAGATACTCACCCTGAAATTTGTCTTCCCTGAGATTTGGTGCCCCAGGGAGACATAACAGCTAGCTGAATTTTCAACTGGCACTGTAGTTACAGAAATTCCTGCTCTGCGTGATTCTCTGTCTTCTGGTTCTGAGCAAATCCAGTTATATCTGAGAGCTTGGCTATAGGCAATGAACTTAATATTATGTTCTGGCTGGAAGCTGAAGATATGTAAGTACATTTAACTGTTGATAGGTTTTGAATGTAGTGCTTATATGTCCCTTGGGCATTTGCAATGCACTATCCAAAATGTATACAAGAATGGGTATATTAGAAAAATTATGTGTGTAAATTTGTGCATGAGGGAAAATTAAATACAATATATATGTGTTTGTATGCATGTACACACACACCACAAATTCCTTGTGACTAGAACTGATGTTCTATTCCATTCTAGTACTGAATATTACTGGAAATGCTGATCAAATCTGTGCAAAAGGAATCTACTCCTGAAATCTGACTATTTGACTCCATGATGGCACATAAACATTGCCATTGTGCAGATTTGGCAAATGGAAGGCAGAAGAAAGAAAACTGAAGCAGGAGTTATGTCTGGAAGTTTTAACAAATCACATTACTGTATACTGAATATTCTGTTGGTTTGAGCAATCACTGTAAATTGACCATGGAACAGAACAACAGATCACTTGATTTTACTACTGTGTGGAACAGAAAAGTAAGGGGGAGACCATGTTGATAAAAAAAGGTTGCAATCTGAGATTGCAACAAGTAGGGCCACAGTCTCACCAGCGTTTTCTGCACATTTTTGCTGCAGCGAACTGCGCAGTAAAAGATCACATCCTAACTGTAAAGGGAAGTAATTTGGTGCCCTGACTGACCACACCCCCAGAAGCGCACTTTCACCAAAGTTTTTTAAACCACCACTAGGGGTTGATTTAAAAAACTTCCCTTAAAGTTGTGCAGTTCTTTGGTACTCTAGCGATGTGCAACCCCAGAAAATATGCAGTAATTAGTTTCATACCCCCTTTCCTGCCACTTCCTGTGGGTCCAGCTTAGAAAACCGACCCAGGAAAAAGGGAAAAGATGTGCAGTAAGCAAGTAGAGACAGGCACAGAGCAGTAAAATACTACCCTGTCCATAGGACACTAACGCGCATCAAGCACCACGTGACTGCCCGATTTGCCTTCCCCCCCCTTTGACCACATGACACAAAGGGAAATATGAATCAGCCCACAGTTTGTTTCTTCTGCCACTAGAGCTACTGCTTTGTAGCAAAAACGGATTGATTCACTTCCATTCAGGTGTGTGATCACTAGAATTGATGCATACAACTCCCCCCACCCCAAAATACTGCTTTTCCTCTTTCTTTGTGGACAAGAATCTTTTTTTAAAAACAGCTTAGGAGCAGTCCTTCTCTCTATTGGTCTCTGGAAAACAGATTTATTTATTTATTTATTTATTTATTTATTTATTTATTTGTGGAAGAAATGAGGCTTTATTTAGAATTTATTAGGTTGTTCTTTTGTAACAGTGCTAGCTGCAGGGGTATGAATAAAACAGAAAACAAGCTGCTAACAAAGCTCTCGTCCCCCTTGGCTTTCTAGCCTGTCAATGAGAAGAGACGTGCAGAAGCCTGAATTCCCTGGCGTAACTTCACAGAGAGTCAGTGCAAGTGAATTCCTCGCTGTTCTGTTGTACCCTCAGAGCCACTGTTAAATCTTCATCAGCTGAAGACTATGGCCTCTACTTGGCTGTTCTGTCACTTGTTCTTGGATATGCTCCCAAATCCCCAAATGCAACACTAAGTGCTTGGATTTCTGCTTCAGACAGATTATTCTGTTCTCAATAAGCAACTCCCATCAAAACATTTAAGAATTGTTATTTCCATTTAATTATGATTTAAAGTTTGCCTCTGTGGTGACCCCCCCCCCACACTTTACAAGCCTCAATTAATTCACTAAAAGAGACTATAACGGTCTAACCAACGTGGAATTTCACTACCACTGATTTGATTAGGCTTTCACAAGATAAAAATTGTTTTGAAAAATGAAATTAAAACTTCCACTGCCACTATCAAATATCTCTGCTTTGCTACCACCTACAGGGTTATACAAAAGTCCCTTGAACTCATCTGTGTAACTAAAAATACATGTTTATTGGTTTAACATAAAAAATAAAAATAAAGTCTGGCACCGGAAGGATTCCATTGGTCCTCTCCTTGACGAGGTCTCTCTTATTCTATTACTAGAAAGACTTCGCAAAAGAATTCATCTGACTGTTACAGCCTCCTTTTGTTGTGAACTTCCCAGAGTGGCCTGGGTGGTAAACAAGCAAACATTTCCTAAATGGCGAGATTTATCCACAACTCCTGTGTTACCCTAACCTGGTAAGGAGGCTGCCTCAACAATCTCGCAGCCCTTCAGAAGCAGCTACAAGAGTTGGAACAGTATACAGTGGCACCTCAACTTACAAATGTAATCAATTCCGAATGCATGCTCTTAAGTCGAACTATTCTTAAGTCGTGTTACGTATCTAAAAAATTGAAAAAATAAGTTAAAAAATCAAAAACATGAGAAAAAAGTATTTGTAAGTTGAGCAGACCATATCTAAAATTTGTAAGGCAGCAGTTAAAATGCCAAGAGTTTTCCGCTCTTAAGTCAAATTGCGCTTAAGTTGAGATGTTCTTAAGTTGGGGTACCACTGCAGCTGTAACATACCCCACAAAAGCTGCATCAAAGTATCAAGTTTTGCAACAGCCCATGCACTATCTGAGGTCATTGTGGGTACAGAGCTAATTAACAGACCTGAGTACTAACATGGAGTACTGTTGCTTAGCAACTCACTCAAGTTTACTAGTTGCTCCAAGAGCTTTATTTCTTGGTGCTATCCCTCTCTGTGTCTTTATAATGAAGTTCTGTTTCTGCCAGGCCTTCTGCAGTCATCCAGACAACTCAACAGTAAGAAAGGCACATCCCACTCAGGAAGGATAAATGATCACAAATAACCCACGTGTGATCTGGCAAGTAGTGCAAACCTGAGTAATTAATTAAAGAAATGCAAGAAAAAGAGCCCAGCTGTAGCTACATCAGACACACACACACACACACACACACACACACACACACACACACACACACACACACACA
>JAHTLZ010000007.1:4887876-4911722 GCA_023846285.1 Phrynocephalus versicolor | reverse complement strand
ACACACACACACACACACACACACACACACACACACACACACACACAAAAGTACGAGGCAAGGGCAATGGTAAAATCGAAACAGCTCTTCAAAACACAATGACTAGTTTTAGGAACAACAAGGCTGCATGTAATTAGCACCATGACTGGCATCCATGTTTTTAAATGTTAGAGAAAGTATGACAATGAAACCAATTACCGGAAAGGGGGGGGGAGTTGTTCAGCTGTCCAACACTGGAGGCATTTAAGAGAAGACAGTCATCTGTCAGATCAACTGACCTGTAGAATCCAGTAGAACTCCCACCTTGTTCAGTGTTGATGTAGTGTGCCTGTGTGTCTGTGTTTCCTTCTGGCTTGTCCTTGCAGAAGCTCTCATATAGCACGGACATGACTTGGACTGAACAGGGGGTTGACTCAGTGGCCATACAGATCCCTTCCAACTCCATTATACTGTCTGTCATTCTATGATTCTGTAGAAGTTTTCTCTGAAGGAAACCCCCTATTCTTGAGGAAGTCTTTTTCTCTGAGAGCCTTTATCTGTGGAAAAGCACTCTATTTGGGAACTTCTAGCTCAGTTCTAGGCTGTTCTACATCAGTCTTGCCACCTCCTCCGACTAAGCACAAAATACCTTCTTCTGGAGTTTAGCTTCCTGGTCACTTGGAGGTCTAGGGCCTGCCCCCACCCCCACCCACACACATAGACACACACACACACACACCTTTTTAACCTTGCTGGAGGTCTCATCTAGCAGGGCCATGACTTCTTTGGGAATGCATATTATATAGTGGTGTGTATTTTTAGGTTTGGATGGATAGATGGCCATTAATACAATCTACCATATTAAAGGGATAGCATCAAATGAATGATATAGTGATGTATAGATCTTGGTCATCCACCAGTGAAGAAATACTAAGGTGAATGAAGAAAGGCTAAGAAGCTATAACAGAAAAGACAGAAATGTGGAACATTTTGACATGACGAGTAGCCAAAGGGATAAATTGTTACAGCTCATCATTGAAAGCAAAATAAATGGAAAAAACAGTGCTGGAAGAAAAGGGTTTTTTTTTTTTTTTGCCTTTAAAATATTGCCTGGGAAAAAAAGGGCATGGAATTTGGGTGATTCCAGAAGTTTCAGATGGAATCCCAGGTGGAACACATTTAGCAGCCTGAATTAGGGGTTCTAATTAGGGGGTGTGGTGACTCAGAGGACTAAGGTATCAAAATAGTCAGCTGCAAAGCAGCTCAGCGGTTCAAATCCTGGGTGCCATGCAACAGAGTGAGCGCCCGCTGTTAACACCAGCTCCTGCCAAACTAGTAGTTCTTCTTTGTGGACTCTGTGAATCCACACAATGGGTCTTTGCGCCTGCGCACCTGAGTTACCGGTCTTTCCAAAGCTCAAGGGGTATAAGCCCCTCCCCTCCATGCGCATGCTCACCCATCTCCCACCTTGCTGAGCGAAGTCACACCTCTCCAAGCTCCTGCAAAAATAAGGAAAGTGAAACCATTTAATTCAATTTGAATTTTTATTATTTTGTTCATTTTCCTCCCAAGTCCCCCCCTCCAAAGTTATTAGTTTAACTTTTTCTTTTCAGGCGCCTGCCCCTAGGATGGAGGGGTGGATACCCCCCCTGTAGGTGCAGGCGCACCAGCGGTTTATGGCCACGGCAGCACTCTTTAAGCAGTGTGAGGCCTGTTCAAAGAGAATCCCGTTAGCCGACGGACACAGTTTGTGCGTGTATTGCCTGGGCGAGGCTCACCAAACAGCACTCTGCCCACATTGCAAAAAGCTAATGAAACCGGCCCTCAAACACCGCCTTGAACGTTTAAGGGCATATTTGTGGGAAAAATCCCTCAAACCAATGGAAGCCCATTCGGAAGCATCAATGCCCTCCACTTCCTCAAAGTCAAAGTCTTCAAATAAAGGGAAGACGATGGAAAAAAGGAAGAAAAAACATCTCCAGCCAGCTCCGATTCCGGAGAAAAGATCAAAGGACTTGGCTTCCGATGTGCGAATAACGGTGGCGCCGCCGAAACCACCCGCGCTCGTTCCATCCGAGTTGCGCGGCGTAGAGGGGGTTCCGAGCTCAGCGCAGGTCGGCGCCCAATCTTCTGATGCCAGAGATGAGTAATGGTCCCATGCCTTTGAAAATCAGGCGACGGGTACCCGTGAACCCCCTCATAGCCCTATGATCCTATTGGGCTTATCACCAAGCCAACTTGTCCATGACATGGACATGGCCACACTCAGCTACAATCCGTTGTCGCACCTACAAAATCTACAGGCTGCAGCCACTACTTCAGCTCTTCAGCACTCAGACATTGAAGAGCAGGGGATGGATCCTAGATGCCTGGGCATACAAACATCACCCACCATGAGACCAGCCATAAAGGACAGAGTGGTCCATGATGTTGGGCAACACCCTCAGGCATCCCCAGGCAGAGGCAGGAAACGGGTATGGGCAGAAGCCCAAGACACCACCTCCTCGCCCTCGCCCTCCCCTAGACGTCATAAGACACGACGTCGGCAGGGCAAGCATCACAGATGTCATGAGTCATCTGCCTCATCTTCTTCTACACGGCGTCATAAGGGCAAATGCCAGGCCAAGAAGAAGCGACATCATACTCGTATGGTGTCTAGCTCATCTGACACAGATTCCTCTACCACATCTTCTTCCGCCTCCCCCAAACGTAGAAGGCGTAGAAGGGGTACTCCGAAGCCCAGAGCTCAGTGCCCTCTGGCGTCTAACAATGACACCATCCCAGCTGCAGGTTTTCCATTTCAGTACCCGCAGGTACCTACTAACGTCACACCACAATCAGTGGCTCCTCAGGTACCACAACCACAGCTGCCAGACTCACCAGCTACCATGGATCGCCCAATAATGGATGATTCCAACACGGGAGCAGCTTCTCAATCCTCCCATGGGTCAACTGTCTCAAAATCGAGACACTCAGAGACTGATATACAAGAAAAACCATCTTCCACACCAATAGAAGAATTAAAAATCTATTCACAGATGGTACATAAAATTGCACAAGTCATGGGACTCCAAGTGCAATTTCCAACTGCCAGCGATGCGTGTAAGTTTTTCGGCCACTTACACAAAACCAGGCCACCTCCGTTGAGGATGGGATTCATCCCTTCTATGCTGGATAAAGCCAAAGAAGCCTGGGCCAAACCTTCTTCCAACCCATTGATTCCACGACGAATCGACAGCCTGTATAAGACACATGGTGATGGCACAAACTTCCTCATGAAGCATCCCCTACCCAACTCTGTGATAGTGGATGCCACTCAAAATAGAGGGAAGTCACATTCCAATACTACCCCGAGCAATAAGGAGGCTCGGAAGCTAGATCTCATTGGCAGGCATCATTACTCACTTGCCTCATTCTCCTTAAGAGCACTGAACTATCTATGTGCCATGGAGGCTTACACACGCCACCTCCTACTCACCTTTCCTGAATTCATGCAACATCTTCCGGAAGAACAAAAGGCCAAGGCACAGGCTTCATACTCAGAGGTTCTCTCCCTGATAGACTACCAGATGATAACCTCTCTCCACATCACTGATGCAGCCTCTAAACAGTTGATGACTGCCATACACACCAGGATATCCGGCTCAATCCCTTCCTACCAACCTGGCAAGGCATCATGACAGATGCATGGGTATTGTCAATTATTGAAAGGGGATACCAAATTCAATTTCATCATTGGCCTCTGCTGGGAAGGGTCATCTCCACACCACCCTCCCGAGTACTAAGGGAGGAAGTCACAGCTCTAATAAAGAAACAAGCTATAGAGCTAGTGCCATCAGGAGATCAATTAGGCTTCTACTCTCGATACTTCACAATACCCAAAAAGGACGAAGGCATTCGTCCCATTCTAGACCTTCGAAAACTAAACACCTTTATTCGAAGAAAGAAATTTCGCATGGCCACGCTAGACACCATCATACCCATGCTACAAAAAGGAAACTGGTTCGTTGTCCTCGATCTACAAGATGCATACTTCCATCTCTCCATAGCCCCCCAAGACCGGAAATATCTTCGCTTCTGGATGGGAGGCTCCACTTACCAGTTCAAAGCCCTGCCCTTTGGTCTCTCCTCCGCCCCGCGGGTGTTTACAAAGTGCATGGCACCGGTGGCGGCCTTCCTCAGACTCCAGGGAGTCCAAGTCTTCCCATATTTAGACGACTGGCTCCTGGTGGCACCTACAAAACAAAATGCAGAGAAGGACAGAGACCTCACCATAGAGCTCCTGACATCATTGGGACTTCGACTCAACAGGAAGACGTCCATCCTTTCTCCATGCCAGTCAGTGCAATACATAGGTGCGCTCCTGAATGCCCAAAAGGCAGAGGCATACCTGACTCCAGACCGCCCAAGAAAAATCAAGCAGGCTCTGCAGCCTTTTCAAGCCTACACCAAGGTATCAGCACTTCAAGCCCAATGCCTACTAGGCCTGATGGCCTCCACGACAGCCATCCTACCACATGCCAGACTCTGCATGAGACCACTGCAGGCATGGCTATTAACCAGGTTTCGCCCCCACCACGACAACCCTGCAAAACGGCTCAGGGTCACATCCTCCCTTCTCATCAGTCTGAGGTGGTGGAAGTCCTCCCGCAATCTCAAAGTGGGACGACCCTTCAAGCAACTTTAACCATCCATCCAGGTAACGACAGATGCCAGTACCACCGGCTGGGGTGCCACATGCAACCACCTATCGATTCATCACAGGTGGACACCCAAGGAGCAACTCCACCACATCAACTACCTGGAGCTCTTAACCATTTTCAAAGCCCTCAAAGCATTCGAGCTCCTCCTGGCTCACAAGATGGTTCAAGTAACAACCGACAACACCACGGCTCTCTATTACTTGAACAAGCAAGAAGGCACTCACTCGAAATCTCTACTGCACCTCACCCTCAAACTATGGCGATGGTGCATAAACAAGGATATTCACCTGATAGCTATACACATTGTGTCATGCAACAATGTGGTAGCAGACAAACTGAGTCGCCTCACTCATGACAACCACGAGTGGAGCCTCTCAGAAGCAGTGTTCCGCATCCTTTGCACCAGGTGGGGAACTCCGATCATGGACATGTTTGCATCACAAGCCAACACCAAGTGCAGCATGTACTGCTCCAGAGCAAGGATCGGCAAACACTCGCAAGGAGACGCCTTTGCCACCAATTGGCCCCAGGGTCTCCTTTATGCGTTCCCAGCAATACCTCTAATTCAGAGAACCCTGATGAAGTTCAGGCATCACAGGGCGCACATCATACTGCTGGCACCGTGGTGGCCGAGGCAGCCATGGTTCCAGGCCCTGCAAACAACGGCGACCGACACCATCAGGCTGCCGTCAACATCCGATCTCCTGACCAGGGCCAAGTCAGACACCCAGACGTCCTGACTCTCCAGCTGACAGCATGGTACATCAGCTGACCGTTGCAGAGGTACTCACAAACTCCAGGAAAAAGTCTACAAACAACTTGTATGCACACAAGTGGGCATCCTTCCTCCACTTCACTCGAGCCAACTCTCAACCCTTGAGTCCAACCAACATCCAGGTCCTATTGGAATTCCTCCTCTTACTCTTCAACAGAGGACTCTCCCTATCCACCTTGAGAGTCTACACTGCAGCCATAGTAGCTCTCCAGCGACTTGACTCTGAAGCTGCAGCCCTGTTTACATATCCCAAACTAAAGAGGTTCCTAAGAGGCATTGCTAACCTCCATCCACAACACAGAGCCCTGACACCACAATGGTCTCTGTCCTTGGTGCTTAACTGACTAACTAAACCGCCATTTGAACCTATGGCTACTACAACCCTGTACCTGCTTACCCTAAAAACAGCATTTCTAGTGGCAATTACATCCGCCAGAAGAGCATCAGAGCTCGCTTCTCTCAGAGCAGACCCTCCATTCCTGAAATTCCATCACGACAGGGTGGAACTCCATCCAGACATCACTTTCTTACCTAAGATAGTGTCTTCATTCCACGTGTCTCAGCCACTCATCCTCCCAACCTTTTTCCCAAACCCGACTACTCACCTGGAGAGGACGCTCCATTCACTTGACGTCAAGAGAGCACTCCTCTACTACACCTCCAGGACAGCTCCTGTACGAAAAACTCACAGCCTATTCACCAGGACCTCTGAACCATCCCAAGGTCACCAAGTTTGTCCTCAATCCATCTCCAGATGGATCACCACAACTATCAAAATGGCATATGAAAATGTGCATGTCTCCATACCTGTCACACCCAGGGCACACTCCACAAGAGCAGTAGCCTCCCCCACTGCCTTCATGAAAGGAGTGCCCTTGGAAGACATATGTAAAGTGGCAACCTGGTCTCAACTGTCCACATTCCTGAAACACTACAGGCTAGACGTCCGGACACAGAGATTGGCCACATTTGGTAAGGCAGTTTTGACAACTGTACTACCATGACTACCCTCCTCCGGTAAGTCAGCTTGCCAGTCACCCATTGTGTGGATTCACAGAGTCCACGAAGAAGAAATGCAGGTTACTTACCTGTAAGTTAAGTTCTTCGAGTGGACCTCTGTGAATACACACCACCCACCTGCCACCATTCTCTCCATCATGGCACTACGGCTCTATATGGGTCAGCGGCGGACCAGAGGGGAACTGAGTCAGCAAGGCGGGAGATGGGTGAGCATGTGCATGGAGGGGAGGGGCTTATACGCCTTGAGCTTTGGAAAGACCGGTAACTCAGGCACGCAGGCGCAAAGACCCATTGTGTGTATTCACAGAGGTCCTCTCGAAGAACTTAACTTACAGGTAAGTAACCTGCATTTTGAAATCATGTAAATGCTAGTAGATAAACAGGTACTTCTGTAAAAAGTGGGAAGGTAAAACAGTGTTTCGGTGCAGCCATGCTGGCCACGTGCCCTGGACTTGTGCAACACTGGTTCTTCGGTTTGAATACAGAGATGAGGACATGACTAGCATGCATTTGTGGGGGGAGCCTTTACCTTTTTACCTTTACTGCGGTTGTAGTGTCTTGTAGTTGTAAACTACTGTACTGAGACTGATTCCATAGGGAGAATCTGCCTGGAGTTTTTGGTATCTCTACTTCTTGTGCGCCATAGCCTCATTGAAAATGTGGGGGAGGGGGCATGCTTGCTGTTAATGTTATGAAACATAGATTCAGCCCAGTCAATCTGAGAAGTTGTCACTGCAAGCAATAGCTTAGTGCAAAAATTTTGGCAGCCAGGTAGTTTCTGTAGGCCCAGAAAAATCCATTGGAAATAATGTTACTTACAGAGGTTTGTCCAAACGGAGGTGCCATTGCAACCCCATCCTGCACAAATGGTGCAAAAATGCACCCACATGATGGGGATTAATTGCCCAGGCTCAGCCTGCCTTAAAGGCAGGGAGCCATGAGCACCCCACCCATCCGCCCTTGAGTTAAGGAGAATGAGTGTAGCTAGTCGCTTTGGGGCTGGATGGGAATTTTTGACTATTCGCTTGATTGGCCTTTGGCGGATAGTGTGTTTTTCCCCATCCCATTCTCCTGCTAAAGTAAATAGGGCTTCTCAATCTGGCCACAACGGCAGGTAGTGCAAGATTTTTGGTTCTAGGTGAGTTCATGGTAATGACCCTAATAACAATAAGGGGGTAGCCGAATGAGTTAAGGTTAATAGTTTAAGTGAGCATTAGGTTAGTTGTAATAAGTTAATAGGTCGTTATAAAATTGGCTTATGGTTGCCCTGGGAAAATAATCCCTGAGAACGAAAATTGGCTGTGTAAGTACAACAGCTTGAGATAAAGTATGAACTCACCATTAATTGCCATTGAATTGTTATCAATGGGGCACTATCCCAGCTTCACCTGCACTACAGATGCCCCCCCCCATTTAGTTATTAATAGTTTAAAAGTTAATAAAGTTTTGGCTCACTTTAAACTCCACCAAATTTGTGTCGTCTCTTTAGTGCGGGGCTGGGGTTGCAATGCTATATCATAACTTAGCTGTACTTTTCATGGAATATTTTGGCCAATATTTGCATAAAATTGGCCACAAAGCTGCTGAGATCTCCATTTAGTAACACGGTTTTCTTTTTGAGTGGAAGAAGATTACAAGACTCACTAACTTGTAAAAACATAAGTAAAAATCATAGATACTCCACACCTAAAATGGCAGCAGCTTCCACATCCCCCCCCAATGAGCATAAATCTTCAACCCACCTTTGTAGGGGATGAGGATCTTGTGAAACTGGACTAAAGTACATTCAGTAAGACCTATTAATTAGTACTAGAGATGGGCACGAAATGAACATTTTTTTGTTTCCGTTATTCGTTATTCGTTCTGTCATGTAACGAAACGAATAATGCAAATTGTGATGAAATTGGAACGAAATGAACAGAACCTCGAAAATTGGGTTCGTTATGTTTCGTTTTCGTTAATGGCAACGCACAATGAAATGAGCTGTTTTAAATGTTAAAAAACGCCCTGGACATCCATAAAAACCCAGCAATAATAATTTATACTGTCTGATAATATCTAACAGGGGTGGGGTGGGGTCCTTAAAACGTGCATTTATGTCTTTTCTCAGATCGGTGTATTTTTTTTTCCCTTTAAGGGGAGTTAGGGGACATTGACCCAAAATGGCTCCCAGATGCCTAATATTGATTTCTTGGGTATTAAAACGTCCTGGACATCCATAAAAATTGCAGCGAAAATGTGATAATTATTTGAAATTATTACCTACCAGGGGGTTGGGGTCCTTAAAACATTTGTTTTTGTCTTCTCCCATCACAATGTATTTTTCTTTTCCCTTTAAGGATGACAAAATGGATGTCTCCACCACAAAATGGAGGCACGCCATGTGATGGGATCATGTTCAACCAATAGCATGCCCAGGTTGCAGACTGGGCAGGTCTGGCAGCCACAGAGGGCATAAAAAGCTCTGGCAGCCCCCGTCCTCCTTGCAGTCTCCAGTGGGAGTTAGGGTGGGATTGCTGCCTCTGCAACTCTAGCTTCAGTCCTGCAGCCTCCCTGTGTGCGTGTGTGCATACCTCTCAGTGAGTACCCTCCCCTACCCCGCAGTGCAGTCACTCTGCGGCTGCCTTGCACCCTGGGCAATGCCCACCGCTGCCTTTGCAGCCTCCCTGCGTACCTAGTCTATACTGTGTCTCTGCCAGCATCAACTTTTTTTAGTGTTTTCCCTCTGATCTGGGGTGTTGGGGGATGCCCACACCCGGAAATGCTTTAAAAATCACGCAAAAAGTGGGTGGAAATGAAAAATGAAAAAACGAAAATGAAATTTTTCCAAAAATTCACAAAAAACGGAAATGAACTGAAATGGACCTCTCAATGAAAAATGAAAAACCAAAATGCCATTTTTTTTTATTCGTGCCCATCTCTATTTAGTATATAAATCACAGCTGTTGTTTTAAGTGTCATGTGACTTGGTACTGGTACATTGTCACAAGAAGTAAATAAATGTGATGCATAAGAAGCTTTGTACAATTAACAGCCCTTAATAATGCATTGATAAATATTGTAAAATCAATTTGTATCATCTCTGTTCCTTCAAGGCAGCACTCCTTACAAATCCACAGTGAGGTCAGCTGAACACCCCCTGTGAAGAGCTATTGTAATGTAAATATGTGCAAACATTTGAGATGTGTTCCAAAATGGGGGTAAATTCCACATCATGTGAAGAGTACTGCATTGTGGAAGCAACAACCACATGGAGATAAGGGAAGCAGCTATTGCTTCTCTGTGTTAGAAAGGCCACTGAGCGGAAACTTGGCAACTTCATTGTGAGAAGCATACAGCTGTTATCCAATGGCTGCTTTCCATGTGAATCAGGGGGGTGCTTTTTGCTTGAATGGTCTGTCTCTTTTCCTCGGCCCTTGCAAACCATTTGTTAGAATGGGTGCACAGTTGCATCAACATTCAACCTGCTTTTATTTTATGAAACATTTTAATAAAGCCAGAGGATAATAAGGAGTAATTATAGCTCCACAGCAATGGCTCCATAATTAACGCTACATAGAGATTTGGCCTTAAATGGAACACATAAAACTCCTCTGCTATCCACCATCAACACCCTCGCCCTTTTGGAATACTCCAGCTATTAAAGCTGCATAAAAATCCTGTATAATACCAGATCAAGGGAACGGAGGGAACACAAATAGATTTGTTGTTGCAGGAAAATGTACTTCTCATGTGATAATCCCTGCATCCATATTGCTACTTAGTTCAAAAATGTTTCTCTGAAACTACTTAATTAGCATTACAGTCTGCATCGCCCACTGGCCCCTTTTGTCATGTTGTGCAAGATAAGCGCGTGCAATGAAATGCCAAGGAAATGTATATAATTTGGGCCTTGCTTTACCAGAACAGCAACTCAGTATGGTTGATAGGCTACAGTTGGCTTCCAGATGCTGTGCTGTGATAATAATCCAAGGATTGAAATCCTTGATTCTTTTGCCTTCTAACTGTTGTGAGTATAGTGAGAGGTGTTTAACGGGGGGAAATCCTTCATTTGTTTTTACCTAGAATCTATTTATTATTATCACTTCTCAGGGGATAGAATTCACATAATGTTAAAGGCATTATCAACTGGCAAAGTTAGAACAAGCCAAAAAAAAAAGCAGCAACAATATTAATTTTGAATTCTTCACTGTTTCATGATGGATTCTTATCATCCTTTTAAAAAAAAACAGTATTTCTAAAGAGCATTCTGGATCTGAAATGTACTTTCTACTTAACTATTTGAATCAAAATTTCTGCTGTGTTCTCATTTTTTTCCTCACATCCCCTCTCTTGTTTCTTTGCTTTCCCCTCTGCCCTCATGCATTGTATAGCAAATGTTTCCTTTTACAATGCCAGTCAAAGTGGAACACACACACACACACACACACACACACACACACACACACACACACCAGTTTGGGGTGCTATGAGGAGGGATTGACTAATATTGGAACAGTTGTAAAAGTGGGGGGAATTGTAAAGTGAGCTCTTGACTAACAAGAGCTCACTTTACATGTTTGTAGGCTATCCAAATACAGAAATGAGTACGGCTCCTGCACCTTTAATTAGTAGATAATTAAATAAGAGGTGGTTTTTCTGCACACCTTTCAATACACAGGAATACTGTATTGTCTTTTTTTGCTGCTGGCTATTGGCTGCTTAATATTTATTACCTATTTAGGTTAGTGCTTCCTTCCTGCTTGTTGTATCAATGATATAAAAACACTTGTCAAATACTACTAAAGTATGGAATGTGTTTTCAACATTGTCGAGTTTTCCTATGCTTTTCTGAAATCACTTAATTAGCATTAAGTCTTTCTTTTCCTGAATGAATCTTCCTGGAATCTGAGATTTTTAGCTAAAACCTTATTATTTGTTCCATCATCCATGTTTGCTAAGTAACCGAGTTCAACCGAGGTTTTTTTTCTCTTTTTCCCGCCATCCGCTCAGCTGCTCAGCTGTTAGTTAGTTTGAAGATTAGCCTAGGGTGCATTCCATGTTTTAAACTGTCTGTGTACTGTCTATGCTTTTTGTACTTTCGGCTGAATTTTCAGCTCCTTGTTAACCGCCCAGAGATCCTATAGGAAGATGGGCGGGACAGAAATCAAATCAAATCAAATCAAATCAAATCAAATAAATAAATAAATAAATAAATAAATAAATAAATAAATAAATAAAAGATAGAACTTTCACTGTAGCAACACCACTCATTTGTGGAATTCCTTCCAAAAGGAAGTCTGGCCAGCTCTAACTTTTAGAATTGCTGGCAAGCAATCATGTGAGTGTGAGTGTGAGTATCACACACACACACACACAGAGGGGGGAGAGAAGGTACATTCTTGGCATTAATGTTTGTTTTTAATATGTTTTTAAAATGATGTTTTACTTTTTCAAAAAATGTCTATCACTTGGCTGACTTTGATAGCCAGAAAAATAATGTTTACATACTTTTAATTACTAATGGTGGGTGGATGGTTTTGACCCAGCAAAACTCACTCATACACCAAATTAACAAAGTAAATAGGTACTATATGTGGAGTAACACTATGTTTAAAAGACAGCTCATGGTCACAGAACACATGCATCATGTTAATAAAAAGATCTCAGATTCCAATTCTGATATTTGCAATTAAAATGAAGAGGCTGCAGAAAAATGCTGCTCCAACCCTGATGCCCTGATTTCCTCCTTCCAGTTAGAACGCTGTAGATAATGTTCTGGTAAACCAAAAAGTACTCTGGTTTGATATAAGGCTTGTCCTCACGGATCAGAATTATTGTCCCAAGGGCAACAAAAGAATTAACCCCTTCCTTTCTTTGTCACTTCTCCATGGCAAGTCATTTCCAAAAGTGATATTTATGTGATAGGGAGACATTTGTATTATGGATCTGTCCCTGCAACCTAAGAGCTGCTGGGGAGTTATGATGGGGCAAAGGATAAATGAAAATTGTTAATGCACACCAATGCTGTGGCCTTATTCCAATTTTATCACTCTTCCCACTCCCAGGTAAACAAAAAGACAGGTAGGGAGGAGAGAGTTTGTATCCTATTCTCATATTCCACCCATCTTTATATTTGTAGAGTGAGTGCCTTCGTCTCACAAAGATTTTTGGTTCACAAGTACTGTATTGCTTGTTTTCTTGGGGTGGGGGGTGGGGGTCTGCAACACGGTTAACAAAAAGACTTTTTCCTCCCCTCGGAGATATTTGTTATATATGCTGCATTTGTACTTTCTTCTTTTACAGCACATCCTTTAACTAATTAAACCAGTAATCATCATTGCAGGTGAAATAAAAAAAATGGTAATAACAGAGCAAACGGGAATTAATTTGAAAATATCATCAAATTTCAAGTAAGTTTGCTAAAGCATGCCACCTACAGGTCTTCAGCACTTTAGAAAGAACATTTCTTTTCAGCAAGTACTCTAAAAGCCACACAACTCTACGAATTATATCTCACTGTGGCTTTCTTTTTTACAATTGGAGTCAGGAAAATCCAGGGACAGGGGGTGAAGAAGACTGGGCATGAAAAAGCTATGCTCATTTCTTAATCTATGAAAGCTGTTTCATGCTGAACTGTGGTCTTTTATCTTAGAACTCAAATATTTAATCTTAAGACCTGACTTTTAGTTTCTCTTGGCCTAAACTTTTTGGCATAACACAGAAGAAGGAGATGCTTCTGGTACAGCATATAATACTTTTCTGTACTATCTTCATGGTAGTGAAATTAAATGACTCTTGTGTCATATAGGCAAACATTTTCAGCTGAATACAGTGAAAAAAATGTCCAAAAAGTTCAGAGCGAATTCTTGATAATGATTTCTATTATCTTGTGTTTCATTACTGGGAAGCCAAGTTGGACATGTTAAAATTCCAATGCGTCTTTGAAACTGGATGCCTGTGGTAAAAATTTTTTTGCAAAAATGCTCCACCAACATACATTCATCAGACCACCAGCATGACACTATTTCAAGAGTTATGCAAAAATGTGACTTTTTGAAAGGGTTATTAAAGGCTAACAAAAAAGTCACAATTTTGCACATCTGTTAACATAGTGCTGTGCTGAGATCTGAGGAACCCAATGGTAAACCACTTCTGAGTACTCTATTCCTAGAAAACCTTGGAAAGAGTCACCATAAGTCAAATTGACTGGATGGCACATAATTATTATTCATTAGGAATATGGATGGGGCCACATGGGTCCCTTCTGTTCAAAGACTTTCAGTGGTGGAGAATCTGAAATTATTCCTTCCGTTGTCAAGCAGCTCTCACTGTTAGGAAGTTCTTCCTAATACGGAATTGAAATCTACTGCTTTGATTAATCCCCTGCTGAAGAAATCACTGCCAGGCAGACATCTGTGGGCAGATCTACCTTTTCCATCAGGATGACATTATACCCCCAGGGGATAACCTGGAAGCCTCAAAATGATCACAGCACTTATCCTGTTAGCAGATGTTTATTGAAGGGTGTTGTGTGTGTGTTGTGTCGTTACAGTCGTGACCGACTCTTCGTGACCCCATGTCCATGGAGTTTTCTTGGCAAGAATACTGGAGTGGCTTGCCAGTTCCTACTCCAGACGCCTACAGCACCTGGTATTCCCTGGTGGTCTCCCATCCAAGTACTAACCAGGGCCGACCCTGCTTAGCTTCCGAAATCAGGCGAGATCAGAGGTGCTTGGGGCATCTAGGCAGCTCTTATTGAAGGGTAGGCTGATACAATACAGCTACCGCTTTGGCTGACTTTCAATCATCTTAATAATTATCCTCAAGCCTACACCCTCTCCTCTCAATGTCTCTTTGTACCAGTCCTCTAGGGAGCCAGGTTTGGAGACAACCAGGATCAGTATTGGAGCATCACCCATTCTAGCTGAAACACTGGGGGACAGATGATGCTAGCTGACTAGTGAGGGCCATATATATTCAAAATTACAGATTGTGTCATAAAGGGGGGGTGCCTATTCCTCATCAGGGAGCAAGCTCCAGGTTGATGGCTGTTTTAAGTGGAGATGGGATGACTGCCATGCTGCTAGCGGATTTATGCAGAATTGGGGTCATCAATATTGTAAGTAGCAGCACAATAGCTACTATATTATGGGTAGATATCTCCAGAATCAGGGCTCTGTGCTATTTTCCTGGAAAGTGACATTTTCATCATCATTAATGAAATATACAATTTCTTTATGCAGTTGTTTGACCTTTTGGATTAAGAGGGTTTGTGTTATTTAAAACCAGACTTTGCCTTGACCACCTGTTGCCACCCTGTATGTTTTATGGGAGTGGTGACATTTCTGCCATGCAGACTTTGCTTAAGAGTCAAAGTGCTTAATCTTGGTCACTCTCTGAAAACTTAGTTGGATCTGACTAAGGTATCGGAAGGTTTGGGGCAGGTATATGAAGCACATTTGGTTCTCCAGAGTTCACCATACATCAGGACAATTAGGTCTCCTCTAAATCTTCTTTTCCTAGAATAAGCATTACCAAAATCTGGCTGAATAGGTCACTGAGTTGACAGAGGTTGGGAATTTGATTCCCCACTGTGTCTTCCAAGAGAAAAGCTGCCTGTGTATCGTCAGACAGTCTTCCAATCCCATAATGCATCCAGAGGATGGAACAGTAAACCACTTCTGTTTTCTATATACCACAGTTCAGGTAATTTCAGTTTCCCTGACCTTTTTCAGATGATCAGGGGCAACTACTTAATTGATAGCTGATCGGCCTATAAAGGGTTGTTTGTTGCTCAGATGGGAAAAGCCTGCCAAATGGCACATCCGGGAGTTGAATCATGGCAACTGTACTTCTTTTCTTGTGCGACTAAAAGATGTTGCTATTCATACAAGTACAAGTAGCTTCTTTAGTCTGAGAAAAGTTGGTGGGAGGCTTCCAATTTATAGTTCACCTTGGTTTCATCCCACCCTGGGGATCCCACAAGAAAATAAGTCCAGTTGACATGACTCAACAGATTGTTTGCAGCCCAACCCTCCACACACCCAAAAGACCTGCCTGGAAAGACCCAACAACTCAAAAAAAAATATCTCAATTGACTTCCCTTTATATAGCGTAATGTCCATTTTGGGTGGATGCTGCCAGTAACATTTTATTACCTTTAAACCCTTGCAATCTTTTACACCTTTTATCAATGGGCATCTTCTTCAATAGTTTTTGCAGTAATTATCCTTACTAAATTCTACATTTACATCCCCTGTAGCAGAGAAGGGAACTCCTTCCTGATAGCCAACATACATCCAAAAATCTTTTAAATTTAAGCATTTGCCCAATCCATTTTGGAATTTTTCTGATAAAATGTAACACAGGAATATTAGCTGATTCTTTGAGCAGTTCTGGATAGGAAAGCAAGGCCTAAATGCTGCTTTCACACACTGATTTTTCCATTTGTCCTTGCAGCTTGCCTTAGTCCATTAGGTTAGTCAAAGGCAAAAGCAATGTTTTCCATTCTTCACATTTTAGGAAATATTGCACAACTCACATGATAGCTGTAAAGAGAGGATAGTTGCTGCCCCTTGTTTCAGCACATAAAGCCCCTGAAACATAATCTTTGTCTTTTGTAGTTTGTATCTGTTATCTGCCAATTGTTGTGTGGTCTGTTGGTGTGTGCATGATGTGAGCGCTCAAAGAGAAGAACATAAAGACATTTTGTGCAAACTACAGGGCCCTTGAAGGGAAAGAGTTGCTGATGGCAAGGCATCTCATGGGACTTTAACATTTGCTACCAAGCTGTCCTATCAAGAGAGATTCAATTGACATGAACAAAGAATGAGGAAGCTCCCCTGCCATTTCCTCTAGGATGAATCTTTTTGTTCTAGAGCAGGCATGCCCAAAATTTGGCCCTCCAGATGTTTTGGACCACAACTCCCACAGTCCTTTGCCATTGGAGATACAGGCATAGGATTCTGGGAGTTGTGGTCCAAAACATCAGCAGGGCCAAAGTTTGGGTATGCCTGTTCTAGAGGGAAGAAATGGTGCTTTGTTACAAAACGAAATGAAACACATCCTACAATCTCATTACCTAAGTAATTTGTTCCTTAACAAAATGATAAAAGAGTGTTTTTCATTCTCATCTCTAGTGTGTATGTATCCAAGGTACATATCCAAGATATGTTGCACATAAGAAACAGGGAACCAATGCAAATATGATTCTGCCTGGTAATTCCCATAATTACAATTCAGTTGTGAAAAACTGCACGTTAAGGGCAGTTGTGCAGACTTTTTCCTCCTCTGGTGGCCTTTTCTTGGCCACACACCCTTTTTCACTACCAGTGTGAGCCCCCTTTATATGTAGGAGAATTTGGTGGGGTGGCACTTGCCTAATTGAATCGTAAGCCAAAATAAATAAATAATTTTAAAAAATTCAAGCCCAGATAATTTGTTGCCATCATTTCCTTGGGATTGGTACCTCACTGCAAATGAACTCTGTCAATATTTTTAATTGACTTGTGTTGAAACTCAGAAGCAACTCACGAAATCTGTTTTTAAACTATGGCTGAGAGCTTACCATTTACTTCCATTTGCACATGTAAAAAAAGATAACTCAGTAATAGTCTATAGATAGTCCTTTCCCCTGGAGTGACTTGGAGCTAATGCAGAATATATTGTCCCTGTAGTGTACCCAAGCAAAGCCATGTCCACAGGCACTCCTAGTGAAGTCACTCATTAGCACATCATTAATGCACACTATGACTGAGCAGCAGATCTAGGGGATGCTGCGATTGCACTGCGCCTTAGCAGTGACTTTGCAGTTACTGCTGAGCAGCATATGCATTAATAAGGCATTAATGAGGCATTTTGCCAGCTGCTCAGAAAACTGGCCATCACCCCTCCTTCCAGGACAAAGTGTAAAAGGCCTTACCAGCTCAGGAAAAAGTTGCTTGTGTTTCCATTTTGTTGATGAGATAGAAATCTCCATTTTGGAGATTTCTATCTCATCTGACATCCAGTATTTATTTTTAAGTCCGATACCTAAGAAAACCCTTAAAAATTAGTCATGTGTTATATCTTGTACCATTAAAAAATAAAGACTGAAGGAATGAGGGAATCACTCTGTAGATGCAAATTTGTGCAGAAGGGAGAAAATCACATTACCTGATCCACTCGCTACACACACAGGCCTTTTGGGAATTAAATTCTATACCTCAAGAATACTTCTGAGTGAAGGAGAGATTAGTCTTATGCAGGGAGGATGATAAAAATTGATTCAAGGCTGACCACTTTGAAAGTTCAAAAATACCGGGTGCAATGTCTTCTTCCTTTTAAAATAAACCAACAACAATTTAAATTGGATTCCTAATGATGCTGTGTGTGTTTTAAAACTGATAATCTGGTTCCCTGTTTTGTATTGGACATGGAGCCTTGAAACATTCCTTTTTATAACAACCAAAGGAACTTCTGAGTCATGCAGATGGCACACGCAAAAATGCATGTTAATACCCATCAGAATCATGTGCAAAAAGGCAGCAAATAAATAAAAATGAAATAAAATCTCTATCGCATTACCAGTAGGATACTGATGCCAGGGATCCTTAAGAGAGCAGCTACATCCAAGGTGATTGATCCTGAACCCACTTCCAGGGTAAGATTTTTGTATTCTTGAAGTAGCTCTAGAAAGATTACTGCAGGAGATGACATAGAGAACGTGTCAAGATGCACAGTAGCCACAGCTGGCATTATTATTGTGGCATGGGGAGAAGATAGAATATCCTGCAAACACTTCTCATCTACAGCAGTAAAATTATAATAGTGACAAATTAAATCATTAAAGGTTTATCAGTCTTTGGCATCACCCCAAATCTTCTGCTTGAAGAACCTGACCCTGCCATGTTCCTGTATGTGGAGCCAATCCTTTATGAGGATTTTCATGTCTGTTTGTAGTCAGCAGAGCACAAAGCAAAGTACACTGGAGAAAAAGTTTTTCTAAAGCCAAAGCCTGCTGCTTATATACTGTCCCATAATGCTCAAAGCACTCTTTGGTTTTGCAGTTTCATCATGCAGGCTACACATTGCCCCTCTGCCAGGGAAATGAATACTCAATTTACTGGCCTTGGAAGGGTGGAAGGCTGAGTGAACCTTGAGCTGGTTACCTGAGATTGAACCCCAGGACGTGAGCACAGTTTTGACTGTAGTACAGCAGTTTAACCACTGTTCCCCAAAGTTCCTAAGCCAGGCATGTCCAAAGTCAGGCCCGGGGGCCAAATGTGACCTGTTGTCAAATTTCAAGCAGTCTGCAGCCTCTTCTGCCCACCAGCTCAGCTTGTCATTCATCCCAGCCATCTGGCCCCTCCCCATACTGGATGGAGATACCAGCTTGCAGTTTTATGATTTGCCTGCCCTCCCTGCCTCTGTCGATCCCGACCGCCCACCCCAGCCACCTGCCTAGTCTTCCCACCGCCAGCTCAGTTTATTTATTTATTTATTTATTTATTTATTTATTTATTTATATACTGCTCCATCTAGCTACATGGCTACTCTGGGCGGTTTACAACCTGAACAAAAATCAAACCATGAGCAGTAAAATACAATATAACAAATAAGCACAAGTATATAAATAAAAATACCATAACTAGTAAATAATATGTATATAATATATAACAACAGCATAAAACAGGAGCAAGTTGGACTACAGATAAAAGCAAGTAAATATATAATAACAATCATTAGAACAGATTAATATCCGGGGAAAGCCTTTTTAAATAGCCACGTCTTTAGATTCTTCTTAAAGACTGTGAGGGAAGGTGCCAGACAGACCTCAGGAGGAAGTTGGTTCCAGAGCCGAGGAGCTGCCACTGAGAAAGCCTGATTTCTCATCAAAGATTTATGGGCCTCCTTCAGCGACGGCACCCTCAAATGTCCTGCCTGAGATGATCGGGTGTTATGGGCAGTACTTTGCGGCAGGAGCCGTTCTGCCAGATAGCAAGGTCCTAAACCATTTAGGGCTTTATCTGTCATCATTAAAACCTTGAAATCGGCAGCCAGTGCAACGCAGCCAATGTGGGGGGAATATGTTGATGTTTTCTTAACCCTGTAACCAATCTAGCCGCAGAATTCTGCACTAGCTGGAGCCTCTGCACTAATCTACAAGGCAGCCCCACGTAGAGAGCATTGCAGTAGTCTAATCTCGAGACTACGAGTGCCTGGACCAGAGTAGTGAGAGCGCCAGGGTCCAGGAAGGCACACAGCTGAGCAATCCACCTAAGATGGAAATGAGCAGCACGGACCACGGATGCTACCTGGGCCTCCATGGAAAGCATAGGGTCCAATATTAGGCCCAGACTGCGCACCTCATTCTGCGTGGAGAGAGTCAGCCCCCCAAAACTGAGGGGGCTTCCCAAGCCGCCAACCACTGGTGCCTCCCTCTTGTCTGGGTTCAACCTCAGTCTGTTCACCCTCATCCATCGCAGTACGGCGTCCAAACAGGCATCAAAGGACGAAACGGCATCCACTGCAGAAGGAAAAAATGAGATATAGAGCTGCGTGTCATCAGCATATTGATGACACGAGACCCCATACCTCCTGACGACCTCTCCGAGCGGTCTCATATAGATGTTATTTATTTTATTTATTTATTTTTCAAATTTATATGCCACTCCTACTTCCTGAACGGGAACTCAGGGTGGTTAACATAAAAATTTAAAAACAGAGAAAGAGTCAAAGGAAGAGCAAGAGCATTCTCCATAGCATCCAAAATATACACGCATATGTATAAATAAGGCGGGGCAATAATAATAAAAAAACAAAAACAAAAACAAAAAAAAACCCTTAGTCATTATTAAAGGTGTCCCTGAAAAGTAAGGTCTTTAAGCCTTTCCTGAAGGACGCCAACGATGGAGCCTGCTGCAATTCACTCGGTAGGTTATTCCAAATGGACGGCCCCACCACTGAGAAGGCCCACCCACGAGTGCTCGCTTTGCGGGCCTCCTTGGGGGGGACAGTCCTGAACAAAAGGGCCAATGATGCACGGGTGGGTTGGGCCAGGTTTAATTGTTGGTGAAGGCGCTCTGCCAAATAATCAGGGGCCAAGCCATGGAGGGTTTTGTAAACCAAAACCAACACCTTGAACCTTATTCGGGAGGCAACGGGCAACCAGTGAAGGTGAGCCAGGATAGGGGTGATGCGGTCGAACCAACGCGCAACAACCACCAACCTGGCCGCCGTGTTCTGGACCCGCTGAAATCTCCGAACAAGGTTCAAGGGAAGCCCCATGTAGAGAGTGTTGCAGTAATCCAACCTCGACATGACCAGTGCCTGTACCACTGTCCTGAGGGAGCTCTCGTCAAGGTACGGGCGAATCTGGGCGATTAACCTTAGATAATAAAAGGCCGACCTGGAGCTCCAGGGTCAGGCCCGGATCCAGGACGACGCCCAGATTCCTCACTCTTTGCGCCAGCTGGAGGGCGGACCCATCCAGACTGGGAAGAGGGCCACAGTACCCATCGGGTCCGCCCCCAAAGAACATAACCTCGGTCTTTCCAGGGTTGAGCCGGAGTCTGTGAGTCCTGGTCCAGTCCAAAACTGCGGCCAGGCAACGATCAAGGGTCTGGGCGGCCTCCACTGCACAGGTGGAAAAGGAGAGATAGAGCTGCGTGTCATCAGCGTACTGATGACAGCAGACTCCAAAACTCCGGATGATCTCAGCCAGCGGCTTCATATAGATGTTAAAGAGCATTGGGGAGAGGGATGACCCCTGAGGCACCCCACAAGAGAGTGTCCAGGGAGCCGACAACTCACCCCCCCCAAGCTCACTCGCTGGGTACGGCCCTCAAGGAAGGAACGGAGCCAGCCGAAGGCCAAACCCACAATCCCCACCTCAGAGAGCCACCCCAGCAAGATACCGTGGTCGACGGTATCAAAAGCCGCTGACAAGTCAAGGAGGACCAGCAGGGTAGAGCAACCCCTGTCGGCCCTCCTCAACAGATCATCGTGCAGAGCGACCAGAGCCGTCTCTGTCTCATGATTGGAAAGGATCCAGAACGTGGTTCTCCTCCAGGAACGTCTGGAGACGCAGGGCGGCGACTCGCTTGACTACCTTGTCCAAAAAGGGAACATTGGCTATGGGACGATAGTTGGACATGTCGTCCACAGCCAGGCCAGGTCTTTTAATAATGGGCTTCACCACCATCTCCTTCAGCAGACTGGGAAAAATCCCGTCCCTGAAGGAGGCTGAGGCAATTAGCGAAGCCCATTTTGGCATGCTCCCACCTGCGATCTTAATCAGCCAGGACGGGCAAGGGTCAAACGGAGAAGCCGCAGGCCTGCAGTGTTAAAAAGCATGGGGGAGATTACCGACCCCTGTGGCACCCCACAATTGAGGCACCAAGGGGTAGAGGTAATCTTGCCCAGCTGCCCTCTCTGGGGCCGGTCCTCCAAGAAGGAACGGAACCACTGCAAAGCAGTGCCTCCAATTCCTAAGTCCGAGAGCCTCCCCAAGAGGATACTGTGGTCGACGGTATCAAAGGCCGCTGAGAGATCGAGGAGGACCAGCAAGGACAAATTGCCATTGTTGGCCTCCCTCAAAAGGTCGTCATGCAGGGTGACCAGTGCCGATTCCGTTCCATGACGCGGCCTGAACCCCGACTGGAATGGATCAAGAGCATCAGTTTCATCCAGGAGCCCTTGAAGTTGGTCAGCCACCACTCTCTCCACAACCTTGCTAATGAATGGTAAATTAGCAATGGGCCTATAACTGCCAATTTGGTCCGCTGCTAACTAAGGCTTCTTCAGAATGGGCCTAATGAGTGTCTCCTTGAGGGCAGGTGGAACCCTGCCCTCCTGGAGAGACCCATTAATTATTGCTGTGGCCCATTGCTGCAATGTCCTCCCTGTCTCCTTGCATGTTATAGAGACTTGTCCAAAGTCCAGCCCGGGGGCCAAATGTAGCTAAATGGTCGGCCCCCACAGATTTTCACATCACCAAATCTGGCCCTCCTTGCAAAAATTTTGGACACCCCTGTCCTAAGTGGTTTATCTATTAAAGGGTTTGATGCTAAAAGCACCATAGCAGCATTTGCCTATTGAAAACAATCACATTGAAGATGGCAGGAGCCCCAAACATATACTAGACATATGAAGAATATTCACAGAGTTTCTTGCCCTCAAGAAATTAAGCTGCCACAGTACACCAAGACAACTAGTCAGGCAACAAGCAACACTCCCCCACCCCAACCTGGGTTTTCAGGAAACATAAAAATATATACCTGCTCATCAAAAATGGTACAATTTGTGCAAAATTTATCTATACCTCTCCCCCTCAGGTTCTGAGGCATCCCAGGGTCCATTTGGATCCTTATGATCCTTGGGATGGGATCAGGAATATCAGGAACTCATAGCTGTAAAACCAGGAGCAATCCTCATCTAGGTGACAGTGATTGGTGGTTATTTTAGGATATTAAAGTGTTACCCTATAGTAAGTATCCCAAAGGCCCAATTCAGGATGTTAATTTTAATCTTGAATCATTAAATAACTTGAACCACTGGGATCTAAGAGTACAGCCTTCCTTATTATGTTCATATCCAGATCATAAGATCTTCTGGAGAGGCTTTCTTCAGAATAGATAATCTGTGAAGACACATTTGACAGGCGCAGGGGAAACATTTTCTGTTCCCAAAGCATGAAAGGCATTTTCCTCAGAGTCAGAATCATTTCCATCTCATTGATATTAGAAAGGTTTTTTTTAAAACCAAACTGGCCTCTCCATAAACAAAACTGTTTTGATTATTGTGGTTATTTTACTATTTAAATTGTTTTTGTTAATGTATTCTACTCTGCTTGAGTGCTGCTGACCTCTAGTCAAAGGGCACGATAATAACTGAACAATAAACAATAATTAAAAACATCAACAGAATAACTTATTTTTTATTTTTTTCCCTTTGATATTACATCCAACATGCAGATACCTAAGTAATTTAAAGGGCATAACTTGGTGCTTGATCATGTGAGGGTTTTATTAAATTACAAGAACTTTGGCAGGGACTACAAGCCCCATCTGACTGGAAAAAAAAAACAAAGAAAAGCAAAGTGTGCTTCTTATGTACTGCCCCATAGTGATTAAAGCACTCTTTGCATGGTTTACAGTTTAATAATGCAGGCTAGACATTGCTGCCACCATCACCCGCCAGGAAACTGCATACTCATTTTTCCGACCTCATAAGTATAGAAGGCCGAGTCAACCATGAATGGTCATGAGCACAGCTTTGGCAGTACATCAATTTAAATACTGTGCCACAAGGAAGCTCCATTGGCATTAGAAGTTCAAAAATGTGTAAAATGTACAACGTCAAGTGCCCATTCAAGAAGCCTTGACAGCTATCCACAACAAATACAA
>JAHTLZ010000007.1:4840452-4885876 GCA_023846285.1 Phrynocephalus versicolor | reverse complement strand
TCAATAACAGTCTGAAATCTCCATAGATAGTCTTCATTCGATTTCCAGAATCATTTACTTGAATATCATCCATAGATATCTCAGGATTTCCTGCTCACAAGGATGAGACATTATGGGTGAGGACTGTATGCTTTCCCTTCTCATACATTTGTCTCACGGGGAATCAGAATACCTGAATAAATCTACAATGGCACCATCCTATGAACAACTCAGTCCTCTGAGTTAAATTTGGCTTTATCACAAACATAGGTAGTGCAGGTGAAGACAGAGACTCTAGTTTGTGTGATTCTGGGGTTCTGGGGATCTCTTGCAATAAGGGCCAGCAATTAAGGATACCTTTCTATATGCAGTTCTGCCCACTTACACAGTTTCTGAACTTACTTGATCATGAGTGTGATATTCAGAAGCCATGGAAAATATAGTATTGGGTTACAATTTACAATGCATTGATATAATTATGTATCCATATCTACCCAGCAGCAGAATTTGTGTATGTACAGTTTTTATAATACCCATTCTATTTCATGACTAGACATGGGCACGACTCGGCGAAATCCTCGTTTCCGTTTCCGTTCTTCGTTTCCGTTACGTAACGGAACGAAGAACAACAATTACTCCGCCAGAACTCGAACTCGAACCGACTAAAGAAAAATTGGGTCTGATTTGTCGTGGTCAATCCTGGCATCGCAGTGATCGCGCGATGCCAAGCAGCACAGAAAAAAAGTTTTAAAAATTAAAAAAAAAAAACCGATTCCCGGCCAAAAAAGCAGGCGAAAATATCCCTGCCTGAGTGAGGGCACCTACCAGAGGGGTGGTTTCTGGGGGGGGGTCCCCGGCCTCCCCCCTCCTCTCCAGGGCTGCGCATCCTCGTCGTCTCGCCAACTCGCCAAGTGGCGGCACAGAAAAAAGTTTTAAAAATAAAAAAAACCTGATTCCCGGCCAAAAAAGCAGGCAAAATATGCCTGCCTGAGTGAGGGCACCTACCAGAGGGGTGGTTTCGGGGGGGGGGTCCCCGGCCTCCCCCTCCTCTCCTGGGCTGCACATCCTTGTCGTCTCGTCATCTCACCAACTCGCCATGCCATGCAGTGCGGGCGGGGGATCCAAAATGGGGCAACCGCAATATTTATTTTGAAATCGTGGTGGTCCAAAAACACACCAAAGCACCACAGAAACATGCGAAAATAGCTATTTTAAAACTGCCTGAATTTTTACAGTAGCAGCAGTGGGTTTTTCTTGCAACAAAACGTCTCCATTGATTTTATTTTATTTTATTTTATTTTTATTTTTTTACACCTGCGCAATGATGGGCTGGCCATGGGAGTGGACCATGCAAATTTTTGGAGCCATTCCACCAATTGCATGGCCACTTGACCAGGTTTTGACCGAGACTTCTGGGATGTGCCAGTCGGGCATAAAAAGCCCACTAACCCTAGCCCGAACCCGAACCCTAACCCTAACCCTAACCCATACGCCAGTACACTGTCCTTCTTAGTGGGTCAGAGAGGCACCCAGAGGTGCACCCCACGAACTCACCCTAACCTTACCCGTAACCCTAAGCCTAGCCCTTGCGCTAACCCTAACCCTAAGCCAAATCTGTACTCACATTGCACTACACACGCAAGTACAGTTCCCTTCTTAGTGGACCACAGAGCACCCTGACTGAGGGAGCCTTCCCCCAGTGTGCACTGTGACACTGCACTATACCAGCAGTGGGCCTGTGGTCAAAGAGGCACCCAAAAGAGAGGTGCCTCTGCCACTCAACTTGGTATGTATATCCAATTGGCTATGCATGCCATTTTGTAGCGGGCCAGAGGAGGCACCCACCAAGAGAGGTGCCTCCAGGAGCCCGCTCCCCCCCAAACCAGTACTAACGACAGATGAAAAAACGACAAACAAAATGACAAATTTTTGAAAAAATTTGCGACAAACGGAATCGAGCCGAAACGGGCCAGCTCCGACACACGACAACTCAAAAACGTCATTTCCCCTGGTCGTGCCCATCTCTATTCATGACATCATTCTCTTTTCGTATTACACTGGGTTCATTTAACAGATGGCATTCTGTTCCATATTCGATTACTCTAAGAATCTCTGGTTTATGAACATGGGATATGGGCTTCTATACTTTCAGGAAATGGCCTGATAGGGCTGCACAATATTATGCCTCCGTTGCCAATACTGCCAAGCTGTACATAGCAAAGGGCAACCTCAATGCTGACAACACCAATGGCAGCATTCAAAATGGCCTACAACAGGCATGTCCAAACTCCGGCCCTCCAGATGTTTTGGACCACAACTCCCACAGTCCTTTGCCATTGGCTTAGAATTCTGGGAGTTGTGGTCGATAACATCCGGAGGGCCGAAGATTGGACATGCCTGGCCTACAAGATATTTGAGTGAACTTTTGAATATTTTTCCTTATACCTTTTTTAGATGTCTTTTCAAACATTTCTACAACTACACACAAAATTCCTTGATAAGCACAAATCCGTATTTGGCCAAGAAGGAGTTAAAAATTCAACTGGGTTCTGACTGACAGGTTCAAAGGTTCAGATTGTCCAAGGCCAGGAGTTCAAAACTGTGTCAGGAACCTCTCATCAGAAACTCTGAAAAAATGTTTACTGAAAGCACTCAGAATGTGGAAAACACAACTGCTTGTACTTTTGCAATGCAAAAATACTTTGAAAATTGTATGCTAATTCCATAGAGATAGATGCCAAACTTTCCCTTTCTGGAGTACTGTCAGCCTATTGTTTTAGTCCAGGCCTGCCCAAAGTCTGGCCCGGGGGCCAAATCCGGCCTGTCAGGCCATTCTGAGTGGCCCACGGCTGGCTGGCCCGCCCCTCCCTCACCCTCCTTTGTCCCATGTTTTTTTTAAATCTTCCACCAACACTGACACCGCCGGGAAGCTTGAGGTGCTGGGTGGGCCAGCCGGCCGGTGAGCAGAAGCTTGTGGGGCTGGGTGGGTGGGCGATGGGGCAGGCCACCACCACCAGCACTGCCAGGAAGCTTGTGGGGCTAGGCGTGTGCACGGGGGTGGCACACGGGCAGGCCGCCACCACCGGCATCACCGGGAACCTTGTGAAGCTCGGCACGTGTACACAGGGTGGCGCACGGGTGGGCCGTCGCCACTGGCATAGCCGGGAATATTGTGAGGTTGGGCGAACACTCGAGGCAGTGATCAGGCGGGCCGCGCCACCGGCACTGCTGGGAAGATTGGGTGGCTGGGCTGTCTGCTGCCACTGGCACCACAGGGGAACGTGTGGGGGTCGGCAGGCCAGCGGGCCTCTGGCACTGCCAAGGAGCTTTGGGGTGGGCTGGCGGGCAGGCTGTTACCACCACTGGAGAGCTTGGGGGAGGGTGCAAGGGCACACAGATCGCCTCTTCCAAGGGGTGACCTGTGGCCATGGCTCCCTGTCCTTCCTTTGGTCCCCACTTTCCTTCTTTCCTCCCTCCCTTGGTCCCCACCTTTCTTCCTTCCTTCCTTGGTCCCCACCTCCCTCCCTTTCTTGTTCCCCACCTTCCTTCCTTCCTCTCGGTTTCTACCTTCCTCCCTCCCTCCCTTCCTTCCTGCGGGTGGAATTGCAAGTGGTCAGTGGGTGGGGCTTATGGGTCAGTAGGTGGGGCTTGCAGTGGGGTGGCAGGGTCAGGAGCAACCAGCCCCTGACACATTCTCAGCCACCAAATTTGGCCCTTCTTACAAAAAGTTTGGCCACCCCTGTTTTAGTCTTTAAAGAAAACCTGTTTTTGGCTCTGTTTCTGTGACCTTTAATTACCCTCAGTTTTCCAAATATCTCCCTTCTCCATCCATAAACAATGTATCAATGTATCTACTTTACATGGTTCTTGTTGAGGTCTGTTCCAGGTATGCTCATTGTGCTAAGAAATCACTATTTCTCCCTTGTGATTTTTTTTGAGGACAAGTATTTTACCCCCTACAGTCTGGATTATTAATTTTTTATGTGGATGAAGATGACTGTTTCTTTCAAGCTAAATAAGACCAGTCTTTTTCATTTCTAGGGTGTATTATAAATCTGGGAACATTTAGGATTGCCTATTTCTGAATAAGGGAACAGTGTTATATATATATTTTTAAAATCATAATTCAAAAACCCTTTTCTGAAACCTCTCCGAAAGAGCAAGAGCATACTTTCTGCTACAAGTATGCCAAATGTGGTGCCAATCTGAAATTATTAAACATTGCTAAAATTTACAATTAGAATTGCTGTATAGAAAGTTGATTTGCTCTCCAGAAGATAGTAATTGCACTCAATAAGATAGACCAGCCAGCAGGTACATGCACAAACCATGTGCATGCTAAATCTCCAATCTTTCAATGAAATAAATGATCACATTATTTTTGCAACTGAATCTAGTATTTTCATTTTTAATTTGTGGTGCATTTAGGATATTATTTTTATTTATCTTTAAGACCTGCAGTTTTCACCACTGTATTCAAGGTAATGTATAGTGTTTTCCCATCTATAAGATTCTGCCATATATTACACTCCCCATCCCACTTTTAAGACCCCAAATTAATACAATTAATAATTCCTCCTGGAGTTCTCCACCCCACCCCACCCCACCCCACCCCAGCCATGCTGTTTTCTTTCCTTTCCATGATTTGAAGATTCCTCTCTGCTTTGTTTTTGAAGGAAAAGACCCTTTGTTTCATCTGATAAGGACTTGTGGGTGGAGCAGCCAATTAAGTAGTGCCTTTCCACACTGAATAAAACACTGCAAGAACAAAGATAGGAGGGCAATCAAGCACTCCTGGGGGGAGGAGAGCAGAGGGTAGTAAACAGTAGGGGGTGGGATGGAGGAGAATCCAAACTGGCCTCACTGTTTCTCTTCCTCTCTGGAAACACTTGATAACCCTCCTCTCTGCTTTATTCTTGCAGGATCACACCCTTCTTTTTAGTGTGAAAAGGCATTTCTTAATGGGTTGCTCCCCAACCCCCAAACTTTTCCTCGCTGAATTTAAGTGCTGAGTGAGAGTTTAAACCTATGGCTCCTCTGTCCTTGTCTGATGCACTAAGAGAGTGGTTGTGTGTCCCTTAAAAAAGAAAGAAGGAAAATGGAATAGAGGACAGTCCTCCCTTTAAAAAAGTATCCCACATTCTGAAAATCTTGTTTAATTTAAAAAAAAATATTTTTAGATCATGTAAAGCTGTCTTAATTTTGCATTTGTACATGTGAATTAGCATGCACAGTTTTATGTTCATCAGTGTCCTCCTTAGCTCTCTTCTGTGGTAATGTTTAACTGGCTTGCCTAAATATTAACAATACTATTAATAAATCTCCTTGAGAGGCTGCTGTACCAAAGCTTTGATAAAAATGCAAGGAAATACCTGGATACCTGGCGGAGCGGATCCCCCAGAGACCAACTGAGGCCAGGCCCACTCGATCGGTGCGGGCGCGCTCACTCAGGGTGGCCACTCCGAGAGAGGCATGAAAGTCGACCACCCGTAACCGCGCCTTCTCGGTTGTAGGCCCCTCTCTCTGGAATCAACTCCCGAGTGAGCTGCGCCTTGCAGAGTCCCTGCCCGCCTTTAAAAGGGCACTTAAAACGTTGCTCTTTAAGGAGGCATATGGTGACCTCATTTCTGTTTGATTTTTTTTCCTTCCCCTTTCATCTGCTGCTCCCAGTCGAGGGTTTCCCTCCTTGCCATTTTTATCCTTGTTCCCCCCACCCTTTTGTACCTTTTCATATTGTATTGTTCTTTTACTGCGCTTGTGCTGGTTTTATCTATTTTATTGTGAACTGCCCTGAGTTCCGATACAGAAAAAGGTCGCGGTATATAAATGTGCCTAATAAATAAATAATAAATAAATAATAAATAAATGTCCAAAGAAACATGGATGGAATGGCACACACAGCAAGAATGGAGACTATTGGTTTGTTAAAAAGAATTAAGACTATTGTTCCTCTTCCCTCCCCCCACCCAGCTTCTTAGTGTCCTCAGAAATAAATGTGTTTCAACCTAGCTATAAATAGAAGAGTTAAAATCATTTTGAGTGTCATCTTGCTTCCCAATTGAAGGAGTCATATCTTCATCTGGCTTTGGCAATCAGAAGAAAATGTGTTGGAATCATTGGACTCAAATGCAGGAGCTTTGCTACATAAAAATGTCAGACGTGGTGGGTAATACATGTTTTATACTATGCAACATATTAAAGGCCAAACTCTAGGATTAATAGATAAAAGTTTCAGTGAGGCAAAGCGATTCCTATCAGTGTGAATTTGATATGAACTGAAACCCTGCCAAACCCGTATTTTAGATTGAATAGGACAAACTCTTGACTGCTTGATAGAACAGATCACTAGACACTGCTGCAGACTCAACTAATCTCTGTCCTGCATCTTCTGATATTTTCGGATTGCACAGTAACTGTCAGTTTTACTAAGCAAAAAGGGATCTCTTCTCTCACACTTTTTATCAACAGTGATGTAAGGCCAGTCACCCAATGGCAAATTTTCACATTGTGTGTCTTTATGAAAGCTTTCCAAACCCGACAGTGGAGGATTACAAGAATGGCAATATTGCACTGCTCTTGGCAGAAAACCGCAGTTCCTAAACTTATTTAGAAATAGATTCTGAGAGTACTAAAAAACTAAAATAGCCTTTGCCAAGCAGTATAGATATATGGAGACTGAAAACTGGACTGAAATTTGTGATAGCAAACCTGAAGCCAGTGTTATAGACATAACAACACTGTATACTTATACATACAGAAAGAGATAAAGCTCTCTTATATTTAAGTCTGACCCAATATTAGCCTTTTGAATGGCAGAAGCAGCAAAGTGTTTGTTTACGATAATTTTCATTTTTCTAAAAAAAAAACATTGACACAAATTTAAAAAGTTGTTATAGAAAGTCTAAGTTCTAACATCAAAAGCCATATATCCAAGTGCTCCCAGCGTGCTGGTCTCTACAGCATGTTGCAAACTGCTTGTATCTACAGTATGCAATGTCTCTGTATGCAATACACCTTTTTAAAGGGAAACAAAAATGCAGCCTGTGCTGCAAGCTAAAGTTACACCATTCCTTCGTTTAAATGCATTTTGGATGTGAATTCTCTGGAACCTTTCCATCTGTATGGGTCTATGATTATATGATTTTAGTGAACCTCATTTGTTACCTTTTTACTATCATTCTTCTGCCCTTGTTGGCTTTGGATCATTGTAGAGCTGTGTGGGCATGAGGGTGTTCAACTTAGACGATCATTGGTCCCTTATTTAATCTTGAGGAATTAAAGATCCACATGGTGGACAATGTGCTGCACCAGCTGCAGGATCTGGTTCAACGTGTGCTCAGTAACCAATTCCAGAGGCCCCAGAATTCTGGTGTGCACAGACATGGGGTTTATTGCTTGCCTACTTGGAGATACAGAGGTAAAGGTTTTGTTACCCTCTGGTGAGGTAGTTAGCCCATTGTGAGGCTTGGTTCCAGGCACTAGACTCTCTGGTAGAGGTTCTCCCATTCCTTCCCTATTTAAGTCCACGGCAGAAAGGGGACAGTCCCAGCTCACAAGTCTAGGCATCTTCAAGGAACCCATCTTGGTATAGATGTGAATCAAACACTCACCTCCATAGTCTTCCTCAACATTACAGATCATAAATATCTGCAATTCTCTATCTCCTCATGTGGGATAAGCATCGTAAAACTTATTGGGGCTCAGAGAGTGAGTACATGGTCAAATAGCACAGGCCATGTGCCACTTATAAAACAATGTTTTCCCTACTGTCTGCATGATGTACAAGACTGATATGACCTTGCTGCCAAACTGGGATTTTTGCTGCCTGTAGAGGGCTACATTTTCATGATGGAAGGCTTTCCCCCTGGATATGTTGTGAAGACTAAAGGTGCATCTTTAGCACCAGCATTCACTTCTCTCCACAAAGCCTTTTCTCCTCTAAAGCCACTTCTTTTTTAAAAACTGTTTATGACCTAGGTGGGTGTGATGTGTGGGAAGGGGAAGAATGCAAAAGCAAAGTACCATACATAAGGTTTGCTATGAAGCTTATTTCTCATGCATTTAAAAAAAAAAACTATAGAAAAATAACGTGAAAAGAGCACTTTTGTAGATTCAGAATGCATACCATCAAAAGTCTAAATGGTATTTTTGCAAAATACATCATGATTCACAACGTAAACCAATTTAAAGTGGGTTAAAACTACAGTGGTGCCTTGTATAAAGGAATTAATTCATGCCAAATGAAACTACATTAAGCAAATTTTCTTTTATACAAATTCCCATAGGAATGTATTGAAAATGGAGAAATCCAATTTTTATGTTGTACGGATTTTCCCCATAGGCAATTATGTTAAGCAAATTTCCCCTATATCCGGAATTTTTTTATGTTGTACAGATTTTATGTTATACAAGCTGTTTGTTATACAAGGGTCCACTGTATATGTCACTAGAGATCAGTAGTTCCTGCATGTGTAACTTGAAAGCAAGGGCAAGTAGCAACTGATGAGTGTTGGGAAGGGGGTGATCCCAAATGGAATCATTCTTAGTGGTGAATAATGATATATTTTGACAAAATTGCTATTCTAAATTTTATGTTCTATATTCTGAGACTGTGAAGTGTCATTTCTCTGTTTCCTGGAAATGTAATAATATGAAGTTTAAGTGAGGAAGTTCTACCTGGCTTGTTGGCAAACTATGCCTGGCACATTTGTACTGGCACATACCCACTCTCTGAGTCCTGTGGAACCATATCAAGGGATACTTGCAACTCTTATTCCACCCCCCCCCCATCAGCATGCTGACGTCCAGCCAGCATATCCACCATCTGAGACAGATCAACTGGGATTTCAGCTGCTTCACCCTGACTTGTGGGCAATATCCCACTGCACAGGAATCTCCATAGAGGCAGCATTTCCTTGGCCTTAGTACTGTTTGGGAGGTATGGGACTCATCTGGAAAGCAAACAATTAAAGAATCAGCAGGAAGTGATGGGATGGGACTGCGGGCTGGAATGTGCCTTGTATCACAACTAGAATGAACAGGGAGCTCCTGAATCAATCAGCAGCTCTTGTGTGGGCTACTTCAGACAGAACACAAGCTGTGAATCAAATTGCGGCAAAGCTTATTCATTCTGATTTATTCCAATTCTCCAGTGTAGCCATATCCCTTTCTGAGTGAATGTGTATCAGATTTCTCCATCAACTTGTCCTTTGATTTTAGAAAGTATAGAGTACCTGTTCTCAAGGAGATGCCTCTCCAGGAGGTATTTGCAATTTTGAAATGAGTGAGTTCCTCTCATTTAACCCATTTCTGAATTTGATGGTGTCAAACCTCAGTGGTCTCACTCGATGGTCTCACAGCACGCGCCGCACGCGCACGCACGCACGCATGCACACACACACACAGAGAGAGAGAGAGAGAGAGAGAGAGAGAACGAGAGAGAACGAGAGAGAACGAGAGTATTCGTTTCCCTCTCCACTGCCTTTTGCTACCTTAGCTTCTGTATATCCCAGCAACTTTAATTAAGATTTCCTTAGGCTTGTGACCTTGGCAAACTTTTAAAAATAAAGTGAGCTGCCATGCAAGGTGATTGTTTCCCAATTTCACATAGCCCTGCTGGAAATGTATTATGTCTGCTTCCCCCTTCCCGTATAGTCTATTTGAGATCATTCTGGGGAGAATGTGCACTGAGTACCAATGAGACTGAGCCAGCCTTTAAGCCTTTCTTCCCACCCCCGCATTTAACTTAGTATTTCATTCCTGACAGAGCACACTTTGACATTCTTTCCCTGTAAAAAAAAAAAAAAAAAAAAAAGGACCAACAACTGTTGTTTAAAAAATAAAGACCCAAGAAAAATCCTCCTCACTGGTGCAAGGCAGGGGAGGGGGGCAGATGAAAGATTTTAGAATATCCCCTAGAGTGACTCTCACAATACTTTTTGATCAGCCTTAATATTCCCACCCACTCTCATCATCATATAGCCAGATATAGTAGAGTGGCAGAAAAAGATCTTTTTCCAGTTCAGTGTATAATTGCATTCTGAGGCCTGTCTTTTGTATGTCAGAGTTTAGTATCTTATCCTAGTTTTCAGTGCTATTGAATCTACATATAAATTGCTGTGCACCTCATTGTTGGGATGGGCAAATGTATTACAAACCCTCCCCACAAAAGAAAAACTTTTCCAAGAGATAAATAAAGGACAAATAAAATAAAAAGAGGCAAGTGATGCATTTATATAACCTAAATTTGTACATTAGTCTAAATCATTTACTCTCCCTTTCTGATAAGAATGTTCTGTTGTTATCACATGCATCTGTGCATGTGTGCATTTGGACGGGCAAATGAACACAACATACTGTATTACTGTGGTATAATCTGATTGAGGAATATAGGAAACATACTCTGAATGTAGGGGCAGCATGTGAACCAAAGGCTGCTTTCACACGACCACTAAAATCCGCTGCAAAGTATTCATAGGTGCAGAGCATAAAATTATTTTCCCATGAACAGCAGACTTTTAAAAAATTAAGTGCAACCACGGCCACTTAAGCACAACCCAGTGCATTTTACAAGCAACTGGTCTCGAGGTGGTAAAATCCTTGCCAGTGTTCTGATGCAGATTGTAACATAATTCAAAGGGAAGGTTATGCTTTGTAAGTTGTAAGTTTTTTTCTGGGTTTGAAACTAAGTTACAATACAGAAGGTACAGGTGCAGAAATCTTATCTGCAAAGTCTGCAAAGCCAGAAGGTGACCTGTGATTGGCTTTTGTGCATCATGTGTTTTTTTTCCTTCAAGAACGGACTGCCAGTGTTACGTGGGGAAGGAGAAGAAGAGAAGGTAAAGAAGAAGAAAGATGGAGAGAGCACATGGACTATCTAAAATGTGATTATTTAAGAAAGCTATTTGCCTCTCATTCACTTAAGTTAGGAAGAAACATGTAATAGAGTAAGGTTTCTTGTTATTCGTTTTCAAGTTAGAAATATTGCTGCAAGTAATCTCTGTATAGATTAATCTTTTTTATATAAGCAAGTAACGTGCCTGAGTACCTGAGTTTTAAGGTAAGCTTGCATGAATCTCACAAGTCAGGTGGGAGTCACTGAAACGAACCTACATTTTGTTTAAGGCAGTAAAAGTAAGGGAATTAATGTCTCCAGAAGTTAAAAAAAATTCTCTGACTGTGGTTAAGAGATTAATATACTTGCTGGGTAGAGACACTCCCTTTCTAAGCTGTGTCCATCACACAGATTTTAAACCATTACCCGAGTCTGTGGGAACATGGAAAATCCTCACCAAAACCTTTTCACCCCTGTTATGGTGTCTTTGCTTCAGTTCTCAGTCATGGGATCAGAACGGTTGTAGATTTTCAAAACGCGACCAAGGAACATTTGATCCATGATATCAACCATGTGACCGTTTGTTGTGGATTTTAGTGGTTGTGTGAACGCAGCCAAAGATAGTGAAAAGGGGTTTAGAGCATATTATCAACTAAATGTTTCAGGGAGAAGCAATACAGAGCAGACACAAGAAAATAAGAAAGCTAAATTTAAAAAAATCTAGTACTTACACTCTAGAGTAACCTCAGCATTAGGGATGGGCACAAAATGAAAAAAATGAAATGCTGTTGTGTTGTGTTGTTAGGTAACAAAATGAAACAAAACAAAATGATGAAGCAGCATTTGATTACAGATGAAACAAAACAGTGGTTTTTTCATTAAAATGAACCATTTTGTTTATCTGTAAAATGGCTCTCTTACCTGCTTGTGTCCCTCCTCCTCCTCCTCCTCCACTGCCACCACTGCTGCCGCAGCCCCACCAACTGGCCTGACAGGGTGAGTGAGCCCAGCAAGCTGGCCTAGGCCCACTGCTGGATTTACCACCACTGGAGCCATTGATGCCGGAGCAGCCACCACCAGAGCTGCTGCTGCTGGAGCAACCACCACCGCTGGAGCCCAAAAGGAGGAAGAGGAGAGCACAGTAAGGAATCATTTTGCTATTGTTTCATTTCATATGATTTTTTTTTTCAAAAATGTATATGAAATTAAATGAAATGCGGGGGATGAAACGGCATGAAACAAAGCACCGTTTTTCCTTTTTGTGCCCATCCTACTCAGCATATTCTCAGAACATACATTAAGTGCATTTCTTGCATTAAATGAGCATAACATATGTCTTGAGAGACAACTAAGCCAACTAGAGTAATTTCTGTCTCCATTTAAATACCTTAAACTTCACCATCTGGATTCTTCTAGATAGTCTTCCAAGCAGGCATAAAGTTCCCTTAACATTCACAAAGACAAAAGCAGCTTCTTTCCCCTCCACTCTCTGAGCTGAAAACCATGTTCCCAATTAGCTCAGCACCAGAGAATAGACCATCCTGGCACTGACGATTTCTCTCACACCAATAAGCTACAGGAGCTCATCTCTTCAAATTACTGGTAAGCACTCTTGTCCCAGCTCATTCAGCTTATTCCAGGCACTGACTACAAAACACGAAGTTTCCAGAAGAGCACCAGAATTCATGATCCCACAGTTTCCCAATCTCTTGACAAAAATCTGCCTATGCTGTAAATCTTTACACAGTTTTGGTTCCCTAATTTGATAAACTGCTCATTTAATAGTTAAACATGTTATCAGATGTTTATGAGAGGAATACACCACTGTGCTTTGAACTGATTTGATTTGTAGGTTGGGGAAGTGTTTTTACTAGTAGTGGAATTTATTTCATCTATTTTTAGTTGCCAGAATTTTCCTACATCATATTATGGGCATGGCATCATTTTACCGTACAAGTAAGTTATGTGAGTATACAGTATGCATGTTTTCAAAGTTAAATTACTTTCTGTTGCGGATCTGATTTAGCTTCAGCAGTGATATGTCTTTTTTCATTCTGATCCTAGAATTATTCTGATCCTAAAACACATGTGTGTTTTCTTATAGGCTAGCAAAGGTTTCAAATAACAGCAGACTATTGCACAAGTAATGTTTCCATCTGTGCTGTGATCATTCAGTGATATAATTACTGCTACTAAGTGCATGCCCATGTTTGTGGTCTTGGAAGACTTGCCCTATCATTTTTAACACAGATAGAAATGCATGTCTATAAGGAAAACAAACTCCTACTTCAGTGTAGCTACTACATATTAGTTAGAATCCCAATTTCCCAATGTTCTTGCAGATCCCTACAGCCAACATGTGAACAGAAATATCTTCTCCTCACTTGGAATTCTTTCCACAAAGCGCTAACAGAGAAGGCAGAGACTTGCCATTTCCCCTGAGTATTCTAAGAAAAATTAGATAAGTAATGACTGAATAGGCCTTCATATTCCTTACATGCATTCTTGCAATATGGAAATTTCATATGCTCTGTACCCACTCTCCAGATATAAATTTAAAACAATCATTTATCACCTCTTTAAAATTGGCAGCCTGTAAATTAGGGATAATAAAGTGCTGCCTGTAGGTACAAGCAGCTGCTTGCTTTTCTATATGCCCTCAAACTCTCCCAGCCCACAAAAAATTAAAAAATAATCCATCACCAAAATTTGGTTACAAATACATTGCAAAAATTTCAATCCATTAAAATGGAGTGCTCTGTCATGAAAACTGAAGCAATTTTACTTATTGGAATTTTTTTAATGCAGGAGGGAGATCTTTAGTAGGCTTTTCTGGAAGTTGAATCATGGCAACTGGACTTCTTTTTCTTGAGAGATTGAAATGTTTCCACTGCTCATCCAAACAGCTTTGTCAGTTCCAAGAAAGCTAGTTGTGACTCCTCCATTTTATAGTTCGCTTTGACCTCTCATCACCCTGTTCTGAAATAGGCTCATAAGATGAAAAATGGCTGAATAGGCTTGTTAGTTAGACAACAATTTCAGAGGACCCGTCCACCCAAAGGACCCAATACCAAAACACAAAAGGAGCAATATAGTATATGCCGTCCAATGCAGTGATGAGTGTGCAGACTTCTACATTAGGGAAACTAAACAGCCATTAAACAGAAGGATGGCCCAACATAAGGATGGCCCACTTGAAGGATAAAGGGCATTCATTCAAAGATGAGGATGTACACATATTAGACAGAGAAGATAAGTGGTTTGAGAGAGGAGTCAGGGAAGCCATTCATGTGAGCATTGAAACCCCATCTCCCAATAGAGGTGGTGGCCTCAGGCACAGTCATCTGCCACTTATCAAGCTGTGATTTCACCAATGCCTAGACAAATCAAAAATACATCACACCTTCACCACCAAGGCCATAGCTAACGACCCATACTTTATGGGTTTCAGCAACTTAGGCCATTGTTCACTTTAAGGCTCTTGAGACTGTTGTCTACCTAACAAGCCTATTCAGGCCATTGTTCATCTTATGAGCTTGTTTCAGACCAGGGTGATGCGAGGTCAAAGTGAACTTTAAAATGGAGGACTCGCAACTAGCTTTCTTCAGACTGATGAAGATGTTTGGATGAGCAGCAAAACATTTCAATCTCTCAAGAAAAAGAAGTCCGGTTGCCATGACTCAACTGCCAGATAAACTCACCTGGATGAGTGAGAATTTTCACAGACATATCTTTAGTATGCCAGTGTCTATTTTTCTGCCCTGGGGCCTCATGGGGCACTCAAAATATGAGGGGATCAATGCAGGGGCAAGAAGTCAGGTTCTAGTTTTGTAAAAAGTATGTCCTTTATGTTAAACATGAGGGATCATGGTTGAGATCGATTAACGCTTTGAATCAGTTATTCTGAAGGCTAATAATTCATTTTTTAAAGACTGAGGAAAACTGATGGGTCTGGTAGCACAAACACAGCTCAGAGGCTGCATAGGAGCCCATGTAACATTTCCCTATCCTTGGTTGTAGGATTTTTTGGTTTGTTTGCCACCACTTATTTGAAGGTGACACTTCTTATTACAAAACTGTTGCAAGCTTTCCACACATTTTCTCTTCCTGAAAGAAAGAAGCCTTCCTGAAAGTTTATGCTATTGCTTCATCAGTGACGTCAAGCAATGCAGCCTCTTCACAGAGTGCCAATGAAAATGATGTCCAAGATCATGTCACACTTTCTACAGTGGAGACTGGACTCCCTAAAGTCTTGGAGTAGTGCAAAGTATGAAGCCAAGATCATGTCACTTCCATATAACTGGGATGCTCATCTTTAGCTTTTCTCTTCATGACAAAGCTTCTCTGTTTCACTAGCTGGCACAGAAGGGAAATGCTGGAGACACACAGAGATAAAGGTCTACCTACACTTTTGTAATGAGTACTTCATGAGTACTTCTCACAACCACCGGAATAAATTGGCAATCCTCATCAGTGGCTTCCAGCCACAAACCACTCTGTCTAATCTCTACATCAGGCATTCACACAAAACTCTTATATATCCAAATTGTACTATCAGGGAGGCACATAACAAGAAGTACAGTATATGAGATTCAGGTGCTTAGAATGAGATTTTCATTGAAACATCAACAGCTGCATTTAGAGTGGATTTTGTTAGATATTCCCTTGCTCCATTCTATCATAGAAAAGTATTGCATTGCCTATCCCTATGGTTTTCTCCTGCTGCTCACTAGATCCAAGAAAGCTTATATAAAACAGCTCCTAAGAAACAAAGTTATGTCCTTCAACAAGCACAAATTAATTCACAGTCATTGTTCACAGATCAACAGCTAGGGATATCTCTTGCCTTTATAAGCAACACAAATTTCCCTAAGCTTGCCAAATGAGGAATGGCAAGGACTATGCATTTCTAAGCTCAAATCAGTGTCTGAATTCTCACTTTCCTGAAGATAAAGCTAAAAAGGCTATAATGTTAGAAAGAACGGGGGGGGGGTGTGGAGGTGGAGGTGGGAATTTTTTCTGGAACACATCTTCCAATGACCATGCTACCTAATCAGTAATGTTTTCATCCATTTTGTAGACTCTGAATATTGTTTTTCATTATTAGAGAATGTAGTGTCCCCACAGGTTGCACTTAAAACAACATACATGGTTGAAGCCCTATGAATTATTTCCTTCGAAAGGTTTTTAGCCAAGGAGGCAGATTTAGGTAAATGCACAGAGATGAGCCTTGTTTAGTGACATGTACAGAGAGCATGCCATGCAAATGTGTTCCTCAAGAGCAGAAAACATCTATGTTTCACAGCAAAAATTCTTCACACCACTTCTAATTTGCAAATAAGCTAATTTTGTTTCATTGTCAGTATTCAGAATGTAAACATGGTCTTCCTAAGCAAAATCAGGTTTTTCGGGGGGGGGGGACTGAGCTGGAAGCATGTCTCTGGAACACTTTTCTTAATCATCTTATGGCTTACCAGGTAAAAAGATTATGAGAGTAGGTGATGGTCATGGACAGACCATCACCTGCTCTCATTCTCCTTGGCGATCCCGGCCCCTCCCCGCGGGGACCTTCGGCCTTCAGTTCTGGCCCGCCCCCGGAGGCTTATGGACCCTCAGCGGTTCAGTGAGCTCTTCGGGGGCCCACCTGGTGGTACGACTGGCGCTCCGGCCGAGGAAATGGCTAATCTTTGGCACGATACAGCTGCCAACACCATCGACCGGATCGCCCCCAAGCGCCTTCTCCGTTGCCGAGCCCGGCCCTCCCCATGGTTTACGGGGGAGCTTAGGGCGATGAAGCAGGTTAGGAGAAGGCTAGAGCGCAGCTGGAGAAAAACCCGGACGGTGTTAAGTAAGGCTGCTGTTGATGCCCAGACTAGTCGCTATACCAACGCGATCAGGGAGGCTCGAACATCTTTTAACTCCCTGAGAATTGCTGAGGCCTCGAACCGCCAGGCAGAGCTCTTCCGGGTGGTTCGAGACCTCAACAATCCTAGTCTGGCTAGGCCTCCTCCTACTGAGTTCAGTAGTGAGCAGTTTGCAGCCTTTTTTTGAACCAAAATAGAGGCCATCCGTGCCGGCTTTGACTCCGGTTGCAGTGGCCCTGCCCCGCCATCCCCAGTTGCTGGTCCGCCTTCGTCGCCTCGGTTGGATGCGCTTGGGCCTGTTTCCGCTGTCGAGGCCTTCAAGGCTATGGCACATTGCCGGCCTGCCTCCACCCCTTTCGACCCTTGCCCTGCCTGGCTAATTAGAGCTGCCAGAGGGACCATGGCCGAATGGGCTTCAGCTATTGCCACCGCCTCCTTCAGCGAGGGGGTTTTTCCCTCTCGTCTGAAGGAGACGGTGGTGAAGCCCATTCTGAAAAAACCTAGCCTGGCGGCGGACGATTTAACCAACTATCGTCCCATCGCCAATGTCCCGTTCATGGGCAAGGTGATCGAGAGGGTGGCGGCGGTCCGGCTGCAGTCATACCTGGAGGATCGGCAGTGCCTCGATCCTTGCCAGTCTGGGTTCAGGCCTCGTCGGGGTACCGAAACAGCTTTGGTCGCCCTGCAAGATGACCTTCTCCGGGCGGCCGACAGGGGTTGCTCTACCCTGTTGGTCCTCCTGGATCTGTCAGCGGCCTTTGATACCGTTGACCACGGTATCCTACTGGACCGGCTCTCTGAGGTTGGAATCGGAGGCACTGCTTGCAGTTGGCTCCGTTCCTTCCTGGAGGGCCGGCCCCAGTATGTTCAGCATGGGGGGGAGTTATCGGCCCCTTGGATTCTCCCTTGTGGGGTTCCACAGGGGTCGTCTCTGTCCCCCATGCTGTTTAACATCTATGTAAGGCCGTTGGCGGGGGTCGTCAGGAGTTTTGGAGTCTGCTGTCATCAGTACGCTGATGACACGCAGCTCTATCTCTCCTTTAACACCTCTGCTGTGGAAGCTGTGGAAGTTCTCGACGGGTGCCTGGAGGCCGTCCTGGCTTGGACCGGGGCGAACAGGCTTAAGCTCAACCCCGAGAAGACGGAGGTTATGTTCTTTGGGAGCTCGCCGTCTGGGTTCGGTGGCCCTTTTCCCCGGCTGGGGGGGATTCCCCTCCAGTTCGCGGAAAGGGTGCGGAATCTGGGTGTGTTCCTGGACCCGGCGCTTACCTTGGAGTCCCAGGTGGCGTCGGTGACCAGGTCCGCCTATTACCATCTCCGTCGGATAGCCCAGATCCGCCCGTACCTGGACGCGAGCTCTCTGAGAACAGTGGTCCAAGCGCTGGTGATCTCGAGACTGGACTACTGTAACGCCCTCTACATGGGGTTGCCCTTGAATCTTCTCCGGCGCCTGCAGCGGGTCCAGAATGCGGCGGCCAGGCTGGTGGGGGGTGTACGTCGCCACGAGCACATCACACCAGTCCTGGCCCGCCTGCACTGGTTGCCCGTTGCGGCCCGGATTAGATTCAAGGTCTTGGTTTTAGTCTATAAAACCCTCCATGGCTTGGGACTGGACTACCTGGCAGAGCGTATCGCTCAGCGATCCACCTCGGCCCGGCCCGTTCGGCAGGCGCGAGCGCACTTGCTTCGGGTCGCCACACCTAGAGAGGCTCGAAAAACGAGTACTCGAAATCGGGCTTTCTTGGTGGCGGCCCCTAGCCTTTGGAATTCCATCCCCAGTGAAGTGCGCTCTGCAGAGTCCCTGCTGGCCTTCCGGAAGGCTTTAAAAACCCATCTATTCTGGGAGGCCTTTGGCGATCTTTATTAGTTTTTTTTTTTTTTTTGCCCCCGCCGTCGTATTGCCTATAATGCTAGGTTTAATGACTTGCTGAGGTGCCCCTAGGTTTTATTCTGTATGTGATGTTGTATTATCTGTTTGTTAATTGCATATTGTATTTTGTTTTGCTTCTGTAATTTATGTATTCTATTGTTGTAAGCCGCTTAGAGTTTAAAATTGAAGATAAGCGGGATATAAATATAATAAATAAATAAATAAATAAATAAATAAATTTGGCTGTTTCTACTTGGTGAATAAACCAAATTTTAACTCTCGATGTGCTAAAAGCTGCAATATCTTTGTGCTGCTTCTCCCACGCCTACAGCCAAAAATAAACTGGAGTTTCAAAGCAAACAATGTGAGTGTGTCTGTAAAAGAGAAATAACAAAGAAATAGACAGCCCTTTGATCCTATGAGATGGATGTAAAAAATTGCAAGCCATGCTACAGACAGAATTGAGACTGCAGCCTCAAAGGACTTTGTCCACCCAGCCCAGAAATAAAGAGGTGAGACAACTTCAGTTGGGATAAAATGGGCCACAATTTTAATCATAACATATTAAGCTCAACTTTAACTCCTATTCCTATAATCCAGGCCTGCCCAACGTCCGGCCCGGGGGCCAAATCTGGCCCATCAGGCCATTCTGAGTGGCCCGCGGCTGGCTGGCCCGCCCCTCCCTCACCCTTCTTCGCTTATGGGTCAGTGGGTGGGGCTTGCAGTGGGATGGCAGGGTCAGGGAGCAACCGGCCCCTGACACATTCTCAGCCACCAAATCTGGCCCTCCTTACAAAAAGTTTGGGCACCCCTGCTATAATCTGTCAAGGGGACCTGAACCATAATGTAAGCAGGTGATGGCCGGATGATGATCTCCTACCAGCCAATGTGGTATTCAATGAGATTCACCTCTCGAAAAGATGCTGCCCACCTGTTCAGTATCTTTCCAACCTGTGTGAATCTGCTAGCTCTGTCACAGCCCTTGATTTGGCCTAACATTACTTACTAATGTTGTTTAAATCCTAAACTTGCCAGTGATGATTAACTTTATTTGAGGGCTGTCTAGCACCTTAAGGGCAACTTACTAAGGGCATGTCTGAATACCAGTACCTCTTGCATTATCTGCCTACCCACTATTGTGACCAGTGAGACAAGATAGAAAATTACCCATCCCGTGCAAAAAAGAGAATGGGATGGGCAAAAACACATGGCTAATCAAGGCCGATGTGAGTAGCCACCAAAAATTCCCATCTGTCTCCATAGCGACTAGCTAATCTCATTCTCCTTCTTTTAAAGTGGGTATGGTGGGGCTGATTGTCTCACCAAAAAGTGACCGGGCTGGGGTGGGAACAACCTTATATCAGCTCCCAGCCCCAGACAATCGAGGACCCGGATTGATGTGGTCTTTGCACCAAAAGTCCAGGCAAGCGGGCAAACTCCGTCGGGCTCAGAGCTGCCATACATCAACTCTCACAGACCTGTGCCACCAACGTTTAGATCGTCATGTATAATTTCTCTGCACCATACATGGAGGGCTCTGCTAAGCCTGAAGAAGTGGAATTTTCTCCACAAAAGCCTGCCGTTTGATATTTAGTGGTCCAATAAAAAGTCTCATCCACTCTATGATGTGTTATCTATAATGTATGCATAGTTTGGCTCTAAATTCTGAATAGGAACACTAAAGAAAACCTGAGAATAATGCACTTTTTCATGGTACTATTTTTTCGGTCAATATATTCTGGACCATATACGAGCATGAAAAGTGGTACGTCCTCCCACTTTAAGTATCTTAATAAAGAATGTTAGAAAAAGAAGATTTCCTCGTGAGCTATTTTACATTTTTTGTATGAATAAATGACATTGCTGCTGCATAACATTTTACTTACTGTTTTTGTGTAGGTTTTTTTGGTGAAGAGCCTGCATTCTTTAGCTTCAGGGATAACATCTTCAAGGCAAAGGTTTCTGTGAATTCATTTTGCCTTTATCACATCATACCATACGACTAAAGAGTAATATAACAGGCAGAATTTTTTAAGCTATCAAGAACACTCTTTTTTCGTATTTTAAAAAGTACTTGCATCAACAATGTACTCTTCCTTCCTTTTATCATTTGTATGCCTCTTTCTTATCTACGTTTCTGTGGCTTGGGTTTAGATTCAACCTGTGCATAAGGAAACTGAAATATTTTAAATGTATCAGTCTTGAGAGATAAAACATAATCTTCATGATTAAGAAAAATTGTGAAAGTCTTCATCTTTATTTAGGTGGCCCTATTCCCTGTATCTAGTGTGCATTGAAAAATGAAACATGCAGAATACTTGCCTCTACACATTGCACATTTTTATTAACCACTGATCTTAGACTATTCACCCTACAGTGCGCTGTGACCATGTACTTGCATTCTCAATACTTTAGTAGTACAGTGAATCTTAGCAAAGAAATTGAATGAATATGCTACCTTCAGAGAAACAAACGGAAATTTTATAAATTAGGCCCACTTCTCTACATTTTTCCTACTCCAAGTACACGAGTTCGTAATATACTTAAGTAATTTAAATTACAGTACCTAGAAAGTTGCACACGATTAAGCCCATTAGTATAGAAGCTATAGAGACAAATCATGCAAATAAACAACATTCTCTTAGGCCGTGGTCACACCTGGCTTTCGATCCTGATCTTCTGAAGGTCTGGCTTTTCCTCTTCATCCCATCACATGATTTAATATGTGGGACAAGAGTTCCCAAGTCAAAAGCTGTTTTTTTTTTATTTTAAAGTAAAATTCAGCCCCCTTGGCCAGCAGGTGGTGCTAGCATTTGAAAAAAATGGACCACTTGGCCGGGGGAAATTAATGCTTATAGGACCTGATTGAACTTCCTGTTGCTCAGATGTGCAGGAAATTTTTTTTAAAAACATAGCCGATTGGCCCCAGGAACAGCTATGAAAAAAGAAACAAAAAGAAACCCAGATCATCTGCATGGTCCCACGGCGTCTGCCTCTTTAAAAGGTGGATTTTCAAAGCGAGGCAAAAAATTCCCTACCTCCTGGGTAAGTCATAGAAACCTCGCTTAAAGGAGCATTACCGGGTTTTCTTTTTGTTTTTTTTTTCAAAAAGCCCGGTGGCTGTGGGGACGGCATTTTTAGACACAGTTTATCTGGTAATTTAAACTGCTTTTAAAGGGACATGGGACCGGGGCCTAAGAGCTACAGTTTTGGAAGGGGCCCTATGGATCATCAAGGAGAGTCTTTGTCAAAGGCACAGTGAAGAATCAAACTCTATTCTGTTGTTTATATCCAGCCATTGGCGATGTCTGACGAGAAATACAAGCAAAAATTTGTATTCACAACAGATATTGCTTTGCAAATATCAGAACCTGGGCCTATGACCAAGTATGTGAATGCTGAAGCTTACAACGGGCTTTCAGGTCAGCTGCTGACTGTATCCTGAGATTCAAAACTAAATGCTAACACCAAAAGGCGGGCCTTTACAATGAATATTTTTGATGTCACGGAAGAAGCCAATCAAGTGTGGGGTGTAGGAATAAGCTTGAGGGAGGCTCCTGGAGGCTGAGGGGAGAAGGGAGGCACCTGGAAGAAAACTTGTAGGAATAGGCTTGAGGGAGGCACCTGAAGGCTGAGGGGATAAGGGAGGCGCCTGGAAGAAAGACACACACGCACACAACAGCTGTCCAGAACAGTGGGGAAAAGAAGAGTGCCCCCTTCTCCGCCTGCTGACTTTTATTTACCTCTTGGTTACAGGTTACATAAACTAGGAAAAACAAGGGAATAGTTAACTTGCTGACTTCTTAGAAGTTCAGGAATGCTTACAGGTAGGAATGTTGGGGACTCAGGCATTTTGCCAGTGTGGCAGAGGTCAGGTGCTGGTCTGGAAGTGTGCTGTTGCGAGGCCTCCTCACTCAAGCCTGTTGCTTGACATATCCAGCACCATCTTTGACCTAGCTTTACCTAGCAAATTCCCACACTGGGGGCCAAGACTGCTTTGAAGTCAGTTGAAGATGTAAATAGGAAAGAGGGGAATCTGGATAAAGTCTAACTGGTTAATGACCACTGGAATAACTGCTAAATGTGTTCAACTGTTTCGTTGGCTTCTACCATCACTCATATGGTTTGTAACCCATGCATATTTACTCTGAGACCTTTTCTTTCTCACCTTGAGTATTACCTCCTCACCTGGAAACTTAAGGAAGCATAGCAGTTCCTTGGCAAATTAATCTGGACACTGAGACTTTGCAAACTTAGGTGTGGGCAAATAATCCTGGGAATGAAGTTACACCCTCTCTCTGTTAGGAACCATCTCTAGTGTTGTACAGTCAACATTAAACCAAAGCATGATTTTTCTATATAAAAAAGAGCAAATCAAATAAGTAGCATGGACCTCCTTATCTAGGCATGTCCAAAGTTCGGCTCTCCTGATGTTTGGATGTCAAAGGACTGTGGGAATTGTGGTCCAAAACACCTGGAGGGCCAAAGTTTGGACATGCCTGTCCTTATCGTTAGAGAGCACACAAACAATAGTACAAGAGCAACACGAATTTAATTTACGCTTTTGAAACCTTAGCTCATGGCCTTCCTAAGTACCCAACTTGCTGGAGAAGGGAAATGTGTAGCCTGCATGATAAAATTGTAAGCTGCCCAATAGTGCTTTAAGATCTATGGGGCAGAATATAAGAAGCAGATGGTGCTTAGTAAACAAATCACATCCACATGTCTCAAAAATTATAAACCTTTGGTTTATTAGAGAAATACACTTTGGATAGGAAAAGTGATAGAAATCCTAGTTCTAGCTAACTGAACTGGAGATGTTAAAAGCTGTGGCTGCCCCTTTCACCCTTAGAACAAAGGCAAGATGTCTCCTTCTTGGACAGACAAGAGTAGGGTTTGAGTAGGAAGGAAACTACATCAGGAAACCCTTTGGATAGTAATCAAAAGTCAAAGGAGAGTAGCAGCTCTGCAGCTCTAACATGATGATGTTCATGATGATGATTAGTTAGAGCATGCAAATGACACTCTCCTGTCTCCCCCACCCCCACCCATGCAAAGACATGGATTTTCATGAATATGGGCTGAGCTGCAGCCAGTCATTTCCACCAGTTTTAATGCAGAATTTCTCCTGTGCATCTTGCTTTCAGAGATAATCATACTTTGTTGTGCTCTGCATCATTCTGCATTCTTTTTATGCTGTTGATGCTTTGTTATAGCATTGTTATCAAATATTTTAGCATGAGCGGTCACTGGCTAATAAACTTGAATTTACTCTTTGTTTTACTATAACTTTGCAACCAACATTCAACAGCACAGGAGCGAGGCTCAGTACAGCAGGTCCCAGAAAGAGGACAGAGATACAAGTGGTCGAGGGACTGGGTTCTGAACATCCCAGGCCTATAGCGTTCTCAGCTTTTTTTCTCATTGTCTTACTATAATGACTACTTTAGGTCAGAACTGAAATTACCCTAGTGCCTTGGGAAAGCAAGGCTCACTGATTTAGCAGCACACTGAGAAGGAAGAAATGGGATCTCTGAACAGTGTAAATAATAATAGTTGTTTGTTACATTACTTACTGTAGCAGTAAGTAACTCCTACTCTATGGTTCTGTAGTGTATGAACATATTTTCAGAGATGACAACTTGTCCACAGCCCTTTCAGATCTGTGGGTAGAGATGGGCACGACCAGAAAAAATTACTTTTCGAGTTGTCGTTTGTCGGGACGGGTCCGTTTCAGGACCTTTCTGTTTGTCATGAAATTTTTCAAAAAAATTGTTGTTCCGTTTGTCGTTTGGTTGTTTGTCGTTTCCGACGGGATTAGCGCAATTTGACGTCCCAGTGAGCATGGGGGTGTCCTGCAATCAGGGCTGGGGCTGGGTGTTTTTGCACCCTAGGCGGCGGGCAGGGTGGGGTGGGTGGGCAGCGGGCGGGAGGTGCGGGCGGGCGGCGGTGGCGGGGGGCCATGGGCAGGCAGCGACAGCGGCCGGGGGGAGGCACAGGTGAGCGAGTGGGCGGCCGGTGGCCACAGGCGGGCAAGTGGGCGGGCGACGGCGCGGGCAGGCGGGCAACATTCAGAAGTGTCAGTCAAAACCTGGCCATGCCATTGGTGGAATGGTTCAAAAAAATTGCATGGTCCCATCCCCACATGGGCAGGTCTAAAAAAAATAAGAAATAAAATAAAATAAAATCAGTGCAACCTTTTACTGCTATAAAAAACTCACTGCTGCTACTATAAAAATTCAGTCATTTAAAATACCTAATTTTCACATGTTTCTGTTGTGCTTTGGTGGGTTTTTGGACCACGATTTAAAAATAAATATTGCAGTCGCCATTTTGGATCCCCCCCCACCGCATGGCATGGACTCTGGAGACGATGAGGATAACCCCCCCCCAGCCTGGTGCAAGCATCCCAGGACAGGAGAGGGTGGGAAGGCCGGGGACACCCCCCCCAGAAACCACCCCTCAGGTAGGTGTCCTCAGGCAGGCATATTTTCGCCTGCTTTTTTGGCCGGGAGTAGTTTTTTTTTTTTTTTTTTTACTTTTAAAAACTTTTTCTGTGCTGCTTGCCAATGGCATTGCGTGATCGCCGCGATGCCATGAACGACAACGAAAAACCCGACCAAATTTTTCTTTTGTCGGTTTGAGATCGAGTTCTGACGGCTTAATTATCGTTACCGTTCTCGTTACGTAATGGAAACGACAACCGAAAACGGAAACGACAATTTCGCTGAGTCGTGCCCATGTCTATCTGTGGGATAAACAATAAGAAATTGTTTTCAGTGTTTTCAGGTGTTGCTAAGACTAGAAACAGAATTTTTTTAAAATTTAGAGTTTGGGGTATTTTAAAACATATTTCTAAATTGTGAAGGTTTATTTTTTATTTTTTATTTTTTTGCATTTTCCCCTTGTCCAAATGAGCCTGGAATCAAAGTATTATATGAAATATCACATTTCCCAATATGAACCTGCCTATTAATTGACACTGTTGTCTGAGAGTCTGCTCCAGGGGTTTCTTCCACTTTGGTGGATATGTGGGGGGCAATCAAGGACACCACTTGCTGCTTAGTTATTAACCTGCCATCCCCCCAAAGCACATCTGTAATCCAGAAATAATTATGTGCCATCCATACTTTAAACTTATGCTTCCTACCTCTCCCCAAAATGTTTTACAAGTAATACCATGATCTCTTGAATTGTACTTTCCTGCAATCTTTTCTCTTGATTATGTACTGTATTTCTAATTGACTGCTGTTGAGCTTCATTTTGCAAACATGGAAGCAGAAAAACAAGGTACAATGTGGTCAAACTTATCTTTCATAGCAGCCTGCCATAGGTACCCGAAGGTCTTTTGGAATTCATTTCACCATGGTGTGGGAACCTTTCTTCAGAGTATGCTTTTTGGGGAAATTTCAGTGCAGTTCACACACTCCTGACTTTTGCCAATGTGTCATATCTGGAGGGAAGTGACCTTCTATTTCCTTTGACCTTTGCTTTGGGGCAGGGCTAAAGGGCACCTGCTTCCTATCAGAACCAATGTTTTCATAAATGCTCCAATCTCTATTTATGAATTTAGATAAGATGAATAAAACAAGCCTTCTGGAGAAGACACAGGTTAGTCTTTGTCTACAAGTCTGCACAGTGCTTTCTTCCCAGCTGGCTGTGAAAAAAGCATTTTGTCTTTGATTATATCTGTAATCAACATCAGTTTGCTTCGGAACTTTTCCAGCAAACACCCACACTATTTTATATCAAAACCTGAAATAACTCATCTATTTTAGTTGTCCATATTCCTGAGTTGACAATGCTTTTTCTACTAAGCAATGGCAAAGTATTTGCTTGCTTTAATTTTCTTTTCTTTTCTTTCTTTTTTCTCTTTCTGGGGTGGGCTCGTGACATTTTTCAGATAAATTTAATTTGCTTAATCCAAAGTAATATTTTGCATGACTCTGAGTGGGTAGGATTCATTTGAGAAATAACACACTTGTCTGATTTGATTAACAGACCAACAATATCTGTTGCGGTAATCTCACTGTTCACCACTTTCATAAAAACAAGGTAAAATTAAGTGCTTTGGTAGCATAACAAAGCCAATGTCTATACGGAAAAATCCATGACAATGGATAATTGCACAATGCACAGAAAGCAATCAGGTTCTGCAAGCACCCATTTGCCAAGGAACTGTAAAAAAAATTACATTCAATCACAATTAAAAGAACCACTGCAGTGACTTGTTTCTCCCTCATCCCATTTTTACTTGTGTTAATAAATTTAATTCATGTCACTCTAGAGTTTACAAATTTTGTCAAAGTCAACCTCTATAAATCAAGGTCAAAGTAATTTGATCAAAGCTCTCCAAGAGTAAGAGTTCAACTAAAGGCATTATCTTACATTCAGAATCTGGGAGTAAGCAGTTAATACACAGTGCGGGGACAAAGATTCTTAAGGAATGGAAAACCTAAACAACAAAAACAATATTACTTCTTGATGAGATCAACATTGATCAAAGAGTAAAGGCTTACACATTGGCTCCTTAGTCAAATTGTATCAACTCAGTCAAGACTATGGATGGAAAGAATACTCACTAGAATCCCCATTCTCATTGGTTTAGGCCATTGCAACCTATCAGGATCCTTCAGCCTTAAAACCCAGTGAGATCCTTCACCTGAGAGTATGTCAAAGACTTCTCTTCTTCCCTCAAGAAGTTGGTAACTGAGACAAAATGGCTGTACTACCTATCCTTTTTGAGAAACAAAGTGTACATATAAAAGCGAGCGAGTAAGGACTGACTGGCTGTTGAGAGACTTGCAACCCACCTGGTGTTTCAAATTCTTAAAGTGCAGTCACCTTTGTGGTGAAGAATATATGGCAATTGGGGCAAAAAAAGTTGTTTTTAATCAAGAACTCTGTTGAGAGTGTCAGGAAAACCTTTGTCATCTTCCTAATAAGAATGTTGCAGTTCTTTGCCCTTTGGCAGAAAGTCAAGACAAGTAAGAATTTACATCCCGAATCTAGATAGCAAATGTCCAGGGTGGGGGTATGTCAGCCTTGTTTTTTTTCCAACTGGCAAAGTGCCTAAATTTACTTTCTCTCTCAGTCCTAAAAGGTTGGGATACCAACACCGTTGAGTTGATGTTGTTTGAAGTTTTCTCCTGTTTCAGCTCGACTTAACCTGTTCCTGTTGCTAATCACAGTTCTGGGCTTTTGTTGCAGCATAGATTTTGCCCCTTCTTTGGTGAGTGCTGGCTTTCTGCTTTGTGAATTGTTTATGCTTCACAATTTGATTGTATTGCATGAGCCAGTGCAATTTTTGTGAGATGTGGGTGTTCATCTAGTCATCTCTCTGTATATCTGAACAAGGAGTTTATATGGCATTGGGCACAATCATTATATGCTGGACCTGGATACCATTTTTATTTTATTTGAAATATTTTCTGATAATCTTACTGCCCCCTTTTTCTTCTATTTTGACAATGAGCAAGATAAAGCCCCAAAAACCTGCTAGTAAACAATAGCATCTGTGCAAGTCTTAATTTTATGAACTTGACTACGTCTATATCATTTATAAAATCTTTGCTCCTTTTTTAAGGACATACCACTGAAAAAAGAGCAGCAACAGTTTCTGTGTATGCAGATCCATGAAGCAAGAGTAACAAGGGTGGTTATTAGCATCACAGTTGGGCTGCCAAAACTTTTCAAGTAGAAAATGGGCAGTATAACATTTAATAATCCATATACAGGAGAAGAAAAACGAAAGAGAAGAAAATGTATCTGGGAGAATGGCATGCTTCACAACAGTTGTGTTGATTTTGAAACAATTAGGTATAGTAGTATGGCTGTAAAGCATCTTCTGTAGAGGAGGTATAATAACAGATGAAGTATATTAACGAGAGAAGCATTTCCATAGATTTAAAAAATAAAACATTTAGTTATTTTCCTATCACATTTTCCTAACCACTACCTGCTACATAAAATGTAACAAATGCATATAGAGCAACTTTGAACAGGCTGAGGTCTACTTTTTCCGGCACAAAGTGCCTGAGGGCTACTACACTAAAACCTCTACTTACGAATTTTATCCATTCCTTCCGAGCACATGACCATAAGTAAAGAAATTGTAAGTAGAGCAGCAGTTTCCCATAGGAATGCATTGAAAATCAATTAAGCGGTTATGGAGGGAATTGTCCGGGGGGGGGGGGAGAAGAAGGGAGATGTCACTACACAAAGGAGATGGGCACACCTGCAACCCCACCTCTCACCCCTCTCCTCCCCTCTCCTCCCCTCCCCTCTCCTCCCTCCACTCCACACCAGGGACTCAGCTGGTCACAAGACATTGGCACACCGATTATCTGGCCGGTGGGGAGAACAGGGGACTGACCCAGAACTTTGCTGTGGCAGTGGTGGTCCTTGGGATGGGGGGGGAGGGTGGAGAACTTATCCCCTTACTTTTTTATTGATGGCCAGAGGGCTACTTTTGAACCCTTCACGGGCTACCGGTAGCCCACGGTCTACCTGTTGGGCAGGCCTGATATAGAGTAAAATGAATAGCACTGAAACATTAAAAAGAAGTAATTAACTCAACCGACTAAAACTCCTTGAACTGCCATTATCACAATAGTAAGCACTTTACCTGCTGTAGAAAGAAAAAGGGAGGGAGGCAATCCAGTGCTCCTCCCTTACGTTGGCACCCCTGGAATTCCACTGATAAAGTCCTCTTTTGCAAACTCATCAGATATATCTCCGATGATCGCAGAACTGAGAAGAGGACGTTCCACAAAGGTCTTATAGTTGGTTAGGCTTAAATGACTATACTTCAGATAGCCTGGCTGCAAGACATATTGGAATTTATTGGTCATAACTTATCATCATAACTTATCATCAGAACTATGTGCACGTTATTAAAGCCATAAACAGGCACGTGAATATAATTGTTGCTAGTCAACAATCTAGCCACTGCATTCTGAATCAACTGTCATTTTGAGAAACCTTCTTAAAGGCCCTATAGAGAGGCCCTAATGCAGGCATGCATCATTGCTGCCGGATCAAAACTCTTCAGAAGAAAGTAGAGCTAATCATGCTCTTTGAGGCTGAATATGGAAGTGCATAAACTGTGAACTTGAGCATTCAGAAGGAATGGGACCTTCTCTGAGATCTGCCTTTCATGACACCTTAAGCTTCAATTAGTTTGCCCTCTTCAGTCCATTGCTGACATGAATCGGACTTTTGCCATGTCCTATTTACATTACTGTACCTCTCATATTCTATGCCAAGCCATATTCAATACAGCAATCATCATATTTCATTATGATGGTTTTGTTTGACTGATACTTTCCCCCCACTGCTATCTTTCTTGTCTTTCCACTGTCCCCCCAAATAAATATAGTGTAAAAAAAAAAAACCCTGAAGCCAGTTGCTACATAAGAGGCCCTGTCAAGACGTATATCCATTCCCTGAGTTAAAAACATTGACATTTGCTCAGCAGATTTTGGTGAATCTGAAATTTCTTCTTTCTTCCCTGATTTGGAATGAATGAGTTAGTCACTTGTCTGTCAATATGGATATACTTGATAAAAATGCACAAAGAGTTGCTACTCAAAAACATCATTTTTATACCTTGATATATTGTCTGGAAACTGATAAAATGTGTTGTTATGGGACCTTGAAGAAGGTTTCCATGCTTCTGCTGTTTTACAAGCTGCTCTTAATGGCAGAGCAGAGAAGAGCAGAATCTTTTTGGCAACAATCCCAGTCCCGGAAGGTGGAGGTACAGAACTAATGAGAGTCCCTGGTGATATTAAACCACAGGTTTATCGGTGGGGGAAAGAAGGCTTATCGCTTCAAGGGATGCTTGCCATATTGTGTTTATATGATTCAGAGTGCTCTTGTGTATTTAACCTGTCCCCAAAGGCCTTCTGAAACTTAGGTTTGACTCAAGTTTCTGTCTCAGTGGAAGCCCTGGATTTTACAGCTGAGCAACGTCTAACATGCCTTTGTACCTGCATCTCCTTTCAAGTTGATGTTGCATAACTGTAATATAGGGGGGGAGGGGAATTGCAAAATTTGGCTATCTTATCATTGACTATTAAATATATGTGAATATTTGCCCACATGAGATCAGTAGTTCTACAGTCATGGCAGATGTGATAATTGGTTAACTGACATGACTTCCTGGTTTATCACCCAGTAGCTGCCAATACTGAATTTGCAGAGGATTTGAAGCTCATATTTTTCCTCAAGCCATATCCTCTTTCAAGTACATAAGTTCTGGCTTTTCAGAAAAATGTTTTCTCAAAACTTTTTTGATTATTCTAGTCCCAAGACGGACAATTTGAAGTCACCAGCTACCCTGCAAAGGGGTAGAAGTCAAACAATACATGGAAGGCCACACGTTGGACAGCCTTGCTCTGTTTCTTGGCCAGTTTTCATTCCTGTTTTCTCCTTGCCAAAAACAGAGTTTTGCAAGAACACCTGGCTTGTTGCCTGTATCTAGGAGTGGAGAGAGAGAGAGTAACACGTTGCAAATGTATTTCCATTTGACCAAGAACATTTCACCAGCATCTCTGCCTTCCCCACATCTCCTGCATCAGCCAGTGGGAGGATAGATTGCAGCTATAATGTTCAATCTTAAGGCTTTCAAAAACCTCATGAGAAGCTTTGTGGGGTGGTATTATGGTAGAAGAAGAAAAGGCTCTTCTATCAGTACAGTACTTTGCATTCTACTGACATTTGGAAACTACTGAATTTCATGGCAATCCTCTAATAGCAATTGGGGGACAATCCTCATTTAACATTATGGAAAATATCCACCAAGTAACTGGGCACTTCACTGTGAAGTACAACTGAAACAACAGAATAAAAATAGCCACCTGAAGAAATTAAGCTAAACAAGAAGTATAGACTGGTTAATGGAATGAAAAGGGAATTGGCCAAGCATTGAGCAGGAAATAAAGGAAGGATGATAGTTATCAGCCTTTACTTGAAGTTACCATAAAGAGCCACAATTTGACAAAATAATACTAGTTACTGAAAGGGCAAGACACGGGTCCTTAAGGAGAGTATTCAGTGACAGCATCAATAGAATAGAAAAAGCTGTGTCCTATTTATCTTACCTACTGGTGTATTTAAATCAGTAAAGGCATCTGTAATAAGAATCAGCCATAACTTAAAGAAAGTGACCAAAGACATACAAAGACTTTTCAGAAAATCTGAGAAGAAGTGTAGATAAGTTCTGATGAATCCTCAGTGGAAACTGATTCCAGCGGTTATGAAGCTACTACCTTGAAAAGGATCTCTCACTTGCATTGACCAACGTAACCACATTTGTTGGTGGTCTCTCATGGTGACCTCAGAGCATAGGCCAGCTGGGACTAGTGAAACTAATCTTTTACATGATCCAGGTCATGTAAGGTTAGCCTCCGCACTTCAGTTAGCATTGCAATGGAGTTGGAAGTCCACTGGCAACTAGTAGAGATGGGCACAAAATGAAAAATGACACACTTTTGTAATTTTGTAAGGTTATGAAATGTTTTGAAATGAAACGAAACAGCAGACAGCATTTTGTCAAGAAATGAAGCGAAACACAATTTTTTCATCCTAGTGGGGAGAGGCCTCTTTCTTGATCCAGCTGTCTGGAGAACAGGAGGTTTATTCTTAAACCAATTGTTTTCCTTCCTTCCCTCCCCATGCCTCAGCTGTTGATAGCTAGCTTATCTCCGATCTTGATTTGCAGTACAGCTAGATAGGAGCTGAGCTCTGCTGCCTGCCTCTGGGCTGCGGACATGGCAGTTTTAGGACTGTGAGGCTGACTGGATTGCATTTCTCTTCCCTTCCTTGCACTGTGCCTGTGTCTGCAAGTTGATTTAAACTGATTCTTTTCCTTTCCTGGTTAGATAAGGAGTTATTTTTTGATGTTTTCCTACCTTCTCTCCCCATGCCACTAATCAACTGTTGACCTTTTCTCTCTCTGATCTTGATTTGAGGTGCAGCAAGCCATTAGGTTTCCTGCTTGTTTACACAGGGTTCTTTGTTTAAAAGCAAATTGATTGGTGCCAACAGTTTCGCTCTGCCCTCCCCACAATTTTCTGAAGGCTCCTGCGATCTGTTAATGGCTGGGGCCCTTTAAACCTGGCCCAGTCGGCACCAGGGGGTTCCCAGACATTCACCAGGGGGTCCCCAGACAGGAGCCCTCTGAAAACGGTCAGGTAGGTAGTTCCACGGGATCAGGCAAAGAAATATTTTGAGGAACGCATGGCTAGCAATATAAAGGGTAATAATAAAAGCTTCTTTAAATATGTTAGAAGTAGAAAACCTGCCAGAGAACTAGTTGGCCCTCTGGATGGTGAGGGAGGAAAAGGGGAGATTAAGGAGGACTTGGAAATTGCAGAGAAATTAAATGAGTTCTTTGCATCTGTCTTCACGACAGAAGACCTTGAGCAGATTCCGCTGCCTGAACGGCCCCTCTTGACTAAAGAATTAAATCAAATACTGGTTAAAAGAGAGGATGTTTTAGGACTAATTTATACATTGAAGATTAACAAGTCACCGGGCCCAGATGGCATCCACCCAAGGGTTATTAGGGAACTGAGAAATGAAATTGCAGATCTCTTAACGGTAATATGCAACTTGTCTCTTAAAATGGCCACAGTGCCGGGGGATTGGAGGATAGCAAATGTCACACCAATTTTTAAAAAAGGAAGGAGGGGGGACCCGGGAAACTACAGGCCAGTTAGCCTTACATCTGTCCCAGGGAAGATGGTGGAAAGCCTCATCCAAGAGAAAATCTTAAAACACATAGAAGAACAAACCTTGCTGAGAGAAAATCATCATGGCTTCTGCAAGGGTAAGTCTTGTCTGACAAACCATTTAGAATTCTTTGAAAAGGTCAACAGGCATGTAGATTTGGGTGAACCGGTGGATATAGTCTATCTGGATTTTCAAAAGGCTTTTTGACACAGTCCCTCACCAAAGGCTGCTGAGAAAATTGCACAGTCAGGGGATAAGAGGGCAGGTCCTCTTATGGATTGAGAACTAGTTGAGATCCAGGAAACAAAGAGTAGGTGTCAATGGGAAATTTTCACAATGCAGAGAGGTGAAAAGCGGTGTGCCCCAGGGATCTGTCCTGGGACCGGTGCTTTTCAATCTGTTCATAAATGACCTGGAGACAGGGATAAGCAGTGAGGTGGCCAAGTTTGCAGATGACACAAAACTTTTCCATGTGGTAAAAACCAGAGAAGATTGTGAAGAGCTCCAGAAGGATCTCTCCAAACTGGGGGAATGGGCTAAGAAATGGCAAATGTGTTTTAATGTAGCCAAATGTAAAGTAATGCATATTGGGGCAAAAAATCAAAACTTTATCTATCAACTCATGGGCTCTGAGTTATCCGTGACAGATCAGGAAAGAAATCTTGGTGTGTTGGTGGACAGCTCCAAGAAGGTGTCTCCCCAATGTGTGGCAGCGGTGAAGAAGGCCAATTCCATGCTAGTGAAGGGATTATCAAAAAGGGGATTGAAAATAAAACAGCCAACGTTATAATGCCATTATACAAAACAATAGTAAGGCCGCACCTGGAGTATTGTGTACAATTCTGGTCACCACATCTCAAGAAAAACATAGTGGAACTGGAAAAGGTGCAGAAGAGAGCAACTAAAATGATTACTGGGCTGGGGCACCTCCCTTATGAGGAAAGGCTAAAACATTTGGGCCTCTTTAGTCTGGAAAAAAGGCGCCTGAGGGGGAAAATATTGAGACGTACAAAATAATGTGGGGCATGAGTAAAGTGGGTAGAGGGAAGCTCTTCTCCCTCTCACAAAATACCAGAACTAGGGGATATACACTCAAATTGAGGGCTGGGAGAGGAAGAACAGACAAAAGAAAATATTTTTTCACCCAGTGCGTTGTTAGTCTATGGAACTCCCTGCCACAGGATGTGGTGATGGCATCTGGCCTGGGTGCCTTCAAAAGGGGATTGGACAGATTCCTGGAGGAAAAGCCCATCACAGGTTACAAACCATGATGGAGATATGTAATCTCCAGCCTTAAAACCAGGGTACTTCAAGGGCCAGATGCAGGGGAGTGGTATCAGGAGACAGATATCTAGTCTCATGCGCTCCCAAACACATCTGGTGAGGCCACTGTGAGATACAGGAAGCTGGACTAGATGGGCCTTTGGCCTGATCCAGCATGGCTCTTCTTATGTTCTTATATGCTCCCTACTCAATCTGAGGGCTCCTGCCGAGCTGTCAATGGGTGGACCCCTTTAAACCTGGCCCAGTTGGTACCAGAGGAACCCAAAAACAATGGAACAAAACTGTTCATTTCAATGTTTTGTCTATAATGAAATGCTGCTTCCTTTTTTTGTTTTGTTTTGTTTCATTTTGTTATGTAATGAAACAAGGAAACAGCATTTCATTTATCATTTCCTGCCCATCCCTATGCTGAACCCCCCCCTCCCATTGCTGCCTCTGAGTCTGCTGCCACCTGTGGTGGCAGCAGACATTGAGGGCCTTCCACAAGTATGAATAAGAAAAAAAACTGTGTTCATGAATCATGAAACAGTTTTTTTCTGGTCCTTGCCTATGTCTATTAGTGTTTGGTTGATGAAAGAGGCCCCATTGTAAAAGCATGTTAAAGGCAGAGCATTTTAAAAGCACACATGATAATTTCAAGGTAAACACTGGCTTCCTTTGTTGGATTCACATAGGAAAATTACAGCTGGAGAAAAGATGTAGCAAAAGGAGGCAAAATGCATTTTATGAAATTGTCTATTTTAGCTTTTGGTAATAAACAGTTATATCTAGTGTGATGTAGTGGATAAAACAATGGACTAGAGTGCAAAAAGCCTCCACTCAAATCCCCACTCTGCAATGGAAACTCACTTGGGTGTGGAACTGGTAAAGCCACTACCTAAATATCTCACCTTGAAACTGCTGTTAGTGTTGCTATAGGTCAGTTCTGACTTGAATTCTCCTTGGAGCTTTCCTTGTCCTTGAACATTGTTTTTTTTTCTAATCCCTTAATCCCATTTAATGGCTTGACGTTAATGATCCTTGGGCTCATCTCCAATTAGTGCTTCTTTACCAAATTGTCATTTCTGTTTCTTTTCTGAATTATTATTTAATAAAATGTCTTCACTGTAATTCTACATATACATTGATACTTTATATTATAACAATAGCCCCATCAAAATGTTCAAAATTGGGTTTACTTGAAAGTGTGAGCAAGTTCTAGTCCTTACCTAGAAAGCCCATATGGAGACATGTCAGTCTTTCGAGGGTGTATATTGGGGTAGTGAACCTTCGATCCTCCAAACGTTTTGGACCACAACTCCCACAGTCCTTTATCATTGGCAATATAGGCCCAAAACATCTGACTGGCCAAAGTTTCCCCACCCTTGCTGTATATAAATAAACAAAGACAATGCATTCCTACACTGCATTTTTCATGACAATTGTCTTTATTTTGTCAGTCTTCATTTTGTTAATTGGGAACAGCAGAGTGAGGTATTTGGGTTTTTTTAAAAAATATTGCAATCTGCTCAAGATCTGGAAGTTGAGTTATGGCAACTGGACTTCTTTTTCTCGAGAGATTGAAACGTTTCGCTGCTCATCCAAACAGCTTCGTCAGTCTGGAAAAAGCTTGTTGTGAGTCCTCCATTTTACAGAAGCAAAACGTTTCAATCGCTCAAGAAAAAGAAGTCCAGTTGCCATGACTCAACTTCCAGATAAACTCACCTGAATGACTAAGAATCTTCACAGACAATCTGTTCAAACGTTTCTTTGCTCCATAAAATGGATGAACATTACTGGTGAAATTCAACAACAGAGAGATTTTTTCCTTTTCTTTTTCATATCAGCCAAATTGCATGCTAGCTCTTTTTCATATGAACAACAACAAAAAAAAAGTGAAATCAGCATGTCTTCTAAGCTGATCAAATGTACTCCAGGGAACCATACTAAATAGAACATGGCATAACAGTAGATCAGAACAGGCCCCTTAGGCAAATAAGGCCACAGGTACATAGCATGCCCAAGTGACCCAGTTACCTCTTGGTCAAACTCAATTATTTTGACGCCTGAGAAGAAGAAAAGATGACAAGCTTAATAGACAGGTTTTGACAACATCAGAATAACTTAAAGAGTTTCATGCCTAGTTATGGCCTAAAGCAAAGATGACCTAGTTAACAATGGTGTCCTGGCTCTCGGTTTTAAAACTCAACACCGACTTCAGAAACTCCAGCAGATCCCATTTAATAATCATATTAAATTGTTGATGGACATCACACTACCTTAAGGCCTTCTCAACTTTGTAGCAAAGCCAATGGGGATGTATGTGGGGACTACTGGAAATGTCTGATACCCTACAAATCTAGCTTTTATGTGACATCTCAAAAATGAAGTAGACTTTTCTTACAATTTTATCCTTTCAACTTGCTCTTTGCTTGCACGTACCTTTTCCCAATGCCTGTCCTCTGTTTTTAAGCATCTGTACAAGTAACTGTGATATATCTGTCAGTGCTGGGAAATGTGCTTCACAAAGCACTTAGCTTATTTGGGTCACATCCTGTATAATGTCAGGGAAGATTTTCAGATGAGAAATTAGGCAACAAACTACAATACTATGTGCTGACTTTTGAGAAATGAAGATTGTCAAAGAGCAGATGAATTAAATTCTTGGAACTAGACATTAGACATAGGGCCAGTTTCTGTGTATTTGCAGAAGACAGCAAGATATTAGTGTTCATGGAGAGCAGAAGGAAAAATTAAGTTTTTGACTTTGTAGGTGATTTGGCTCCTTTTGGCAACAGAGTTGATTTACCTAAGCTAGAAGAGGGGACAGGTAGAATATAATTGATGGAATGCATCTGTTGTAGGAATACAAATATGTACATCTAATTCCATAGACTCGCCCATTTTTCTACCCCACTAGATGTTCAATCTGGGCGTTGTTCCACAGCTTGCAATTTTTTAAAAAATGAAATGCAGTCTCTGGCCCTTTTCTTCCTCTCATCTCCCCAAATGTGAGCATGCTATATGCATTGTTTCAATTTTCTCTGAATGTATGGTCCATAAACACAACTCATAACATTCTGAAACAAGATTGCACACCAGGGCTTGCAATGCCTGTTGTGTTGTCATTTGCTCAACGGTGTGCATCTCACAAGCAGACATTTAAATCATCATGACCTTTATATAGGAACTGCCCAAAATAGTATTGTAGGAAAAGTCGCACACAAAAATAAATGTGAATTTTCATCACTTTTTTTAAAAAAATAGTCAACTATTGTGGATATTAGATAGAGAAAATCCATTACCTACAAAATTAGCAAGCAGGTACTGTATTCTTGGGGGTGGGGCCATGCCCTACTTAGGTTGTTGTTTTGAGTTCAAGCCTAATTGAATGATGACTCCTTTCTCATCAACTTGTTATCAGTCCTGAATGTAACGATATAGATGTAGCTGTATTGTCTTTTCATACAAACTCTTCTCAGAGATTTGCTACAGATGGAGAGCTCTGATCTCATTCCATCTCTTTTAGTAATGGCCCATGATTCCTTTTTACAGTTTTGTGTTATAGCAGTTCAAGTGAAAACAGCTTCAAGCATTTTCTCAAACAGAGTAAAGGTTAGTTGTAAATGGAAAACTGTGTGGTCTAAATTCAGGATGACACAGAACAGCAATAGGAATGATGTTTCTGAGGTCTCTTTGGCCTTTAAATGAATGGCCACAGTTACCTTTCCTCTTCTGTTCCTCTCACTCTAGGAAACAGCAGGTATTAGCTACTTATTGTATCTGTCTCCAGGCTTATAGCTTGAAATGTATGTTCTTCATAATGCCTGTGCTGTGCCATTTTGATTTGTTTGAATGGGAGGGAGATACATGAGGCCCTACTTTGCCAAACATACCAGGCTATTCTCCTGTCCTATTGTTCCACAGTTAAAAAAATAGCTAGCAACTTAATATAGAAGGACTAACTAGAAATGAATCCAGGAAGCATGGCAGCAAGCCGATAAATGGAATGCTGTATGTGTGTCAACAAAACAATATTCAAGGACAATGAAAGCCCCAAAGAGCACTCCTTATGATCTTTTACTTTTTCTTCTTACTGGTCCTCCACAATGTTAGGTGTTTTCAAAATAATCCTTCTAGGTATTTTCTTTTCTTTTTACTATATACATTGTCTTTTTCAGTTTTCAAACTTTTTATGTGGACTTTAAATTGATCAGAAATACTATTTTAAATTATGTTTTGAAAATAGGGATTCTTTGTATGTGTGTGTTAGTTTTAGTCTAATGTTTGAAGTTTCAGAGAGGGTGTTAGTCTTTTCAAGAACTTCAGGCAAAAATCAAAGAAACACAAAACAAAACAAAAGACACAAAATGTGGTACCTTAAAGACTAATCTTCATATTTTAATGTAACGTTTCATGGACATGTCCACTTTTTAGTATAGGATAGGATATAGCAGCAGAATGAGGTGTGCAATATAATATGTGATTGATATACATTTCATACCAGATAGTCATTGGCTGTAGTATATAGAACTGGAGGGGGGTGGATAGGGGAGGGGGAAGAGGAGGGAGAGTAGATTAGTAGAGATTCTGGAAGGAGGATTTGAACAGGGTCTCTTGATATGTTAAGTGTGGTTTTATGGCTCCGAGGTAAATTCCTCAAGAGACAGAAACCCTGACATATGTTTAATCCATTCTTGTGTGTGTCCATCATGCATATGAATTCCCTTTGTATTCTTGATTTGTAATGATTCTGTTCCAAAACAGTGACCTTTAGGTCCTTCAAGGAGTATCCAGGTAAACTGAAATGGTTTGAGACAGGTTTCTGTGTATCATGGTTTCTTATGTCAAACTTCTGTCCATTGATGCATTTTGTTAGAGATTGTCTTATTTCTCCAATGTCCACATTAAATGTAATATTAAAAGCTTTCTGTTTGCAGCTACTATTGGTAGCAACTACTACAACTTATGTTTATTTAGTTGCTCAACAAGATTTCAATTACAGAGTTAAGCATGTTTAAACCTGCTTCTTTGTATCTATATGACAGTCACTGAAAAGCTGCCTACAGGGTTCTGACAGTACCAGTATTTTGTACAAATGTCAGATATCTTCTATAATTAATAAAAGGAATAAATATCCCTATTTAGACATTTGGGGAAAGAGTTAGTTGAAAAGAGAGAGAAGAGAAAGAGTTTTAGTTCTGCCCACCTGGTGTCACTTTCTTCACTTAAAGACTTTCAAAAGAGATGTCAGTGTCCTATGGGTCTCTCCATGCAGTCTGGCATCTAGGTTTTTCAAGGTCCTTAGTCACATGGAGACGCCTGGAGTAGGAACTGACAAGCCACTTCAGTATTCCTGCTAAGAAAACTCCATGGACATGGGGTCAGGAAGTGTCAGTTATGACTGTAACAACACAACAACAACAACCAACAAAAGTCACACGGAGAGACTCTTATGTGCAAAAGGCATTTTCCTTTGCTGATATAGCCTCTCTCCCTATGTTGACTATGACAGGTAGGAGCAGGACTAGAAACTCTGTCCCTCTTCATATTTTCAAATAAATCTCATTTTTATCACTTTAATGTTAAAAAGAATACTGTTACAAAGAATGAATATATATGCAGAATTATAGGTTATGACCAGCACTTTAAATTGAGCACAGCAGTTAACAGGAAGCCAATGAATGTGTGCCAGGACTAGATATTTGTGTTCATCTCCACTGATACCTGCAATCTTTGTGGCTGCTGAAATATGGACCTGGTGAAATTTCCATACTGACTTCATGGGCAGCCCTAAGTAGTGAGTGTTACAGTAATGTATTCTAAAAGGCTTTCATGGACGGGATCTGATAGCTGTTGTGAGTTTTTTGGGCTGTTTGGCCAGGTTCTGGAAGTTTTTCTTCCTGACATTTTGCCAGATTTTGTGGTTGGCATCTTCAGAAGGCAAAGAACTCAGAGCACAGAGGGAACTCCTAGTTCCCTGAGCTCCTTGCCCTCTGAAGATGCCGGCCACAGAGGGCGCTTTTACACGACCCCTAAGATCCGCTGGCCACTTAAATTCGGACCAGAGATCTTAGCGGCTTTTCGCTCTTCCTGTGTCCCCACCCTGGCTGCTGGCTGCGTGAGGGGAGGGAGAAAATAAAGGAAGAAAAGATTGTGGCTCACCTTGTTCTGCCTCTGCTCTTGCCGCGGCAACATTCCTGTCTCTGTAAAGTAGCTCTTAAAGGGGCGGGAGCCAAAACAACAACAAACAGAAGTGAGGAGAGCCCCTGCACTCACTATCCTTACACCGCATCAAGAAATTTTCACCCCGGAAGAGCAGGTACAAGAAAAGTGTGCTGGGTCGCGCTTAGGTGGGTGGGGTCGCACTTAATTTTCTCTAAACTCCGGAGCTGGTGGGGAAACATTTTTAAGCTCCAGAGCTGGGAGCCATTTGCTCCAGAGTTTAGGGGTCGTGTATAAACACCTTGTGTCTGGCAAAACATCAGGAAGAAAAACTTTCAGAACATGACCAAACAGCCCAAAAAACTCACAAGAGTGTTACAGTACTCTGATATAAAGATAGAACTATGAGTCATCCACATATCGCTGACAACAAACTCCAAATCGTCATATGACATTGAGGACACAGTCCATTCCTGTAGGACCCTATGACAGAGTTCCCAGTGGTGGATAATGCCCCCCCCCATCTGGACCATCTGGAATTCTTGCGGAAGGTCTGTATCCACTGAAGAATAGAGACCTGAAATCCCAAACTCAACAGTTGTCCCAGAAGGATACCATGGTCAGCGGTATCAAAGGCTGCAGAAAGATCCAGGAGTTGCAGTAGGATTACACTCTCCCTCTCTGCTTCCCTCAGGATATCATCTTGCAGCGTGACCAACACCATTTCAGTCCAATGGTACAGCCTGAACCCTGACTGAAATAGATCTAGAGTATCTGTTTCATACCAGAACACTGCAGCTCACCAACTTAGAAAACACAATTCTCTGGCAAACAAAGATTGTTTATAAGATTTTAATACTACCACACTGTGATATTTCTTTGTTTTAAAATAAAAGAATCCTTAGTACAAAGGAAAGAACAAATATTGTTACAAAAATTGTTGCCACTTGGAACCTGCAAAGACAATGAAATACATCCTAATGGGCTTAAATAAATACCTTTTGAAATAAAAATTGGAGGCTTGCAACCATTTTGCAAGTGCAGTTAGGTAGTGGGTGGTATATAGTCAAGCTTTGGTTCTTACAGGGGAAACAAGTTCACTCCCCCGAACCTCTATCTTTCCTTGCTGTGGAAAACAAAGACATATGAAAGTGAATGTCACCTAGGAGGCCTCTTGAGGAAGTAAACTGTAGCTACTTGTTTAGTCGGCATCTATAGGCTTAATAAATCCCAGAGATTGATACAAGCTTTTTAGGGCTACTGTTAGGTTGATTAGTAAAATGTTCTTTTTAAAGTTTTAGTGAATTCAAGAGCAATAAAATATAACAGAATATGTACCCAAAGGGGCTTTCAGATACTGTATAATTATAAGTTTTGTCATAGCAGGTCTGTCCAAAGGCAGAATTCTCTCTGTCACTTCAGGGTTTCTTTTTCTTCTTTTTCTAAAGCCGTAGGCTGTTGGCATTTGAAACGATGTAATTTCCTTGGCTTTCAGTGCAAGGTAGTAGGCTTTTAAAGCATATATTTCTATTTAGAAAATGTAGCCCCACGCTAATGAGCTTTGAGTGGTAGCTGAGAATTAGTATTCAGAAGTCATGTCTATCAGGGAACACTCCTGTCTCAATTGAAAGCTTTGCTTTTAGAAAGGAGTCATTCTCTCTCTTTCTCCCCCCGCCCCTTCCCTAGTCTTCTCTCTGAAGGCTGAGCTTAAGGTAAGGGTGTATGTGTGGAAGGAATGCATGGCCTGTTCATGGTTATGTTTAAAATTTGTCCTGAGTATTGCCTTAAACGTGTTCTATGTAAAAGACATCTCAGTGCAATACAAGTAGATGCACACTTCTTAAAACAGTTCTGGTAAGGAAAGGAGCATCCCAGTCACACGTGGCTTTCTTATATTACTGTGTAAAGGTATAGCAATAATTAGAGATCACACACAGACTGATGAAATGTGGGGATGCTGCTGCTAACATTCTGCTTATCCTTCCTCCTCTGATCTATCCGCTGGGGACTCAACCTTCTCCCTCACTCCCAAACAATTGATACATGTAAATATTTAAACCAAATAAAAGATTCTATCTTAGCCTTAAACCACATCTGTTTTGTTAGGCTAAGAACTAACGTTTATTGAGTATCATAAAGTTTAATGGAGTTTTATTCCTTTTAACAGCCACTCTAAAAAAGAAAACAGAGAAAAGGAAAGTGCTGTGCAAGTGATAGTCACATGTTGTAACTGATAAGTTTAACTAGAATTGGACAAAAAATTCCCATTTTGTTGTTCTTGTGATTTAAACCATTGTAGGCTCTTTTGAACCAATAATCTATGTGGCATTACGTTTTCTTTAACTTTTATCATTTTCTTGTGGTTGTAGAGGTTTAGATACCATTTCTCTAATTGCAAAAATTGTTGTCAGTCACCTATAATGTGGAGATTTCCCAACCTCCCCGCCCCCCATGCACCGTAACCTACTTCATTCCTCAGAATAAGTAAGAAGGATACATCCCCTCTTTTAATCTTTCTTGCTTGAGCCAGCTGGTATGAGGATCTGAAGACAGAGCAGAAGCCAAGTTGGCAGTGATGAAGAACTATACATGTGGCTCTGATACATTTATGAAAACATGATGCACTTCATTGGGTCCCACTTCTGATGTCTGGAAATGAGGTAGTGTAAGTTCTGTCAAATAGTTGTCCTCCATCTCCTCCTTCTCTGTTGTTCCCATTCAAGTGGAGAATAGGATCTTGATTAAAACCATTTCAGACAAAAGCATTCACTGTATACATGAATCCATTGTATACATGAATGGAAAGCAGAAGTACACTGCCTAACTCTTGTGCTAAACTTGATTTTCATCTTTAACTCTACCGTAACATCAAACCTGCACATGGAGCTGGACATTGGAAAACAAATACATACAGTATACAGCATTCCCTTGCTACCCATCCTCTTTGCAACCAAAACAATTATGGCAAGTAATCTTACTAATGTCTCCTGCCATAACCTTGAATACACCAGTGAATGCTGTTCTGGTACCATCACAAGCTCAGGGATTATTTAAAATGTTCTTATTGTCTTCTTTTCTTATCTGTAGTAATATCCTGGTAAGACCCTTCCTAGTAATTTTCAGTAGGAAAGGAAACAGAGTGAATTAACTAGTGAGAAAGTCTGGCTCCAAGGGTAGAATAAAGCTAACTAGACCTTGGTTGAAATGGGGTTGCTTACCGTATGAAAAATAGTAAATTTCAGTCTGTTCATACTTGGCAAATAAGTATATGCACCCTGGATTGGTAAAGGAATGTGTACCCCCAAGAAAAACAGCAGAGAATTTTTATTTTCTGGTTATTTTCTGGTTTTATTTGAAAGTAATATGTTTTCTTACACTAAGCAACCAGATATTGAACCACAGAGTCCGTTTTTAGGAAGTGTTGGGCTTAGCTCATAATTATCCCAGATGTTCTGAAAGGGGAAAAGTAGAACTGGAACATTCTAAAAATAATAATCCGTAGGAGTATTGGACTCAGAATCCCCTTAATCAGCTATCTCAGAAGGCGTGCTCACTGCAAGATTCTTGGAATGGTCATCCCAAAAAGTTCTTTTTGCAAGCTGTGGTTCTTAAAGTCCAAATTCCAAACTCTACCACTAGTGTGCCAGAGTAAGCCACTCCCTTGATCAGTGGTTCAAACACAAATCCCACATTTATGATCCCTGTCTACTTATTTTAGATATTAAAAATCTGATCTAAAATATCTGAAAATTAATGTAGGTACAGTTGCATATATGACCCTATTATTCATACATCAGCCAGTGTTTGGAGCCAGAGTATCTGCTTGACTGAAAACTATTTTGCTGAGCCCCACCTTCACCATGAAGCCAAGATTCACTAAGCTTGAATGAGCTGAGAGCTTCGGTCTGTGTCTCTTAAGGGACTCTACAAATCTCTACATTGCATATCAAATTCCATCTTGCTTTTTAAGAGGCCAAAAGGACTTTTGACACGGACTCTGAATTATTTCATCTGTTTAAGCTCCCTGCTTTGAAGCAAACAGTTTTGATGCTCTCAGTGCTGGTATTTATAGTTAGTCTCTGCGGACTGGAATTTCTTTGAACTGAGGGATCAATGGTATTACCTGGGTGGGTTATTTAAAGAAAATTTGTTTGTTACTCTGTAACTTTTAGTTCAGTGGCAGATACTCCAATTCTTCAATTCATTTAATGCCTATTTAATATTTGTTTTATGCCACCATATTTTACTACCCTTCCCTTTTGGGTTGTAACTTTGAAACTCATGTGCTTATTGCAAGTGAAAGATTTTGATATGATTAAATACATTTCATTGTATCCAACATCCTAGTTTTCAAGGGCATTATTTGTTTAGAGGCTTTGCAAGTGACAGATGTAGTTCCAATGAGCACTGATTTCATAGACGGCTATTTAATTTTCTTTTTCTGTACAGAATATGGGAACCTTTGTATTATGGGCCATTCTCACAATGATGTTATGCATAACAGCTTTCATGTAAATATATATATTAAGTTTCCTTCTTTGTCTTCTCATGTTCTGGGAATATGTAGGTATTCTTATCATTAGCTCTAAGGGAACACCAAACTAGGCAGCGCCCCTGCTCCCAAAAGATTTGTAGTGGTCATGTGTGAGGCCTCCTCTTTTGCCTTCACTCTCACAGAACTTTGAATTCCTCTGTACTCAGAGAATGGAC
>JAHTLZ010000007.1:4802666-4837027 GCA_023846285.1 Phrynocephalus versicolor | reverse complement strand
TGTGTGTGTGTGTGTGTGTGTGTGTGTGTGTGTGTGTGTGTGTGTGTAAACACACACACACACATTCTGGTCAACCCTTCCCCACCTTTCTAGCAAAAATCTCCCTAGGTTAGTACATATTTTCCTTCTTTTGAAATAAATGCTATACTTCGTTGAATAGAAGTTTCCAGTCTGTTATAGAAACTCACAGAACACAGGTGTTCTTATAATGCAACAAAGAAACAGCTTATTATATTATAACCAAGCCTTTAATTCCCATGAGAGATTGGTTTGAATAAGAAAACCAGGGTATAAAATGGGCAGTGGTGAGATCAGAGGAGTTACTCATCACACAGTATTTGCACAGAACAAGCCAGCAACAAAATTGCCTTTAAATAAACTACCTAGGTAACATCATTGATTTCCCAGTTCAAAGAAATTGTGGTCCTGTGAGACCAAGAGTGTTAGATATCTAAGTGGTGATGTTCAGCGCTTCAGAAGTACCTTGCTTCAGAGAAGAGAGATAAAACTGAATTGTGAGTCCTTGTCAAAAAACCTTTTGGCCTAATATGAAGCAGGTTGGTATTTCACATGCAATACAATGATTTGTAAAGTGACTCCCTTGAGAGATTTTTTTTAAAAGCAAGAGGAACTTTTAGCTGTTTGTCTTTCTCACAAATCTTGCTGTTGTGTGAAATCTTAGATCAGGAAAGAGAGAAAAGGAAAGCTGAGGGAGAAATCCCACATATCTGGAGACTATTCACCTTGGATCTTCCCTGGTATTTATCTTGTTTACTGCCTGTCTCGAGCCATTGTACACTCTCTGATGTCTGTCTTACACATCACTTGGCACTTTATAAATAATGCAAGAAGAGGAGTTTAGAAGCACAACGCAAAATCAGGAGACAGACCAATACTCAAGCTGTGGCATATGCCCTGAAGGGGTGTGGCTATTCCCTGTCAGAAGACTCTCACTGATCAACATTGGGTTTATACCTCCCCAAATAAACACACAAACATGCATGTGTGCACATGCACATGTGTGCACACATGCACGTGCATGCACACGCACATGCACACACACACAAAATCAAACAAGGAGCACTGCTACACCTTAAAGAGCATCAGTTTTATTTTAGAGTCAAGTTTCATAGTTTATGATCCACTGACTTAGACATACAGAGTAAAATATTTAGCTATAGATTATATACACAGACAAATTGAGACAGTGGGGACCCAAAGAAGATAAATCCTGTACTGGTACAGAAAAAGAAATTTCAGTGTGACAATAATGTTGTTGATACCAGTGCTAAGCTTTGGGGATGTAGATTCCAGAAACATCCGGGTATAGCTAGTAATCAACTGTCTGGCATAGACTGTCTTTGAGCAAAATCAAGGAAAGCTGAAACCAAGAACTGGTTTGTACTTCTCTGAATCAAACTCTGTTTTGCGCTCACATGCAATTATCTGTCAGTTTGGGGGAAGGAAACCACACCACCCCTCAAACATCTTGGTATTTTCTCCTTTTAAAGGATGGGAATAACAATAGAGATTCCATTTTGTCCTTTTCTCTCCTCCTCCAAAGAGGAGCAGAAGAATTTCCTTTAAAAATATATTTTTTCTAAGTGGTATAGTGCAACAGCATCACCTTGTATGGGCTTAAAAGTACTTTTGCTTCCTTTTTAATCCCTCTCCATGGGGAATGTGAGGAAGCTTTCAGTTTCCCAAGATGGTGAAACAGCTACAGCAAAGTGATGCTTTAAGCCAGTGATTACCACCTTTGGGTAACTCAGGTGTCCTTGGAATGCAACTCCCAGAAAACCCTGCGGGCACAATTGGTTTGAGAAAGCCAGTGAAAGTGAAGGTTAGGAACTACTGCCTTGAGCTATCAACTTTGATTTATCCTACCTCTCATGCTTGCCAGAACTGGACCAAAATGGAGTTATTCTAACCAAAAACAAACACATAAATAAAGCGGTACCCCTGACAGGGAACCAAAAAGGTGCATGTATACATGGGTCCGGGATGGGCTGGTTCATTATGGCCTATACATCATGTGGTCTATGAAGAAAAAACAGTGAACCAGCCTGTCACCAAACAAGAATAAATCATGGAACAAACCCATTGTCCATCCAATGAGCCTTTTCAGACGGGGGGGAGGGGTATGAAACCAAGGGAAACTACAAATTGGAAGCCTCTTGCCATCTTTTTGAAAAGAAGTCCAGTTTCCATGACTCAACTCCCGAGTTACTTCATCTTGATGATGGAGAATCTCTATAGACATGTCAATTTAAACTATGAAGTTCAGACTTGCATATTGCAGTCAAATTATAAATTCGGATGCATTTGTAAATAAACGTACATGGGAAGGGAATATGTATGAACCATGAAGAAATGAAACACACAAAGTCTTGCAGCCAAATATGAAATGAAAGGCAGGAATAATATAAAATCTAATGGAAACAAAACTGAGAAATTTTCACATCACTGGTCTTGAATTAGGAACTCAAAACATAGTGCGGGGGTGTTTGTTACTAAAACCAAAATTGTTCTGCCCTCATGAATTAGACTGTCAGATTCTGTTATCATTTTGGATGTTACTGTGGACACTAGATAAATCAGCAGTACATAGCTGATCACACAAAGGATTAATTTGTTGTTATTCTGAATCATCTTTTAAAAAACAAAAAATGAATAAAAAAATCTGAAAGCAGGCTTAGAACCATTACCGTGTTCAAAGAACACAAAAAAGAAGCCATCAAAATCTGCTTTAGTGGTTCACGCTATAAGCTGAGAATAATTTATTTTCTCAAATCCTATGATCTAATTATTTAGTAAACTAATACCCAAGAAAGCTATTGTTCATTTTCTACACATGGTCAGTATGGCAAACAAGCTGGTTTAATTTGCTTTATAAGCCTGTTACAGGAGGGCACAGTAGGAAATGAAGGCTGAAAAGAACTCTTACATTTGTAGTTTTATTAACCTCAGTTTTCTCCAGGGAACTCTTGGCCTGTCAGATTAAAATTGTAGAGGCCTTTTTACTGTAGCAGTTCTGACAGTTATCCCCTTAGCAAAGTTTGCTGTTGTGATAATTACATTTTACCATCCACTCTGGTTTACTAAATAAATAGCTTTTCTGTTACTTTTAACCTTGACCATATTATCACATACTAATTATTTGTGGCCATAACAAAAGTTTTACAAATTGAATTCTCTCTCTCTCTCTCTCTTTGTAATTTTATGTTTTCTTTCTTCTCTATAGTAGAAAAAGTGGCTTTGTAATTGTTTGTAACATAGGGCGCTTTTACACGACCCCTAAAATCCGAGGCAAAGGGCTCCCAGATCTGGAGCTTAAAAATGTTTTCCCACCAGCTCCGGACTTTAAAAATAATGAAGTATGACCACGCCCACCTAAGTGCATCCCAGTGCAGTTTTCAAGTACCTGGCCTCCAGGAGGTAAAACATCTTCCGATGCGGATTGTAAAGCTGTGAATGCTGGGCTCCCTCGCCTTCTGTTTGTTTTTTTGTCCCCACTGCCCCTTTAAGAGACATGAATCACTACGGTGCTGCTCAGGGCTGCTTCGACCGGCAGACGGAGGTGAGCCTGCATTTTTTGCTCCCTTTTTGTCTCCCTCCCCTCACGCAGACAGGAACAATGGAGTGCGCAGGGGTGGGAACACAGGAAGAGCAACAAACCCCCACGATCTCTGGTCTGAATTTAAGTTGCCACCGGATTTTAGAGGTCGTGTAAAAGCACCCATAGATGACATAATATTTACATTGTGTTTTATAAAAGACAAGAAACTATGGAAACATACACATTGTCATTTCTTTTAAGAAGAATATACCATACTATTTGTTTTTTGTTTGTTTCTTTCCTGCCCATCTGACACTCTATGCACCCTGTGTACTCCATAATGGTGTTTGACTTTAAAGTCTGGCACCAAATAGTGCCATATGTCATAATCCTTAATATCCATACCAGCCTTTTGCAACTTATTTATGGGAAAGTATTACATTAACTTCTGGTAATCAAATTTCATACAGTTTCTAACAGTGGTTATATAGTAATGCATTTGGTAGATTTAATTGTACAATTGAAGACTTGATACATCATAAATCTGAAGAACAAGAGGAACAGGAAGTGCCTATATACTTGTTAGTTGCACATTTCTTAAAAAATCTGGAACAAATTTAAAAAGCCAGGAAAGGTAAACTTTGTCTTTGACCCAGGACACAAAAATGGCTGTAATTCCAGGGAAATAAAACTACCTTTCTCTTCAGGGTTCACCACATGTTCCTCCTTTTTTCTTATGCGGGAGGCTTGCTCTCACGAGGCAAGGTATAGTGGGTGGGACTATATTAATTGGCACAGGTGTGAGGATTTTTACTTCCTGCTCTGTGTACAAGATGATGTTTAGGATTTCATAGGAAATTATCTTATATTGTTCTTCCTATTCCATTGTCTTTAAGATAACCAGAAGTACACCTGGCTTGAATAAATTGTAGAGTTTTTCATAATGGTTTTAATTGCTTAAGTTTATTGATGCATTTGAACTTATTTTGCACAATTTCTTACCTTTAAAACTATTAAATTACCTTACATTGTCCTTGTTGCACTTTGTCATCTTTTTCATGATATAGAGTGGTATATAAATGTTCTAAATAAATAAATAACCCTTATGGAAACAAAAGAAAACATTATAGAGGTATGATTTTGAGTCCATGTAAATTCTAACTTATGGTCTTACATATCAAACCTTGCTCATAATGGGTAGGACTGAGAGAACTTAGAGGCTAGCATCTTACAGCCTAGCTACATCTGCCAAACTCAAGGGTGTTCAAGTGGCTGAGAAATTTGCATCCAAGTTGAAGTCATATCCAGTAAGTAGTTTCACACACACACAGTTGCACAGTGGTTGGCACAATCTATGGCACAATGAGGCTCAGCCTGCAGGCCAAACCTTACACCAAGTGCCATAGGAGTTCAGGCAGTGTCTGACAATATCTGGATTGTTATACAAATAAAAAACCATTTCAGGTACATGCACATCTTGAAAGGTCAAAAGACTGTTAATAGAATTAGGACACAACATGAGGTGCATGGATGAAGTTTTTTTAAAAAGGAAAGTTGAAGTAGCAACTTCAGACCGATGAAGCTGTTTGGATGAACAGTGAAACGTTTCTATCTCTCAAAAAAGAAGTCCAGTAGCCATGACTCAACTCACAGTTAAATGCACCTGGATGACTGAGAATCTTCACAGACGAACTGAGATCATATGAACGTACCTACCTACCTGTCAGTTCTAAGACAATGTATCACCTTCATGACATATTCATGAATGGGAAGCTATGTTTAGTAACAAGATTACACTTTCCATGAGATTTCATCAACTCTATATCCCAGCTGGGCACACTAATTACAACACCTTTTTTTCCTCTTTCCAGTATTTTCTGAGTCTCTGTGTGGGCTGTGCTTCTAATACTAACTGTGTGCTGACAAGTAAACTCTGACCTGTGTTGATCCTTTTCAGGGTTTTCTAGATAAAGAGTACTCAGAAGTAGTCTACCATTGCCTTCTTCACTGGGTGTTGTAAGGCTGTGCAACTTGCGCAAAGATCTGGGATGTACAATGGGCAATAGAACAGCCAAGTTCTTGTTCCACAACTAGATACCCAACTCACTGAGTATCCAATCAATTGATACTCTGTAGTAAAACTTGCCAGTTTTATACTCAATTGGCCGACTCACTTCTCTCCATCTCCGCCACAATCCTGGGTTACTAGTTATCTTCACCAAGTTGAACTGAAATGAGTAGCTTCTTGGGTTAGTAAATGATTGCTTTACAGTAAATGATTGCTTCCTTCTCTTCCTCTAAAATGTGAGAAAGTGTCTGGCAATACCTGTCAAAACCTGAAATTGAGCGTAAGAATCAAAGAAATAAGAGTTCTGTTGAAGAACTCTCTTTAAAAATAACCAATGCAAGGTGAGTGGCACTGAATAATATACTGCAAAGATTTACACTGCTCACGGAAAACACATATATTCGTCTTTCCATGAGTTCATAAATGTTTAGACTTTCTAGAAGATTTGTGATACAAGCCTATGCTTATCTGTTCACAGGTAAGCCTCATTGAGTCCAGTGGGACTTACACTGTATACTGACTGGTTTGTATGAGATTGGAAACTTACGATGTAATTCTGATTTGGACTTATTCTAGAATAACTGTGGATAAATAAATATATAAGAATGCAGCCTAACACTGAAATTCACCATCTACTTCCTGGAAGAAAATCCCTTAGGAACCAGTAGGTTCTAGCTCCAACGAGATTTTAAAGAGTTAAACAGTGGTAGCTATTCATTTTGAGGTGATGAGGTGGTGAGAATTCATCTTCCATCACATGTTCCATTGGCTATTATTTCTAATAATACTCAAATCATATTAGTTGTGGCTTTCTGGGATCTAAAGCCCTTTCCACTGCCAATATGTCAAAATCCTTAATATCCATACACCAGCCTTTTGCAACTTATTTATGGGAAAGTATTACATTAACTTCTGGTAATCACATTTTATACAGTTTCTAACAGTGATTATATAGTAATGCATTTGGTAGATTTAATTGTACAAGTGAAGCCTTGACACGTCATAAATCTCAAGAACAAGAGGAACAAGAAGTGCCTATCAACTTGTTGGTTGCACATTTCTTAAAAAACCTGGGATAAATTTAAAAAGCCATGAAAAGTGAACTTGGTCTTTGCCCTAGGACACGACACAAAAATGTAGGAAGCACTGCAATCTAGAGATGAATCTCCTGATGAATACTGGGAAAATAAATGTCTGTGGTTTCAGGGAAGTAAAACTACCTTTCTCTTTAGGGCTCACCACATTTTCCTCCTTTTTCTTATGAGGGAGGCTTGCTCTCATGCGTCAAGGTATAGTGGGTGGGACTATGTTAATTGGCACAGATGTGAGGATTGCTACTTCCACTGCCCATGGGCCAGCTGGTTGGTGTGTGTTAAAAGAAATAAAAAAACATAAAAAAACATGCTGATCTGGCTGCAGGCCAGCTGGTTGGCATGAGATAAAATAAATAAAAAATAAAAAATGTGCTGGCCCGACCCACAGGCCAGTTGGGCAGCGTGAGTTAATTTTTTTTTTAAAAATGAAACAAACAAACAATGAAACAATTTTTAAAAATTGTTTCATTATAAACAAAACAAAACAAAAAACAAAACAAAAACAAAACAAAAAGCGAATTTGGCATTTCATGTGCACCTCTACTCGTAAGATGAAAATATATATATGAAGATGGATGCCAAGGCCTAAAAGTCCACTCATCCAAAAAAATCTTCTGCAGCACTGCTTGCCCTGAGATATATTCCCATATCTGGGGACCTTAACTATGGAAAGCCAAGTACCATCAGCATAAAATTTCTGAAGAATTTCATGATATCTGTGGCCATTTGATTTTTCTCCTCTCATTGGAAGCATATCAAGTAAACCCAATTTGTTCTTGCTGTAAAAGGCAAAAGGCAGGGAAAGGCAGAAAACATAATGTGAAAACTTTTTAATGTGCCCCTAATGGAGTTCATGGTGATTTTCTTTCTATTTGCTTTAGTTGTTTTTCCCCTCTCTAATCACCTCCAGGCAGCTAAAATTGAGTCTCCTAATTGTTTCTACTTTTACAAAGTAGATTCACAGCTTGACATTGAAGTTGATATACTTAAAAAGTTTAGTTTCACTTTTTTAAATGTAAGGACCATGGCCTCCTTCACTCAGTGAGTGTGAGTATAGAGAAAATACAAATTAGGCCAATAGTTTGTGTACTATCTAAGGTGAGTCAAAAAAGTTGTACCAGTACACATTTTTTTCAAAAATACTTGGGGAAAATGGACAAACTAAATTGTGCTTGGTATGTGTATATACACAAATGCACACACACATTCTACTCTTTCTCACTCCCTCCCACATTGCATTGAAAGAGCATTAATGACTAGAGATGGTGATTAACTGCCAAAGTGGCAATTTATCAGTTCGTGATTCATCAAGATTGATGAACCACAATAAACTTATTAAGAAAATGTATAAATATATGCTGGAGCTTAAGACTAATGATGAAATTGTGAAAGATTTGTCTTATTAAATGGGTGAAAAAGATAGGGTATACTATTGAATTAGTTCATTGGATGTAGCTATGGAAAAATAAAAATATACAAAGGCAGTGAGCTTGAAAGAAAATATATATGAAATGTTTTATGCATGGTATATGACACCACAAAATTAGCAAAAATGTGTTGGATGCTGGAAATGTAAAGATAAAGAAGGGACTTTCTATCATTTCTGTCGGACATGTGATGAGGTAAACTGGTGAATGAGAAGTTACAAAAATGTTGAAATGTATTATCCCCTTTAACCATGAAGTATTTCTGTTAAAGATTATGTCAGAATTAAGGATGTTAAAAAGAAACATTTACTGATGCATATGATGACCACAAAAAGAATTTATTTAGCCAAATATTGGAAAACAGCAGAGCTATTAATCTATTAGCAGATCAGAGCTACAACTTTGTTAATACCAAAATAGGAAATGTTGTAACTTATCATATAATGCTTCCCCTTTGTACCTATGAAACTCCCAACCTGGTACCCATACCCCGTAGCTGTTCTGGATCTGGAAAATAAATAAAATATTTTTTAAAAATTTATGAGCCACGAACCATGAATTCCTCCACCGATGAAAACATAAAACCGACAAACTGGTTCATTGGTTCCTATTTTGCTTTTGGGTAGTCTCTAGCTTCAGGGTGGTGATTGCCCCCCATCTATGTGATCTCATTGGGATCAAACAGATGGGGGCTTCAGGGAGATCAGAGAAGACCCCCATCTGTCTGATCGCAAGGCAATCACACAGTAGGGGGAGCAATCAGCTTCCTCAAACCCAGAGAAACCCCCATCAGTGCAATCACACTGATGGGGGTTTCAGAGGACTCAGGAGATTTCCCATCTATGCAATCAACTTGGAATCACACAGATGGGGGTGGTGATGATGATTTCCCTAGGCTTTAGGGAAGCCATCACCTGGTCCCATCAATGGGGGCTTTGGAGAACTCAGAGGAGTCCCTATTTGCATGACTACAAGGTAATTTCACAGATAAGGGTGCAATTTTTGTTTGTTGAGCCCCCGCACTATAGCTGATGGGTGCTTGGGGCTCAGCAAAAATAAAAAATAAAAATAAAAATTGCTCTCCCCCCCCCACCCTATGGGGGATGAGCAATTTTTTTGCCAGTTCCAATCAGGTTGGGGAAAAGGTGGGATTTCTATTTTTTTTGGGGGGCTGAACCCCAAGCGCTGATCAGCTGAGGGTGCTTTTTTAAAACAAGCGCTAACAGCGCTACAGCTCACCGGCACTGCCACTTTGGAATCCCCCTCCATGGGGGCTGGCCAGCGGCAGTGGTGAAATGAAAAATGAAAGAAACAAAATGAATTTTTTTGTTTTGTTTTGTTTCGTTTCCCTTTGAGGGGCGGTTTGTTATTCATTTCATTTTGTAAAAAACATATAATGAATAACGAAACACATAAAAATTCATTTTGTGCCCATCTCTACATAGTAAGTGTTCTATATGCCAGGAAACATTTCACTGTTTACACATTTGCACAAACAGTGATCATAGACACTGCAAGGCATGCTCTTTACATAAGCAATGCCTTAGATAACAGCTCCTGTTGTGACATGCTGATGTTGATGTTTGCTGCTTGCAAGGACATCATGAAAATCTGGAGGACATGGCTGATTAGTTCTAATTTCTGGACACATAAAATCATCTTTACATCAACAATAGGTATGTTTTTCTGCCCCTATTTCCAACTATATTCAGGTATCTGTCCTAAAGCATTCTGGGAAACTTGCCCCTGGGCAATGTTCTAGAATGATCAAGATGCTAGGTGGTGGAATGGCTTTTTGGGGGGGGCTCATTTCCTCACTTCTTACTATTTCACTCCCCCTTTCGTTCCCAAATTCTATGGGTTTCTCCTGGCAGAAATGTCCTCCTACACCTCACAGAATTTACTGACTTGATGATTCTGACAAGCAGATCTATTAAAATGTTCTGCATTTTTGCACTGTTGAAAATAGATACTGTAAATTAAGCAGAGTTATACATGTGCCAGTCCTTGTTTGTCTGTCACTGTTTTATGGAAAGACAGTTTATTTCTCTGGGATTTCTTGTATTTGTTTGTTTGTTAAAAGAAGATTGCACCAAACACTCATAAAATGCTTGTGACTAAAAACTAAAACAGAGCAACCTTGTCTTTTTTTAAAAAAGTTACCTGGGGTACTAAAATTCTTCACTTAATCCAAACATGGTTGATATACAGGAAGGTGCAGTCATTCCTAAACCTCCACAGCAGGTAGGCAGTTTAGCCAAATGAATGCAGAAACATGTCACAGTAATTTAGAAGGCTCTCTCTTCTGCTGCTGATGTCTAGACTAAAGACAGTAGGAAGCTAAATTTTATGGCTGGCAGGCAATAGGAAAGCTGTCCTATAAACAATTTGTATTCTTCCAACATTATACTAGGTAAAGACTTTTAAGATGTTTATTTGGCTGTTGGTTGATTTGTTTTGTTTGTAAGCTCATATGTAATATCAAGTTTTGTAGCTCAACATATTTTTCCCTGTGGAAGCATTCAGTATTATGGACTTATACTCATATTCATCTAAGGATAGGGAATGTGTGACTGTCTAGATTTATGCCCCTTATGTTATCCTTCAACTATGGTTAAGTTGTTTAGTTGTTGGCAAACAAACAGAAGAGCATACATTCCACATCTAGGAGCCCTCATCTGAGTTCTGAACTAGAACAGAAGTTACCATGGCTTCAGTTTGTTTAACCTTGAAGCACTTTGGTTAAACTGCTGTATTGCAGCTAAAACTGTGCTCATGACCTGGGGTAGCTGGCTCAAGGTTCACTCAGCCTTCCATCCTTCTGAGGTCAGTAAAATGAGTACCCAGCTTGCTGCAAGGGGGTAATGCATAGCCTGCATTATTAAATTGTAAACCATTCAAAGAGTGCTTTAAGTGCTGTGGGGTGTTATATAAGCAGAACACTTTGCTTTTTTAATATCTTCATAGAACAGACAGTAAGTGGGGAAAGCAATGTGGATGGGCTGGGTCTAATTCTTTGTCTTGCTCTGAGAGCTACTATGAGTTCTGTAAGGTTCTGTAAGGTGGGGTGGGAGTGAAAATGCAGACACAACTATTCATTTCTTTCTACATTGACAAACGGAAGTCAACTGGAATTGAAAAATGACACAGAAGAAAAGGGTGAAATATGCTGTTCTTCAGTACCACTTTCTTATTAACTAGAGATCTTGGCCACTTATTACCTGAGCAAAATTTAGACTTGTAATAATGGAGCCAGTCTGAAGTACACATGGCATAAATCGCAGAAGCAAGGAGGATTGAGGAATATTTAAAAAGATGGGACCTATCTATATATTGATAAATAGACCCACAAGAATTCACCACTACAAGTGTGGTGCAGTGGATAGAGCAACAGACCAGGACTCTGGAAAACAGGGTTCAAAACTCCACTTGGCCATGGGAACTCACTGAAAGGCCAGTTAGGTTTGCTATAAGTCAGTTCAGATTTGATGGTACAGAACACAGAGATACATTTGTTGACTTGACAGATGAGAGATGAAAATTGTATCATGAAAGACGCTAGCATTTGGGAATCCATGCAGAAAATAAAAAATTGGCATCCTTTTGCTGGCCTGTACAGATTTTAGTGAAATGTTTTTCATGTCTGAGTGTTTTAGTTATGCATTGCTTGATATTAAAGTGTTTGTGTCAGGAGGCGGGGAAGCAACCACCTCTTTTTGCCTTCCCCCCTCCCCACCTCTCTTCTTATCTGGTTCTGCAACCTCCTCCTCTGTTGCTGCCATTTCTGACTTCAGTGACCTGGTCTATCTCCATATGTACCCATCTATCAGTTGGGACTAGACATGGGCACGACTCAACGAAATTCTCGTTTCCGTTTCCGTTCCTCGTTTCTGTTACGTAACAGAAAAGGAAACGACAATTACTCTGCCAGAACTCGAACTCGAACCGACTAAAGAAAAATTGGGTCTGATTTGTCGTGTTGTCATTCCTGGCATCGCGCGATAGCGCGAGAAAAAAAGTTTTTAAAAGTAAAAAAAAAAACACCTGATTCCGGCCAAAAAAGCAGGTGAAAAAAGCAGAGGGGTGGTTTCAGGGGGGGGTCCCCAGCCTCCCCCCTCTCCTCCTCTCCTTCCTGGGCTGCTCAGGTGGAGTGGTGGCCGGCGGGCATCCTTGTCGTCCCGCCAACGTCACCGCCTCGCCGGCTCGCTGCCGCCATTCAAGTGGCACAGAAAAAAAGTTTTAAAAACCCCGATTCCCGGCCAAAAAAGGAGGCGGAAATATGCCTGCCTGAGTGAGGGCACCTAGAGGGGTGGTTTCGGGGGGGTCCTCGGCCTTCCCCCCTCCTGTCCTGGGCTGCTCTGGGGCATCCTCGTTGACACCATACGGTGCGGGCGGGGGATCCAAAATGGGGCGGGCGACCGCAATCTTTTTTTTTGAAATCGTCATGTTCCAAAAACACACCAAAGCACCACAGAAACATGTGAAAATTGCTATTTTAAAAATGCCAGATTTTTTACAGTAGCAGTGGGTTTTTCTTGCAACAAAATGTCTCCTGTCCTCCTCTCCATTGATTTTATTTTATTTTATTTTATTTTATTTTATTTACACCTGCGCAGTGCACAATGATGGGCTGGCCATGGGAGTGGACCATGCAAATTTTGGGAGCCATTCCACCAATCGCATGGCCACTTGGCCAGGTTGACCACAGAGACTTCTGGGATGTGCCAATCGGGCATAAAAAGCCCACTAAGTTAGCCCGAACCCTAAGCCTAAGCCTAAGCCTAACCCATACGCCAGTACACTGTCCTTCTAAGTGGGTCAGAGAGGCACCCAGAGGTGCACCCCAATACTCACCCTAACCTTACCTGTAACCCTAAGCCTAGCCCTTGCGCTAACCCTAACCCTAAAGCCAGATCTGTGTACTCGCATTGCACTACACGCAACTACATGTCCCTTCTTAGTGAGACACAGTCAGAGCCCGCATCTCTGACCGACTGTTGCAGGGAAGGCATCCCCAAGAGGGGTGCCTCTGCCAGAGTCCAGTAAGCAAGTCTGCAACTGGTATGCATATCCAATTGGCTATGCATGCTATTTTGTAGCGGGTGAGGAGAGGAGGCACCCACGGGTGCCTCCAGGAGCCCGCTTTCCCTTCATAGCGGGCCAGAGGAGGCACCCACCCCACAGAGGTGCCTCCAGGAGCCCGCTACCCCCCTAAACCAGTACTAACGACAGACAAAAAAACAACACCACGAAACGACACATTTTTGAAAAAATTCGCGAAAAACGGAAACGAGCCGAAACGGACCCGTCCCAAAAAACGACAACTCGAAAAAAAAAATTTCCTGGTCGTGCCCATCTCTAGTTGGGACAATGAGTTTGTTACATGAACCAAAACATGTATCAGCCGGGTTCATTCTTTCCTGGTTTGTAGTTTGATTTCTGCCCATCTATTGACTACTTGATATGAGGTTTCCATGAACTTCTGGTATTTCTGTAAAGATGGTGGGCTTATAGACAGATCTGATTAAGTTTCTTGAGAAGACTTGTGGAAATTACAAAAGAGGTTGCTGCTACTGGATTAAAAAAAACAACTAAAACAAAGGAAAACTAGATTATACAACTTGAAATCAGTTTATGAGACACCCAGCTTCTGTCAGACTCAATGGCTATATCTTGTTTTTCTGGAAAGGAATAGATTAGGAAGGAGGGAGGGAGGCATTGGTTCTGCCAAGGAATGTCATCTGCTTTGTAAGTATTTAGAAGAGATGACTGGAGAACCAAATGTTGTCATTTCTCATGACCAAACTATGCTAACATGATTAACTAACATTTCTCCATAGCATCATTTGTGCTGCAAGGGACCTAAAGAGATATTTTGCATTAATGAATGATTTCTGAATGCTCACCACACAGACTAATTTTCTATCTGACAGTGTAGAGTTCACATTCCTTATGGAGACATGAAGAACATTGCCAAAAGTGGAGAGCTGTTGAACACAAATGGTTCCCTATCAGGAGATAATATCCTCAGAAAATTATTTTAACAAGACTTAATGTAATAGCCATATCACCTTCCAGCATTTAGAGCCCATCGACACATTTTAATCTGAGATATGAGATTCTTTAATATGAACTTTATTAAATCATTTTACCCAGGAAGTTATGCATTCCAAATTGATTCAAGATAATATTTGGTACATTTGATAGATCACCATCACCCTGGTAGGTTTGGCATATGTATTTATTTGTGTTGGGCTTGGAGTCAAATCCTATGAGTACAAAAGGTCTCAGTATGAATTGGACATTGATACTCTGGCCTCTTGAGTCTCTGATTATTGTCATTTGAGTCACAGGATCTTCAATGTGAGAAGATAACATAGGACTTGTAATCTTAAACTTTATCCCAGTAAAAAGAAAATGGAAGAGGACTCCTTGCCATCTCCAAACTATACCCACTCTAGTTTTAATACTCCCCTCCCTTACTTGCTAGTGGTAAATGAAACAGCAAAAAGTAACAAAAATAAATTGTCTTCCCTTTACAGGCCTTCCAATCTCCTAACATCAGAAATGTGGGTGCCTTGGAATCTGGAAAAAATAATTTTAGTTAATAGTAAGGTGTATTGAAGTCAGTTTCAGATGCATGCACAAGCTAAAGTGCAATTCTGAGTGCCAGATTATGAAGGATAATCAGTTCATCCATCCATCCATCAGAACAATCCACCTTTTGAGTTCAACCATAGAACCTCTTGCACCTGATGCAGCTTTAAGCTTCTCCATGCCATAATTGAATGGCTGGTTGGATAGCTCAATGGTTTAAGTATCTGGCTGCAGAGCCAGAGGTTGGGTGCTTGATTCCCCATTGTGCCTCCTGTGAGTAGCGCCAGCCTATATGGTCTTGTACAAGTTTCACAGTCTCAGAGCACCCCCAGAAGAAGAGAATAGTAAGCCACTTCTACCTTTTCTCTACCTGGAAAACCCTGAAACGATTTTTATAATGTTACAGTGCTCTTGTATCAATGAAATGTAAGAATGAATGCACATTTTTTCTTCCTTGACTGAAAAAGTAAATGGTTCTTTATAATCCTAGAACTGAAGGACTGGAACGGACCCTATGGACCATCAAGTCTAGCCTTCTGGATAACCAAGCACCAGGGAGGAACTCCTTGAATTCTCACCCCTTCAAACCATTACTGCTTTGGTCAATCACAGTTCTGCATTTAGTCCACAGAGTGCATTAGAATCAACGCATAATTACTGGCCTAGTGATATAGACACTTGTTTTTTTTAAAACACTTGGCCTGATTTTCACCTTAATAACAAGTTATCATCTGTCAATTGATTTTATATTGCAAAGTGATATAACATTAAAATTTGGAAAACATTACTGCACTGTGTTTTTTAAAAAATGTAATCAATCCTGTACATAGATTCATGCAGTTTTTGGTTTTGTCATTATAAATAACTTTAACTTCTCTTCAACTCTTCCAGATTATCTTAGGAAAAAGGTAATGAAACAATGGACAAGAGGGATGCAAACCCACCAAAAATGCTGCTATGAACAAATGCTTTCAGCTCTGTTCCACCTGCTGTTTAAATTTATAGTGTACAGTGCTCTAATATTAACCTTGGGCCCTAAACTGTGGTTAGTGTACTAAAGAGTAGACACTTTCCTATTATGTCCTGACAGTGGCTCGCACAGTTCTGAGGGAAATGAGAAGCAGTGGATTCCCCCCCACCCCACACACACACCTTTTCTCCTGGTTAGTAGTGATTGACCAAGAGGTAATTCTGACTGAAAGAATACCAGTTTGTATCTAGCTGTCCAGATTAAGATTAGTAGTCATAGCCAGATAAACAAATTAAGAAAGAACACGAATTCACAGACTCTAAAATTAACTATTGATCCATGAGTAAAACAAACAAACAAACAAACAAACAAACAAACAAACAAACAAACATAGGCAATTCCTTTATTATAAATAATTAAAATGCCATGGAACAGCTAAAGCATTCGAGTTCTCCAAAATTGTTTATTAGAGTAGGAAGTACCACCTCACTTGATGATAATATGCATGGACTGCAATCACCTACATGCACCACTGCCTAAAATATTCTCCACACATGAAGAAATGCTTCATTTTATGCTTTAATATTAATTTAATAGCATTTTAACTTTTTTCTAATAAAGGAGATTGATAAAACATATAGGAACAAACCAGAAGAGCATTGGAGAGTGTCTGATATCAGGTCACATATTTGTCTGTTGAACCTTTCACTACCTATTCTGATCCCAGCTGAGTCTCAGAGAAAGGTCTTTTACACCATTTTCTCCCCAAAATCCTTTAAGCTTCACATTCTAGGGACTGAATTTGATACCTTATGTTCCACTGTTCACTATGGCCATTCCCAAGTTATCATATCTGATTGTATCAGCTGGGAAGGTAATCATTCCTGACGAATCTATTCCCTTGCTAGAGGATTCAATGAAGTATAATTAAAATTGATTTATTTAACAGGCTTGAATGTCTGGTAACTGCTCTTTCTCCTGAAAATATTGATAATAAACTACTAGAGACAGAGAACTATATGAGTTTTACTTTATCCCACATTAAAAAGATTTGTCCAATTTCTTTCCATTATAAATTTTCTTATAAATTCTTCAGTAACAAACTGAAACAAAATTTTCCTGTTTTGACTGGCCAAATTCAGTAAATGGCCATGATTTTATTAGTGCTAAAATGAGGAATCTTTCAGGAAAAAGGAAAATGACAAAAGTTTTGTATGACATTGGTTATACGTTCAGGGATTCAAATCTAAACATTTAAAAGCTAAAATGTCTATGGAGATTCTCAGGGTGTTTATACACGACCCCTAAACTCCGCTGCAAATGGCTGCAAGCTCCGGAGCTTAAAAATGTTTCCCCACCAGCTCCGGGGTTTGCAGACAATTAAGTGCGACCCCGCCCACCTAAGCGCGACCCAGCGCACTTTTCTTGTACCTGCTCTTGGGAGATGAAAAATATTTGATGCGGATGTGCTGGGCTCTCCTCACTTCTTTTTGTTTTTGTTTTTTGCCTCCTGCCCCTTTAAGAGGAACCAGGAAGTGACCGGGGCTCCCCAGCAGCTTCCACCGGCACCGGGAGGTAAGGCTTTATTCTTTTGTCCCCTTTTTTCCTCCCTCCCCTCACGCAGCCAGCAGCCAGGAAGTACGGAGGGGTGGAGATGCACAAAGAGCGACAAACCCCTAAGATCTCTGGTCCAAATTTAAGGGGCCAGCGGATCTTAGGGGTCATGTAAAAGCGCCCTCAGTCACCCAGGTGAGGTTATCCAGGAGGTGAGTCATTACAACTGGACTTCTTTTCTTGTGGGATTGTAACATTTCTTGGATGAAAAACGAGAGAGAGAGAGAGAAAAGGAAAAAAGTCCAGTTGCCACAACTCAACTCCCAGATTTAAAATTAAAGCACACGAAATTCTAGATTTGGTCTGACAGATCTCTGCCTTTCAGTTTCCACCATTTAAAAAATATTTTTGAAATATTTCCATTGAAGATCACAAGAAATGTGCAATTCTTAAAAATTGCTTGTAGAACAAAATTTTCCATCATCCATAGTAATTGCACATTAATGTCAAACCTTCTTACCACTGCTGACAACTGGCAGACATGTTTGTGAATGTGCACAAAAAATAGTGCTGTCGAATGTTTAGAATTAGACATTAGGGATAAAAAAAACCCAGACAGCTGTATGATCACCTTGTAGAACTCAAAGTTATTCTGGATAAAAATATTTGCACAAAATGGCTAGCTTTTGTTCTCTGGAAATCAGCCATGCAGTTTCCTCAGCCAGCAGACATATTGTGCAAGAAGGAATTCATAAGATCAAGTTCTAACACATGTGGACAGCCAACTGTAATTTGTTCATATAAAAAGTTACTCCAGAAGCAGTCAGAGGGATGCATCATATTACATGAAGCTCAGTCTGAAATCACCTGACTGCAGTGAGGCAAAAGGTCCTTTGTATAATGTATACCATTTCCATTAGATTTATTAAAAAACCAATATCACTCACTTCCTTTTACACTGGCAAATTTCATTGCACCAGTGAGGCAGTAAAAATAATAATATTTTCATACTAGTCAAGCCTCCAGCATATGTCAGCAGTGGATCAAATATTAAAAGCAAATTTTAATAAGTGTGAATCAAAGAAGGATTTTAAAAGCTCAGGGGATTTAGAGATGAGAGTTCAGTTCAGGGAATTCCACAACTTGGGGCATAACAGGTGAATGCTCTGTTGCCCATGGATGAGAGACCTGACAAGGGAGTTGATGAATTTGCGATTTATTATTAGAAAGTAAGAACTGAAGGCACATATATAAATGGAGAACAATTGTGATAGATGTGAAAGGTAAGTTTCAGATAGGTAATGAAAAAATCAAAGCCAAATTTAAAAGTCGGTGCATTGACTGATAGGAAGCCAGTGTAAATCTGCCATAGCTGGAGTAATGTGACTGAATTTATTACCAACGTAAATGCATAGGATGCAACATTCTGAACAATGGGGTCATTTATGAATATTATTTTCTGAAGTGTCTGTCGATCAGTGTAATCTGGAAGCAATAAAGATGTGCATTAAGGGAGGGGGAGGAACATAAATAGTAGCAACATCACCCCTTAACATCGGGGAAATCTGAAAACATGTCACCTGAAGTGACTGCTTTTGAGGAAAAGCTTTTAAGAAGTTAACAGGAAATGAATTTAGAAAGCAAAGCAGAATGCAGAGTTGAACATTTTCAAGCATCTGTCAGACTGTCACCAGATGGGAGAGCAGAGGGTGTGACAAATAGGGGGTAAGCAGATGAAAAAAAGAGAGTTGAAAATCAGGGTTGTGTATTCAGGGCCAAGGGCTCTTGTGTATCCATCAAAGAGAATGCCTTACAGCTGTTTTGCAGGGTCAGTTTTTCTTTCTTTCTTTTCTAATCACAGTGCATCCTCCCCTCTGTTCCCTTTAAAAATCTGACAGCCAAGTCTGCATTAATGATCATTCAACAGAATGGTAAGATCTCAACAATGCAAGCACTTATAATAACAATAACAAAAAAATAAACCTATGTTGACATTTACTACACATCTTCCGATTTCTTTGTCTGTTGGGCCAAATAGATTTTCTTAGTATTTGCTTGTGAGCTTTGGGTTTTTAACACTTTGTAAGTCTTGTTTCTTTTACTATCTGACTTTCTTACCCCAGTGGACAAAAATATAAAGCCTAAGTGATTTGGTGCTCCTTTGAACAGTGATTCCCCTCCCCGCTTTCAAATCAGGATTTGTCAGAATAGCTTAAGACATTTTGCTGCTTGAAACCAAGGAGCAGATGATCTCCTAACCAATCATCTGAATCAAAGTACTCAATGCCTGAAGCCAGCCAAATTATTTTGGAATATGAAGTAGGTAGGAAGTCACACCAGTGTTTCTATGGGCCAAAAACTATGAAATTTTAAACAAACAAACAAACAAACAAACAAACAAACAAACAAACAAAAACAAACAAATAATCATTTGTGCTTTTTTTTTCTGATCCAACCAGTTTGATACATGAGATGACCACACAGCTGAACCTGAACTTTGTGATTGCCCTTCTGTATATAAAGCAAGATCCATTAATAGACCAAAGGCTCAGTGGAATGGAGTGCCTGGCTCTGAAATCAGGCACTGGGCCTTGGAAGCTCCATTATGCCTTTCAGGTCAAAGCACCTGAAGCATAGGTGATTAATGGGGTTTTATGCCCTGACATCTGTGTTCTTGCCTCTCTAGGAGATCCCGTGATATAATCTGGATGGTGGGTTAGCAGCTATGGATCATATCAGAGCCCACATTGACAGAAACTATTAAGTCCAGTCTCCTGGATACCAACAGACAATTTTCCTGTAATAGGAACAGAATGACACATGGAGGTCCTCTTTGCTTGAGCCAGTGCCATAAAAAGGAATAAGCTGGAACTAGTGCATGTCCCTCCACCACAATCATGCAATGTGTGCCACATTTCATTCTGTCATGTGAACATTGGTATGGTTAATAAGCCATACCTGTACACCTGACCTGTTGACAGAATTGAAAGAAAGGAAACTTTAAAACTGAGATTTTAACTGACATGTGTTTGATCAACCAGCCACCCAACATGCTCAATCAGATGCCTCAATGGCTATTCCAATCCAAAAGGAGTAGGATGTAAAACTTGCAGTGTGTAGCCCATTGTTGCTAGTGTGGCCCAAAGCATTCCCATGAACTGGTAATGTGTCATTGATAGAGATGGGCACGACTTAGCGAAATTTTCGTTTCTGTTTTTGTTTTTTCATTTTCGTTACGTAACGAAATGAAAACGAAAAACGGTTCAAAAATGGACCAAAACGGAAACGAAACGACTAATTTTGAGCCAGTTTTCGTTTTTCGTTACTGGAAAAGCACTTAATGGAGCTAAATGGGAAGAAATGAAAAAAAAAATTCTTTTTCGTTTCCGTTTTTCATTTTCGTTATGTAACGAAACGAAAACGAAAAAATTTTGAAAATTAGCTCACGAAAACGGAAACGAACCGAAACGGACCCCTAGATGAAAACGAAAATGAAAACGAAATTTTTTTCTGAGTCGTGCCCATCTCTAGTCATTGGTGTATCCGTACCCCACATCCAAAGTGCTGCAGCACTAACTAGATTCTTCTATTCTAAAGGAGGGCGACAAGTATCTCCAGCAATCCAGGTTTTTAAAGGTAAAGTTATTTCTCAAATGTTGTACGGTTCCCAAATTTTCGCATGTTCAAATGTTCATCCTTTGGAGGTAGTACAGACAAAATTTTTGAGATCAATCCTGGCTGTACCTCCCTGTACGTCAAACGTAGCTCTTCGCTTGGAGGCTGGTTTAGTACCTATAAGAGCACGGGTCAAAGTCCTCATGATCAATTATTGGTTAAAACTTATATTCGCCACAGAAGGTTTGGCCCCTCTGGTACTAATTGACTCTTTCCAGTCAGAATGGAAACAGCTTGTAGTAAAAGAAATACAGCAAATTGGCTTCTCCAATAGTATCCTAAAAGAAATGGGCTACATTAATGCCAAAGCTGCAGTTAAACGTAGGATCTGGGATATAGAACTCCAAGAACATGTGAGCCTTTTGGGTAATCACAGTGGAGTTACTTATAATGAATTTACTATACCCCAATACCTGACTGGTTCAATGCCCCCAAAGATTATAAGAGCTTTCACTTTAGCCAGATTGAATGTGCTCCCTTCCAAGCTTTTGGATGGGAAATTTCAGAACATTCCCCTCCCAAATTGCTTGTGCCCATGTGAAATGAATCAGGTAGAAACGGTCACTCATGTACTTCTCTATTGTTCTTTTTATCGTGACCTACGCAAGGAACTTATTCAACCTGTTATTAATAAATTTCCTGGGAGACCTGCCACATTCTATGTGAAGTTACTTCTTTCTGACAGGTCCCGGCAGATCTCAAATTGTGTCGCCAGATTTTGTACTGCTGCAGTAGTTGTACGTAGGCTCATGATTGCCAGTAATCCTAGCTCCTGATGATCATATAGAGCGTGGACTCCACTTAGGGGTTTGATGTTGACTCGACTCTCAATACGTTATTTTATCTATCTTCTTAATATTGACTATTTATATAACAGTCCTGTTTGTACTTTGCGGCTTTTATCAAAGGTTTTACAATGTTTTTAAAATGTTTTATCATGGCAAACTGTTTTATTCTGGTAAACTGATATTTTGATATTTCTTGATTTGGTTAAAAACCGTAAATAAAGATTCATTCATTCATTCATTTGTACCCCACATCCAGGTGGCATTTGAGCGGTCCACACAATCAAGGCTTAGTCCATGCCTTGATTGTGTGGACTGAGCAAGGGAAGCTGCCATGCCTGATTAGTTAACCCTTAGGCCGGCTTGTTGATCATTGAGTATCATAGCCACTAGACCACCCTCTTTGAACGAAACACCTCACCTATACACTGCGCTGCCATAGACTTCATTCGTGGACTACAATGCCAACTTCCCAGCCTGAAAGGCCCTGAAGGAGACCAAGGAAATTTCATACGAGAACCAGCATATTTTGGTGAGTTGGGAACTCCAAATAATAGGCAATGTTAATAGACTTTCTTTCAGAATGGACCCACAAGGTGGCCCTCTCCCCTCCTCTCACCAGTATGGTTCACCTAGTGTGGAATATCTTGAAGGGATCAAGGAAGCTCTCTATCTGACTTAAAAAGGCAATTGCTGACAAATAGGTTTGCATTGCCTTGTTGTTGGCATGAAGATGGTGCATTCCTTCAGCCCGAGAAAGGACAAGCAGCACTATGTGCCTTAAAGGTGGAAGGGGAAACTGTGTTATTTACTTCCTGGGGTAGGTCATTCATCAGGTTCCACTGTTCATTGAAGCAATGAGAGGTAAGCTGCAAATTGGCTGGAGAGATGTCCCATTTCCACAAATATGCTAAGCATAAGAATCCTGAACCTCAACAATCACATTTCTCTAAAAGCAAATTGGAATTGGAAGAACTGGAATTTGGAAGAACTTCAAGTAGAATTTCTTTTCAATCACAATGAAAGAGAATTTTTTGTGGGATAATTTTATGGTAGTACAATAATGTTTGCCATGTTTCTGACATATAGTTTTTCTTTGTTTTATTCCCTCAGCAACATAGTATTTCATTGTTTCACTTGATTTTCTTTTGTCATAAACCAGAACATTGCTTGCTGAATATCCATTGTCAGTGCATAGAAAATCCATGTAGATTTTCACATGTTTGCCTTTATGATTGTTCTACATAAGTGTGCAGCTAGCTTGGCGCTGCTCATTCTTCACTGAAGCATGAGGGCTTGTGAAAAGCTATTTTATTTATTTATTTTATTCAAAATATTTCTATCCTGCGTTTCTTCCCAAAATGACCCAAGGTGGGTATGTATTAAGAATATATGCTCACTTTCAGATTAACTGTTCAGCATATTATTTTCCTACTGATTGTCTGATATAAGAACATAAGAACAGCCTAGTTGGAACAGACCACAGCGCATCCATTCCAGCATTCTGTCTCACACAGTGACTCACTATTTTGCTTCAGGGTATTCCCAAGCAGATGTCTTCACTGCTTATGATTCCCTGGAAATGGCATTGAAACGGCATCCTGCCCATCTCTTCAAACCAGAGGTTGTCCTTAGGCATCCATGATGATAGCCATTGATACCCTTGTTCTCCATGAACTTGTCCAATCCTTTCTTAAAGCTGTGAAGGCTGACAGCTGTCACCACTTCTTCTGGCAGGGAGTTCCATAGACTATTGATCCTCATATAAATGTGTTTTAAACATGTAGACACTATTTATGCTTCTATAGTGTCATCTATTTATCTTCTAGTCCATTTATTATATAATTCCAGACATAATTGGTATGTTTGTATATATCTGCCTCTGATTTGGTGTATTAGTAGTTCTCATAGAAGAATACTTGGAATCCTCTGTAATGTGTGAAATTATTGGATAAGATTTGCTGCTTCATAGGATGAGTTACAGATACACAATTAGTGACTTGCTAGCTTAACATTAGTGCTAACTTCACTGAGTTTCAAATATCAAGCAGATCTGCTTCTGCTTGTATTTCATGAAACACAAGCCTGGCCATGGTTGTGGAGTGGAACCAGGCCTAACATACTCAGGGTCAACCCAGAGAAGACCAAGGTTCTGTTCTTGGGAGGGGGGTCCCCAGATGGGTACAGTGGCTCTCTTCCTAGCTTGGGGTGTATTGCCCTCCAGTTCGTTGATAAAGTAAGGAGTCTGGGCATCATCTTGGATCAAGTCCCAGGTGGCAGCTGTTGCCAAGGTGGCCTTTTGCCAACTTAGGCTTATTGCCCAGATTCACTCACACCTTGATGAGAACTCTCTACAGACAGTTGTACAAGCCCTGGTGATCTCGAGGATAGATTACTGTAATGCTCTCTACATGGGGCTTCCCTTGACCCTTGTTTGCCTACCGCAGCAGGTGCAGAATGTGGCAGCCAGGCTGGTGGTTGGTGTGGGCAGGTATGACTGCATCACCCCTATCCTGGCTCATCTGCTTTGGTTGCCCATTGCCTCCCGAATAAGGTTGAAGGTATTGGTTTTGGTTTACAAAACCATCCATGGCTTGGACCTGAGTATCAGGGTTAGGGTTAGGGTTAGCTTTGTCCTGTCTCACCAGAGCATCTCTAGCCTTCTTGCTCTGGGTTGACACCCCTAGGGAGGTCCGCAGCATCTCTACCCGTAGTCAGGCTTTCTCGGTGGCTGTCCTGGCACTCTGGAACAAACTATCAAGTGGGATTTGGCTAGCAGAGTCTTTGCCAGCTTTCAGAAAGGCCTTTAAAACATGGCTTTTTGAAGACCATTTTGGTGATCACTAATTGTACATTTGTTTGCCCAGCTGTTTGTCTGCTCTCTTTCCTTGCCGGACACATCTATGATTGTTTGTTTTTATTGAGTTGGTTTATCCTTTTATTTGCTTTGTATTGCTGTATTTCATATTTTATCTTTGTTCACTGCCCAGAGTTCCCTTTGAGAAAGTTGGTGTGGTTAATAAGTACACAAATATATATAAATGTCCTATCACACTTTCTTCTTAAAACTAATTGGGCGGAACTATGCATGCCACGTCAGCATTATATCTTTTTATTTGTCTAGCTTCATAGTCTATGGGATGGAATAGGACACCCCATTTAAAACCAACACTTTCTTAGACATGAGTACCATAAATCCTATTTATTTCAATGGGTTTGCTCTGACAAAATGCAACCATATCTGCTCTTTTGTCTTGAGTTACATGTATGTCCCATCATTCTTGGCTCCTTTCTAGCATTTGCTGTTGAATTCTACAGTTCTGCCATCTGATTCAGGCAACCTCTATGGGATAAGGATTGAGTAGAAGTCTGTATACTTTAGTCTAATCATTCATGTGCACGATTATTAGGCAGAGGGCAGGTGATGCAGTTCAAGGAATAGTTTCTCCAGGAGCAAACCCAATAATGTGTAGCCAGGTAGATAAAATCTATAGACAAATTTAAATGATAACTCAGAGTTCTAAAATGAGATTAAACTGAGCAATTTATGTATATCTGGAAATTATCAAGTGAGTACCAGGAGGAGGCTCTGAAATAAATTAACATTAAGTTGAGGAACAAAAAGTCTGCAAAGTGGATTTCTTAACTGAGTTAAGTAATGACACAGTAATGTGTCATTTTGAACTTGCTACAGCTTGTTTGAAATTTGTGAAATGAATATGGAATCAATATCCATGTGAGCATAACCACATACTACTTGTCCAGGTTGATTTTGCACACTTGCTTCCTAGCCCTCCTGAATGAGTAAGACTGAGGGTGTGCTTCTAAGTTTCTTATTGTGCAGTTCCTACTGGTCCCTGCATCTAGGAAGGCTGCACTTCTTTACTGACACAGTTAGTAAGAATTTTTTTTTCTGGATAATTTTTATCAGCTTGCATATATCATTCACATTAATTAAGTCATCAGGGCACAAAGCGATGCAGCTGGGATGTGTTAGATCAGCTTTATTGTTGACCGCATTTGTTGAAGGTGGTTATCAGATGGGATATCGTCTTGGCCTACTATATGAATAAGTTGCCATATTTCATATGTTGGCATAATTCTGTAATCAGCTGAGGCTGAACATGCCGATGAGGTGAGATGTCAAGCTCACATGAGGATTTAAAAAAGCAGCACAAATCCTCTGTTCTGTAACCTCTATATATACGTGGCTTGTAGAATGTTGCTGCCATCTTGAGGAGAATCTCGGTAGCATCAACTTTCAAAGGACGAGCTTGATTGATTATATTCAGAGACACAATGTTACAGAATGGAACAATGGGGAAGTGTAATGGTGACAAACAAATGGGCAACCCTTCCCCAAATATCAGATGGCTTGATAAAATCTTCAGTGAGCAGTCCAACAGAGATTTCCTGAAAACAAAGATGGATAGGGTTTAATAGAAGTACAATGCCTCAAATAGGCATTGGGTTTACAAGAGCTGAGCAGGGCTGTTGAGAACAAGACATTTTTGAGACACTTATTCACAGGGTCAGCATAAATTGAAGGCAACTTGACAGTACACAGCAGCAGCAGCAGCAGCAGCAACAACAACAACACATGCGTCTCCCTTCTGGTTGCCATTTCCCTTTGTATATTTCTTCACTAAAACATTGGAACATTTGTTTTTGTATAACTTGAGGTGGATGGACATCATTAATATGCTGGCTGATTCTTCGTAATTATATTTCACATCTCACTTGATCCGTGATATTGTTATATGCATGGAGTCTTCTAAAGCGATTATGTAAGCAACCAACATTGTTGTCTGAACTTTATAATTATATTGCCTTATTAGTCCAACTGACACTACATTTCATAACTATTCTGCCCCCAAATTTCCCCCACTTATATATTATCATAAAAAAGCAGTTGAGGGATTTAATGTCATATGAAGAAGCTGATGCTAATGCCCTAAATTTTCCTTCTCATCAAGTTTACACCAAAAAGAAAGATTGCTATAAAGTTGTATGCAGTGGTTTGTTTCTTTGTTTTTCTGTATTTTTCATATGTTTGCAATTTGCATATGAACCACCACCCCCTCCCCAAATGCACCACAAGCCTAGAACTATTTGACTTTTCAAACAGCATTTGTGTCCCTTTTTATATATGGTCTGGAAGTTATATCTGTTGAAACAAAAACAACAAAACCTTCATTGAATTTCTCACACAAATCTAATGTCAAGATGACATTTTTAAGGCACTTTACCTTTTTGTAGGTGGAGAATTTTATTACCTAAAATTGAACAGATTCCTATACAGTACTAATGATGACAGCATTGAGAGGGGCACTGATGGATCCACCATCTTCCTAAGTATTAAGAAAAGAAGCTACTTCCTACTTCATGCCTTCATATCTTATCAGATGTAAGCCTCTAGCTTTCAGAACTTAACCTTCTTTAAGTTTCATCATTATTTTTCAACTTTAGCTTCTAATAAGTAAAGGTAGAATGAGAAGTACAATAGTGCAGCCATATCATTGCTCCTACAACCTGGTTTTCAAGCCATCAGAGGCAGATTCCAATTACGTCTCTATGTTTTTGGTATAAAACCCGTCTTTAAATATGCCTTAGTTCTCTTGAGGCATAAACCTTTCTACCCATCACCTATTAGGCTTCTACAGTAATATATTCTAGCATATTATATTAATGGGCTCTGGTGGGAAGACAAGCTACTATAAAAATCTGTCATTATTTTAAGAGTAAAAATAGCACATTCATCCTTTCAAATGTCACTCTAGCATGACTTCATTGTGTGCTAGTATGAGCATACTGTACATGATAACTCTAGCCATAGATTAATGTTGCCTATATAATGTAATTTTTCAACACCTAAAAAACAAATACATGGTAAAAATAAATGCAAATTATTTCCATCAATATGCAGAATTTTATATTGAAATTTGGAATCTTTACATTGCATCCATTTTATTCCACATTTCTTTCATAATCCCATCACTTGACAGTTATCTGATTTGCTTGATTAAGCCAAACTTATCTTCTCTTATATCACAATTGGTTACATTCTTGGATTGCTCAACTATTTCTATTCTCAAAACGGAGTGTGGATGTCTATGGAAATCTATAGCTCTCTTATGAATTGTGCACATGAATCTGTTATAATATGACATAGACACTGGAGATTATGCACTGTTGCTAAACAAAATGAGAACGTTAAGCAGTTCAGATGGGGAAATCCATCTAAGGAATGACAATTAAGAATGAACAAAACAAGTTTTATTTTGTGATAGACATTTTAAGAAGATTGGTCCAGGATCCTGTTGTAGATTGGTGCCTGCATAAGTATAATGGGTTAAACTGTGTAGATACATTGCTCCTAATTAACAAATTGATATTTTCTCTCCTAGTTATGTACTATTTGCATGCTTGATACTCAACTAAAAGCAAAGACAAACTAGGCAAGCTAGAGGCAAATTTTAAACAGTGAGAATTTATTATCATGATTTAAACCATCACATAAATCTGGCATAAATCTACAATAGGATTCTTATAGTAACTACCTAGTAACTGAGCCGTTATACTCTTTCTAGCTTCAATAACAGGTGCAGGCCAGAATTCTGCTGAAATATCCATATATGTAAAGTAGAGATGGGCACGACTTAGCGGTATTTTCGTTTTCGTTTTCGTTTTTCGTTTTCGTTACGGAAACGAAACGAAAACGAAAATCGGCACCAACCTGGACCGAAAACGGAAACGAAACGACTAATTTCGAGCCAATTTTCGTTTTTCGTTACTGGAAAAGCACTCAATTGAGCTAAATGGGGAGAAACGAAAAAATTTTCGTTTTCGTTTTCGTTTTTTCGTTTTCGTTACGTAACGAAACGAAAACGAAAAATTTTGAAATTAGCCCACGAAAACGGAAACGAAACGACTCAGACCCTAGCCGAAAACGAAAACGAAAACGAAACTTTTTTTCTGAGTCGTGCCCATCTCTAATGTAAAGTTAATTGCCCAAGCAATTGGCACCATTTGGTGGGCTGTCTTTTGTGTTACTTTGTTAAACTTTGACTGCACAATTGGCTGTGCAAAAACCACCCTGCTAAAATGATGGAAACTGCTTATACAATTACTGTTGCACTCATGGGTAATTGGAAAATATTCAGCCCAGAAAAAGTTGGAAACACAGAATTGCCATTTCCCCAATAAAGTGCAAGTAGGGTTCAATGGAAGTGGTGAGGTCAGGCTTGGGAAGCTAGCAGTGGAGAATCCTGAATTTAGGAATGGCTACATGTAGGAATGGCTACATTTAGGGACATGGTGGCTCAGTGGACAAAGGCTCCAAAAATTGTTGACTTCAAAATCAGCAGCTCGGCAGTTCGAATCCCGGGTGCCACGGAGTGGAGCGAGCTCCCGCTGTTTACCACAGCTCCTGCCAACCTAGCAGTTTGAAAGCATGTAAAATGCAAGTAGATAAATAGGTAAAGCCATAAAAGAGGGAAGGTAATCAGTGTTTCCTTGAAGCCATGCTGGCCACATGGCCATGGACTTGCACAACACTGGCTCTTCCGGCTTGAATATGGAGATGAGCACCATCCCTAGAGTCAGACACGACTAGCACACATGTGCGGGGGGAACCTTTACCTTTACCTTTTACATGAGGTCCAGTGAAATGGTAGGAAGAGGAAATAGAAAGTTGACATATGGAGAACACAAAGACCCTTCTATTATTTATTTATTTTCTCTCAGCTATCTGGACAGGCTGGGATGACTGGATAAGTATTCCATCATATATGAAGGCTGTAAGTTGCCTAAAGTTGACCTGAGTACATTACTATTGCTTCTATTTTGTTCATTAAACAAATATATCGCTAGACTAGGTGAAATAAGGAATGGCTGTGAGAATTGCACTGAGTCCAAATTGAATCTAAAGCTATGCCACTTATGGAAGCAGACTAGAGAGGCTCAGTAAGTGTTTTACTAGTTGTGGACACCTGTGGAGAACACTCACTAAATGCCTTGTCCTCATTGATTCAGACGATCTCAATCAAGTCTGAAAAGTACACCTCAATGGTAGATTTTTAAGCCCAAGAAATGTCTCACCTCTAGTGCAAAAGTGAGCCAAGGAGCACTTTTCTCCCATCAAGATCTCAACAAAGTGATCAGTATATATGTCTATAAGGCATCTATACTATTCTCAGACTTTGAGAGGCAAAGCACACATATTTAGAAATCACAAAAGGTTGTTGAGAAAGGTGGTTCCAATTCATAAAAATATTTGCAGCAAAGAGGGAATTTTGCAACAAAGTAATCTTTCTCTTGAATGCAAGACCTTTCATCAATACTTCTGGAAAATATTAAATTGGGGAAGTAGTGTTGTTCCCTGTCCTTCCATATGAGAACTACCAGAGATTTATGTTCCAAGTTAGTAGGCAAGAGTGTGCTCCTAATTGGAATTGTCAATTCAAAATAAAGACTTTAGGTTTATTGGTTACAAAGTGTAAGAGTAATATTACTGAAGTTTGACAGTACCAAGTAGACAGCAGCATGAACAGCCGATCTGGCAGTTCATGCTGGTTCAGCTGTCATCCTAACAAGTGTTCCTCAGCACCAACTGAGGAAGTGGGACAGGGAAGCAGGTAGATGCCTCCAAGTGGGCTTCCACCAGAGAAGGCAGGATATGGTACCTCATCAGAACCACAGAACACCTGTTGGGTCAACAGCCAAACAGGCATGAACCACTGAACTGGCAGTTTGTCCCCATCTCTAATAACAAGCCCAAACTATACTCGTTTTCAGCTCATAATGACTGAATACATGCTACTTTAACGGTGAACATTCTCTTTTTCAATAAGAATCCAGATTGAATATCTAGATTTAAAGATCATCTTCCTATATTAGAAGACTAAAATTGTTAGATATACTTGAATGCTGGTGCAGAAATATTTTCAAAACAAAACCAAAGTGCAAGCCAGTTCATTTCTTCTTCAGAAGTCAGCTCCACTGAGTTCAATAGTGCTTACTCCCATGTGTACATAACAGAACTGCAGACAAAGTAAATGAAACCAGTACTGGTTAAAAAGAAGCCAGAGGTTGGAAGTGTGATGAATTCTAGAAAATTCATCTTTTGGATCTGTCCTGTCATCTGTATAATCTGTTGATTCCTGGCCATGCCATGTCACATGCTATCATTTCTTTGAAGTCTGATGTGAAAGGGATACTGACTCCCTTGGTCAGTTCACAGGTGAATGCTAAGTTACATGGGAGCACAAATGTTACTTTTCTCATCACCCAAAATGTTTGATGTGGTATTACCCTGTATTACCTCATCAATCTGAATATCAAAGTTTATCTTCATCAAAGATGTTATGAAGAAATAGCAAACGGATAAACAGGGGTTTAAAATGCATTTCCCTTTAGATCAAAAGGTTCCCTGGGCTTGGAAGAGTTACACTCAGATGACAACAGATGACTTGTCAATTAAGGAAGCCGCTTGTCAAAATACACATGCTATTCAGATGATGGAACACTTGAGATCAATAGGCATGTGTCGCCCTTTTGTTCACTATCAAAGTAGAAGGTCTCTCCGGGTAATTATGCTAACTGATGGGGGAATCTCCACCTGCCTGAGCCTATTTCGCATTTCCGAAGAACAAAGGCAGGTTCGGGGTCTATAAGAATTGGCTACTTAGCCAGATAGAGAGCTTTCTGGGGAAACGGCTGCAGTCATGTAACTTCTGTGTCGGACTGGCTTTCGAGCCAGGGGAACGCCAAGAAATCCTTTTCGTTCCAGGTATATTAGCCAGAATTAGCTAGTGTTCTTATTTTCATTTTTGGGGCAATATTTCACGTTGTCTTCTTGAGACTGGTTTTCTGTTTTAAAAGCTACTTTGTAAGTTTGTCTTAGAAATCTGCTTTTGTTTGTTAAGCTCCAAGGGTCTGTACCTTTTGTCAGGCAATGCTGGCAAAAGAGATTTATATTCTTGTTTTTTTTCCTTTTTTAAAAAATAAAGTTCTTTTCTTTCCTTTTTTTAACTGGAATCTGTGTGTGCCTAAGAGAGGGGGGGAGTCATTGCTAAATTACCCAGTGCCTGAGTTAAGGCTATGCGCTACTGGTTATTCTGTGAGCAAGGAAATTTCTTTAGATTGAGTTCTATGGGACTCATACTCCCATGTTGAGGGTTGTTCAGAGGAGACAAGTCCCTTTTTGGCTGGGCATGGCGGGAGTATGCTCACGTTCCCAGAACACGCTGTGTTGCTGGTCAAAATGAGGACCCTTCTTGAATGATCCTAGGGCGGGCCAAGACCCCAAATTGTTTTAACTCTGGTGGCAGCGGACAGACGGCATGTGAGAATGCCCCGAATTCATCACAGGAAGTTCAATACAGACCATCACAGGACCACTGTGCCTGTTGTGAGCAGAGCAGGGGGTTGGACCGGATGGCCCTTGAGGTCTCTTCCAACTCTATGATTCTATGATTCTATGAGCCAACCTGTGTGGCCTTGGGCAAGTTATACAGTCCCAGGACACCCCCTAGAAGAAAGGAATAATAAATTACTTCTGAGTACTCTATACTGGGAAATCCTGAAAAAAGGTTGACTTAAGTCAGAATTGACTTAATAGTAGATATTAGAGATGGGCATGACTCAAAAAAAAATTGTGTTTCGTTTGTTGTTTGGTCGTTTAGGGGTCCGTTTCATTTCATTTCCGTTTTTGTGAGTTTTTTGCAAAAAATTTCGTTTTTGTTTCGTTACGCAACGACCTGAAAAAATGAAAACGAAAATGAAAAATTGCTGTTTTGTTACCATTTAGCACAATTCAATGTATTTGCTGCAACAAAAACGAAGTGCTTGACAAATTTTTTTGTGTTTCGGGTCGTTTCGTTTCATTTTGGAGTCAAAATTCATTTTTCGTTTCATTACGAAATGAAACAAAAAACAAAAACAAAGACAAAAAATCGCTCATTTCGTGCCCATCTCTAGTAGATATACTTGAACACCTAAAATATTTTTGGATAGATTTCTTTTATATATATCACAAGCTCTACTTTCATATGAAATAATAGCAATTCACAGTGGCAAGATTGTTGGCAGGTTCCAGCATAACACCCCTGTTCTGGCCACCCTGCACTGTCTTCTGATACAGTATACTACAGCATTGATTTCAAGGTTTTGATGCTAACATACAAAGCCCTAAATAGTTTGGAAATCTCAGTATGTGACAGAGCAGCTCTTCCCAAGAAGAACTGCCTGGTTAACCCATTTGAGCCAGGCTGGCCCTCTGTGGTCAATGACTCCAAGAGAGGACCAGAAAGTGGCAACAAGGAACCAGGCCTTCTCAGTGGTAGCACCCCACTTAAGGAACCAACTTCCCCAAGAAATTTACCTGGCATGCTCGCTACAAGTCTTTGAGAAATCACTGAAAACACAGCTCTGTTGCTTGGCCTTTCTCAATTTTTCAGCTACTTAATAAATAAATAAATAAATAAATAAATAAATAAATAAATAAATAAATAAATTTGACACTGCTCTTTTCCCTCCTCCTGGTGATTCTTTGTCAGTTCTTTTCTTATTCTAAATTTTATTTGAATTACTGTATGGTTTTGATTTATTTGTCCTTATTTGTTTTCTTTTGATTGATGCTATGTTACTTTGTGTTGTTTTGTTTATTTAAAATTTTATGCTGTATAATTTGCATAACTGTATTTTTGTTTATGCTGTAAACCACCTTTCTGCAGATGGTTACAGTATAAAAATCAAATCAAATGAAATAAATAAATTAATTAATTAATGGCTATGTATCTTAACACTAAGAACCATTGACTGCATCTTCCTCTGTCTTTGCAGAAAAAAATGGTAATGATAAACTACACTTGAGAATGGAACTCTGAAAAAAAGCCAGTGCAGAATTCAAACAGATAATCCCCATGATACATCATGTTTTGAACAAGATGCTGCTCCTATCGCTGAAGGAAAGCCATGGTTGAGGGAGTTATTTATTCATTTGACTTCTGTATCAAAGGACAATCCCTATGATTTTCTTCTTCATCCTTAATGCCTATAAAAGTGCTAGGAGGCAGACTGTGGATTTAGGATTTCTGTGGCATTATGGATTTTATGGCATTTATTTTATGAGACCTTTAAAAAATAAATTGCAGACACAGGTCAGAATGTCAGCAAGGAATTTAAGTTTATTACCTCTCCAAATATAAACCACTCTCCAATTCAGGCCTGTTTTTGTATCTAATGTTACAGTTCTTTGTATTCTGGTTCCACCATACTGTGTGTTAGAATAAAGCAGCACAGCTCAGTTGATCATAGTCAATGTTATTTTCATACTAAAATTTTGAATTGGGATGTTCCATTTTTCAGCTCCCCTTTGACCTTTGATGTGTGGCTATAAAATATCTTAAATCCTGACATAGAGTGGTAGTAGTATTGTTTCACACATAGAGGACCTAGCACAACACATCAACAACACGGATGTAGTGCAAGCCCATATCTTGAAAATTTGTAGGAGACCTTGTGAAAGGGGTATATTAGTTTTCCTTCCTCACATAAAATTCACAGCAAGCTTTCATCCCTCATATCTTTAGATGGTCTACCTTACATGGTTACATTGACTGATTTGATAA
>JAHTLZ010000007.1:4791955-4802656 GCA_023846285.1 Phrynocephalus versicolor | reverse complement strand
TTATTATTATTATTATTATTATTATTATTATTATTATTATTTGTTACACTTTCATACTGCACCATCTTCCATAAGGAACTCTGGGAGGTTTACAGAATTAAAAAGAAACATCAGGTAAAACATGTGACAAAACCCTGGAAACAGGAGTAATGAATATACAAATCATCAGCCAGTCCCAGCAGGAGGGTGGGGAATGGTATGATATAAAAAGGGTGGAGCCTAGTCAGTTGAGGCAGTTCAGTTAAGTTGAGCTAAGTTGAGGGTTTGAGAGTGAGTGCTGGGAGAGAGCACTGCTCTGTGAGAGTTCTGTCAGGCAGTGAGGGCTATACTGTTTACTAGTTATTGAAGACAGGGGGGCTGGAAGAGTTGATTAAATCTATTCCATGTTAAAGGCAATGCATATCACCTTCAGTCATTGTTATATTTATTATTTTCTCAATAAACTTCATTATTGTTTTGATATTTTACATCTGACTGTCCCAATCCATAAGGCGACATTTTAAAAAGGTGGCAGCATTACCAAGTGAATACAAGGTGTCAGCATTACTATTTCCAACACAATCACACATGCAAAAGGGAGGTGTCGTCACAATTTGGTGGCACAGCAGTGGGATGTCGAAATAAACCCAGTTGTGCCTGTGAAAACCCAGTCTCTGTGAAAACCACTGACTGAACTGAAAAAAACGAAGCACCCGTATGTCATACAGTGGTCACTTGCATACCAAGCTGCATTTGAGGGGACTCTAATGAACTGTACCAGGAGTGGTGTCAAAGAGTTGAATCCCACATTCCCAGAACTCAAGGAAAAATGGCATCAATTTATTTTGAACTGGACTTTGAATGTATGTGCCAGAGGAAGTGATCACCCATGGCGTATCATCGTACAGCGCTTGCAGCAAGAAGCGGAAGACATTGATTACATGGACCATGGTTAAATAATGATAATGTAATATTGTTATTTTATTGCTGATGTAAGAGGAAGGTGTTTTAAAAAAAGGAAGTATGGAAATGTAAGGTCATAAAATGTGAAAACCATAACTTAATGTAAGTTAAATGTACATGAAAAATGCAAGGTATAAGTCAAAATGTTTATGTGATATTTGGAATATAAGTTAAGGATAAAAATTGTATGTATATTGGTAAGTAAAATAACTTAAATTGTAAACCAAATAGATGCACTTATGCATCTTAACTGGGATTGATTCTAGGGTGATCAATAAGGTATTTACTGGTATTTGAAGTTATGATGTTACCCAATGTTATAAGAGTATAGTCTATTTAAAATGTAATGATATAGAAAGAATTATTGCATTTAATGGTATTATATAGTAACAAGGCTGAACATGTTATAAAACAGTTTATAGATATGTATAGTTGAATCTGATAAACAGAAGGATGTATGAATTAGTTAAATAGGCTCCAGAAGAGAATTTTAAGTGAGCAAACCAAGGTAAGTTTACTCCCTTAAAATTTCTTTATCAGGGGGGAGGTATTGTGACAACACCCTGGAAACACGAGTAATGAATATACAAATCATCAGCCAATCCCAGCAGGAGGACGAGAATGGTATGATATAAAAAGGGTGGAGCCTAGTCAGTTGAGGCAGTTCAGTTAAGTTGAGTTAAGTTGAGGGTTTGAGAGTGAGTGCTGGGAGAGAGCACTGCTCTGTTAGAGTTCAGTCAGGCAGTGAGGGCTTTAATGTTTACTAGTTATTAAAGACAGGGAGGCTTGAAGAGGTGATTAAATCTATTCTATGTTAAAGGCAACACATATATTCAGTCATTGTTATATTTATTATTTTCTCAATAAACTTCATTATTGTTTTGATATTTTACATCTGAGTCTGTCCCAATCCATAAGGCGACATTTTTAAAAGGTGGCAGCATTACCATTTCCAACACAATCACACATGTAAAAGAGAGGTGTCATCACAATTTGGTGGCACAGCAGTGGGATGTCGAAATAAACCCAGTTGTGCCTGTGAAAACCCAGTCTCTGTGAAAAGGGGTGATGTCACAAAACAGCAATATGGAGAAACATCCAGTGGAAAAACAACAATATAAGCAAAAAGAGGGGAAACTCTCAGCAAGATGCAGCAGACAAAAAACAGCCAATGCAAGCACGCCAGAACTGGGGTGATGTGATCGTATTTGCAAGCACCCACCACCAGTCTGGCCGCCACATTCTGTACCCATTGGAGTCTCCAGACAAGAGTCAAGGGCAACCCCATGTAGAGTGTGTTGCAGTAGTCGATCCTCGAAATCACGAGGGCCTGCACAACTATTCTCAGGGAGGACTCATTGAGATACGGACGGATCTGGGCGAGCCTGTGGAATTGGAAAAAAGCGGCCCTGGAAACCACCATTACCTGGGCTTCCAGGGAGAGGGCTGAGTCCAGGACCACACCCAGATTCCTGGCCCTGTCCATAGGCTGGAGGGAAACTCCCCCCAGACTAGGGAGGGGGCCATTGTACCTGGACGAGGGCACCCCGAAGAACAGAACCTTGGTCTTCTCCAGATTAAGTTTGAGCCTGTTGACCCTTGTCCATTCCAAGACCGCCTCTAGGCACAGATCGAGGGAGGGAACTGCCTCCCCTGCAGAAGAAGAAAAGGAGAGATAGAGCTGTGTATCATCAGCATACTGATGACAGCGAACTCTAAATCTGATGACCTCCACCAGCAGCCTCATATAAACATTGAACAGCATAGGGGAGATTGCCGACCCCTGGGGCACCCCACAAGGGAGAGTCCAAGGAGCCAACAATTCAACCCCCAGCTGAACCCGCTGGGACCAGCCGTCAAGGAAGGATCGGAGCCAGCAGAATGCTGAGCCCCTGATTCCCGCCTCGGCGAGCCGGTCCAGTAGGTTACTGTGGTTGACGGTATCAAAGGCAGCTGACAGATCGAGGAGGACCAACAGGGAGAAACACCCCCTGTCGGCACCCTGAGGAGGTCATCCTGCAGAGCGACCAGGGCAGTCTCAGTTCCACGTAACGGCCTGAACCAGGACTGGATATGATTTTCCTCCAGGTATGACTGAAGCCAAACCGTGGCCACCCTCTCAACAACCTTGCCCAGGAAGGGAACGATGGCAACTGGATGATAGCTGGCAAGATCTTCCGATGCCAGGCCTGGCTTCTTCAATGTGGACTTCACCACCGTCTCTTTAAGGCTAGAGGGAAATATTCCCTCCCGGAAGGAAGTGGTGGCAATGGAAGAGGCCCACTCCGGCATGTTCCCTCCGGCAGATTTAATGAGCCATGCTGGGCAAGGGTCGAAAGGGGAAGCCGCCAGCCGGCAATAAGCCATAACCCTGGAGGCCTCTGCTGGTGAGACAAACTCGACCAGGCAAGGGGACTGAGGGGGTGAGTCCCCCTGGGTAATCGGGGAGGGACTGGTGCAGCTGGAGTCCAGATCAGAATGGATAGCCTCAATCTTAGATCTAAAATGGGCTGCAAATTGCTCACTAGTGAAATCACTAGGTGGAGGTCCAGGCTGACCAGGATTGGAGAAGTCTCGAACCACCCGGAACAAGTCCACCTGGTGGCTCGAGGCCTCACTAATTCTCGGAGGCATGAACTGTTCTGGTGTCCCTGATCGTGTGCACATAACGGGTGGTCAGCTGCTTCAGCGCAGCCCTTTTTACTGCCGTCTGATCCTTTCCCCATACACACTCAAGCTGCCTATGTTCTTGCTTCATCTCCCGCAACTCAGCCACGTACCACGGTGAGGAGCGGGCTCCACAGCAGAGGAAGCCCCAGCAGCACCCTCATACCACCTATCCACCAGGACTTCGACCGGGTCGTCAGACAGTCTGCCAGTAAGCTCACTGAAGGCCTCCATGAACCGCACAAGGTCCAGGAGCCTTCAGGGATGAGCCCAAACAAGCGGCTGATGCTCCCCGTGGGGCGGGGCGGTGATTGACAGGGAAAATTTTAGGAGATGATGGTCTGACCATGACACAGTTAGGAAGATGGTGTTCCCAACCCTCAGATAGGAATCTGATGACATGGAGGAAAAAAACAGGTCCAGGGTATAGCCTGCACTATGGGTGGGGCAAACAACATGCTGAGAAAGTTTCATGGCGGTCATGGACTCAATGAAATCCAGAGCGACATCTGAGAGCTCCTCCTCAGCATGCACGTTGAAGTCCCCAACCACCAAAAGGCGGGGGGGACCTTAACAGGGCAGCCGAGATGAACTCGGTAATCTCTGGAAAGGATTGGGCTGGGTTGCGGGGAGCACAGTACACCAGCACAATACCAAACCTATCTTGCTGACCCACTGATAAGTGAAGACATTCTAACCCAGGACACACCAATGCTGCAGATCTGCTAATAAAAAGGGATTTCCTGTAAACAATGGTCAGCCCACCCCACCCCCGACCCTCTGACCTGCCCACCCACTGGACCCAAAACCCAGGGGGCACAGAAGGGAGAGGGAAGCCCCTCCATCCTCACCCACCCAGGTCTCAGTTATACACGCCACTAGAGATGGGCATTTTGTTTTGGAAGGAGTCTGGTTCCAAAACAAAACACGGCAGCACAGCTGCTGTTGGGAACCAGGACCACCCTCTGAAATGAAATCAACCACTGACTTACATTACTTTGGGTCAGGTGGGGTGAAACTCCTACCAGGAAGAAGCCTCCAATGAGTCATCTTTCCTTCTCCCTGGTGCTGGCCAATCAGGAGCTGTGCAAGGACATGCACCATCCCACCTCTCTATATGATCCAGACTAGGGATGGTCACAAAACAGAATAATTGCATTTTGTTTCATTCTGTTTCTCTCCCCGCATTTCCTTTTGTATCATTACATGTGATTTTTTTCAAAAAAAATCATATGAAATGAATGTTTATGAAACAAAATGAGGGGGGCTTGAAAAGCTTCTTCCTGGGCAGCCTACCCCTCCTCCTGCTCCAGGGCCCCTACTTACCACTCCTCTTGGGCTCTCGTGCTGGCAGAGGCCTTCGGAGGTGGTGGCAACAGTGGCGGCGGTGTGGCATACTGCCAGGCCACTTGTCCTCTCAGGCCAGCCGGAGCCTACAGTGGTGGTGGTGGGGTAGTCTACCGCCGGGCTGCTCAGCCTCCCCAGCTAGCCAGGGCCTTCAGCGGCAGCAGGGCCATCTACAACCAGGCCACTAAGCCTCCCCAGCTGACCAGGACCTTCAGCAGCAGTGAGGCATCTACCGCTGGGCTGCTCAGCCTCTGAGGCCATCTGGGGCATGTAGCAGTGGTAGCAGAGGAGGAGTAGGAGTAGGCCCAGGCCAGCCTGCTCAGCCTGTCTGGACCCCCGCGGCAGCACCCATGATAGCAGTGGCTTCAGTGGTGGTGGTGGTGGAGGAGGAGGCCCTGGCTGACCCACTTGGCCTAACATATCTTACAGTAATTTAGAAGAAGCCCTTCTACTTATGGAAAAGCATATCTGGACCAAACCTAATAATCCCATGTTTTTTCTGTGTGTATCTTTGTGCCCTTTGTGTTATGCTTTGAGTTTGCACAATGCTGTACAAAGGAAAAACAATATGGGGGGGGCAGCTGACCCTTTCTTAGTGAGGCATATTTGATAAATTACAATATATCCTATCCCTATAACTACTAATTTAGTGATGGCTCAAGCTTTAATAGTTCAGATTCAAAAATGGTAGAAATTCGGAAACCAATAAAATGCAAATTTATACTGCAGAAGCTGTAGCCGAGAGATGCTTTCAGTTCAGTTCATAGCTCTCTTGACAAAATCATGTTCCTTTTGACATTTTATAAATTAATACATCAATTTGATTATTGTATCTTCTGAAAACAAGGCCTAACTTTATGGGAAAACTCAAAAATCTGTACTCCAAGAATATAACTTGTCAGATGGATACAGAAAGATATAGATATATCTCAGTGTTTTCTCTCTCTTAAAAACCACTTCTTGACATTTTAAAAACTAATTTAGGCTAAACATGAGCTCAAGTTAATATAAACAATTTTCAATATTTCCCTAAAAGTTTTCAGTGACAGCATTTAATTGTTACATCATAAGTGATTGCTTGCTATGGTTTCTTAAGATGTCTTCTTTGTAATCCTTCTTGGTTCCATAATCTGAAGATGATTTTTTTTAAATCTGTGCACCATTACTGCATAGCTTTTAAAACCCCAAGGCTATATCTATATATTGGTAGCACTGAATGTTTAACAAGACTTCAAGCTGTTTCACCTAAGAGGCAAGAAGTGTCTGCTGTCCAATCAGTATGGATGAGAAAATCCATATACAATGGTACCTTGGTTAACGAACATAATCCGTTCTGGAAGTAGCCTCATAAACCAAAACACTTGTGTATTAAAGCAAATTTCCCCATAGAAAACAATGGAAATTCAAATGCTTCATTCTGGGGTCCATTTCCATTATTTCCCATGGGGAAATGGGCTTTGGCCAGGAACCTCATCACCATAGCCAGGTCGAGATGGAGTGTCCCAAAGAAGCGGCCTGGTGCGCTAGTAAACTGGGGAATAATTTCTGGCTATGAAGTGACGAAGGGGCTGCATGTGAGGAGAGCAGCCCAAAGGTAGCTGTGGTTGAGCCCAGATTCTCCTCCCTGATGCCCCCAGGCCCACGATGAGGAAAGGTTGCTTGCAGCTTGGTAGGTGAAAAGCTGGTGAAGCGGTGTTTGCAGCTTTTTACATGCCGAGCTTCAAGCAGCCCTTTCTGGTTGTGGGCCTGGAAGTGGCGGGGAAGAGAACTTGGACACCATGGCAGGCACACAGGCTTCTTCTCCTGGGCTTCTTCTCCTGGGCTTGGTCTGGCTGCAGGGCTCCATGACAGCAGTGGTGGTGGGTCCTCTGGCCCGCTCACAGCTTTTCCCATTTGGGGGAGGTGCGTGGGTGAACAAAGCCTGCCACCCAGAGATGTCATGAACTGACCATTTTAAAAGACATTTTAAAAACCTCACACGTTCCCCACCCCAATGGGGCACATGGGAGGGAGGCACAGGTCCTTTAATATGTCTTTGAGCCACCAAGGCTGCCACAGTGGCTCCAAGACATTTTGAAAACCCTGCACCTTCCCCCCTATCAGGCACCTTGTGGGGAAGGCACAGGTCCTTTAAAATGTCTTTGAGCCTCCAAGGCTGCCTCAGTGTCTCAAAGACATTTTAAAAACCCTACACCTCAACCCCCAATCAGGCCTCTTGGGGTGGGGGGAGAAGGCATAGGTCCTTTAAAATGACTTTGAGCCACCAATGCTGCTCCCCCCCCCCCAATCAGATGTGTTGGGGAAGAAGTGCAGGTCCTGAAAAATGTCTTTAGCCACCAAGGCAGGTGCTTGCCTCAGTGGGTAAAGACATTTAAACGACCTGCACTCCCCCCCATCTGACACATTGGGGGCAAAGTGGTGAGCTTTTTAAAAAGTCTTTGTGGCAAATGGTTGTGGCAGAATCTGCCGCTTGCCATGAAGACTTTTAAAAACACTCAACACCTTCCCAGGGACAACACCATCCCACTGGTACAGGTATGTAGATGATACCTGCGTGAAAATCAAGACTCAGGACATACAGGCCTTTACAGACCACATCAATGCAGTGGACCCTAATATTAAGTTCACTAGGGAAGACACCCAAGACAACAGGCTGCTTTCCTGGATTGTGCAGTCATCATCAGACCCAACCGTGGCCTGGGAGTAGAAGTTTACAGGAAACCCACCCACACTGATCAGTACCTACTGTTCCATTACAGCAGAAATTAGGAGTCATCAGGACCTTAAGCCACAGAGCAGAGAACATCCCCACTTCCACAGAAGCCAAGAAGAAGGAAGACACGCACCTGAAGACAGCACTTAAGGCCTGTGGATATCCAAATTGGGCCTTCAACAAAGCAGTGTGCCGATCCAGAAAAACAAGGGATCAGCCTGAGATCCAGACCCAATGGAACAACCTGGTTACTCCCTACATGACTGGAGTGTCTGAGAAGCTTAAAAGGATTTTTGGCAAACACCACTTTCCTGTTTATTTCAAGCCCACAAACACATTAAGGCAGAGACTTGCCCATCCAAAGGATCAGATACCAAAACAAAAAAGGAGCAATATAGTATATACTGGAGAAACTAAACAGCCATTAAACAGAAGGATAGCCCAGCATAGGAAGGGTAACAGCTCAGGACCAGAATCAGCAGTACACCTCCATTTGAAGGGCAAAGGGCACTAATTCAACGATGAAGATGTACACATATTAGACAGAGAAGATATGTGGTTTGAGAGAGGAGTCAGGGAAGCCATTCATGTGAGCATTGAAACCCCCTCCCTCAATAGAGGTGGGAGACTCAGGCATAGTCTATCTGCTACTTATCAGGGTGTGCTTTCAACAGTACCCAGACAAATCAAAAAGCCTTCACCACAAATGCCATAGCTAAAAACCCATACTTTATAAGTAGAGATGGGCACGAAATGAAATTAAAGTTCATTTCATTGTTTGTTATTTGTTTTGTTGGTTAATGGAACAAATAATGAACCCCAGAACGATTTTAGAACAAACTGAACCGAACCAAAAACAGTTGGTTCGTTTCATTTCGTTTCATTACGCAGCCGATAACAGTGGCCGTGTGCTGTCATCAGCCGCAGGGAAAACTGTCTAAAGAGACCCCTCTTCTCACCTCCGCATGCAGAGGCAGGAACAGGGGTCTCTTTAAATTGATCTTCCCTGCGTCCAATGACAGCGCCGAGTCACCACCGCTGGTAAGAACCTGAACCGGTTCGGATTGGTTCAGGTTCATACGAATTTTTTTTAATTCGTACAAATCCAAAGCCAAATCAAACCAGGGATGGGTCAAAGTTGACTATAAGATGGAGGACTCCCACTAACTGTATTTAGACTGATGAAGATGTTTGGATGTTTCTATCTCTCAAGTAGAGATGGGCACGACTCAGTGAAATTTTCGTTTTTGTTTGCATTTTTCGTTTCCGTTACGCAATGAAAACGAAAACAAAAATTTTCCAGAAAACAAAACGAAAATGAAAATAAATGAAAAATTTTGCCCTGTTTTTCATTTTCGTTATGGCAGACACATTCCAATGAAAAGAATGCTAACGAAAACGAAAAATGCGCAAAAAAACCCTGAAAACAAAAATGAACCAAAACGGACCCCAAAACGAAAAATGAAAAACGAAAAATTATTTTTTTGAGTCGTGCCCATCTCTACTCTCAAGCAAAACAAGTCCTGTAGCCATGACTCAACTTCCAGATAAACTCTCCTGGATGACTGAGAATCTTCACAGGCTCCATGCAGTAAAGAAGCCTGCACGTGCCATTCAATTGCCAATTCTTTTATTAGAATTCCACAGCTGAAGGCATAAGTTCTCAACATTGTTACATATAGATCCCTTAGAAATGTAGCATCATGAGGCATGGCCACTGGATCATAATATGACACATACTGTACATAGAAGAAAAAGCATTACACAAGTTATGGATATCCTAGACAATAAAATTCTATTTAAAACCACCAAAATGATGGAATGAGATGGACAGGAACTTACCAAATTTAAATCTTTGTTCCAAATGAACAACAAATCACTTTTTCAGTTTGTTCAGGATTTTTTTTAAAAAAGACAAGATTGCCTCCGTGCCCCAACGTCTCCCACTGCCCCCTTCTCACTGCCCTTGGCCTCTCTAACAGGCCTTGCTGCTTCCCTCTCTTCCTCTGCTCCTGTCAGCATCTTGAGAGACCTGCTGAAGGCCAGCAGCCTCTCTAGTCTGCAGGTCTCTCAAGGTGGCAGCAGGGTAATGCATAGAAGCCCCACCCCACCCTGGCTACTTAACAGGCAGGCTGGCTATGGGGAAGCAATGGACCAATTTCATTGCTTTAGGAAAGTTGAATGAACCCGAACCAATCCAAACCAGCAAATTAGTGCTTCTAGAAGAACTTCCTGGTTTGTTTTGGGCTTTTTGCCCATCTCTATGTGAAGTACTGATATCTTCCTGGTAGATTGTTTTTCATTTAGCAAGAAGTTATCCTGCATTTTGCTAAATATCATCAAATAAAACACACTCCAATAGCCCAGGGTTTATGCATGCGTGAATCAGTAAGAGCTGACTATCTCAGACCAAAAATCCAGTTCTTCACCCTCAAAATTCCTTCCTTCCTTCCTTCCTTCCTTCCAATATTTATAGCCTGCCTTTATTCTCCAAAGGACTGCTCATGTCTGTTTTAAAAGCATTGTATATTGGAATCACATAGATTTTATACCTGATCCTTCCATCACCTTCAGAATCAGCATTAGCTCATTTAACTTATCCAGAGCCCTTCCAAGGTCACTTTTGGCCAGAGATGCCCCACACAGAAAAAATAAAATAAAAAGCTGCCTGGAAAGCATAATTTTCTGCTGCTGGGGGGCCTATAGGAGTGGTAGCTTTGTAGTAACACAGTACGTAGCCTCTGTAACCTGAAACATGAAACAAAACCAATGTGAAAAATGAAAGCCCAAAGCCTACACAAATAAAACTCCAAGTCTGACTTCCAGGTATAGTTTTGATGTTCATATATTTGCTCATTTGTGGAGGCTGGTGCAGACCCCAGTAGGACTTGTAGACAGGGAATTAGTTTCCAGAGACAAAACTGTGGCTCCCAACTTGTCATTGCCTGTGTCCAGATGGATACCCTAAGTTTGACAGTTCTGAAGAAGAAGAAGAAGAAGAAGAAGAAGAAGAAGAAGAAGAAGAAGAAGAA
>JAHTLZ010000007.1:4746418-4791945 GCA_023846285.1 Phrynocephalus versicolor | reverse complement strand
AGAAGAAGAAGAAGAAGAAGAAGAAGAAGAAGAAGAAGAAGAAGAAGCTGTGCAAAATTACTCCTGAGTAGATCCATTGATGTCCTTAAGCCTTACATGTTCTACCTTGATTATCCAAGACCAGGAATTCAAACAACTTGAAAGCTGTCCTATTCATAAAATCCCCACCTACAAAATGAGGCTGAATGTGAATTTTTTCCTTCTTGAAACAAAACATGTGAACAATTTTAAAAATCATTTTTATTGCAGGTACAGTGGCAAGAACATGAAGAAAACAATCAGAACACATTTGACCTTCATGTGCACATGCAACATCCTTCTTAGCTGTTAGCTGATGGTTTTGAGCAAGGCTGCTTTCATATGACCACTAAAATCTGCAGCAAACTTTGATCTGGATCACCCCCCTCCCCGAGTGGTCATGTGGTTGATGTTGCGGATCAGATGTTCCCATGGTTGTGTTTTGAAAATCTGCAACTGTTCTGATCACATGACTGAGAACCACAGCAAAGACACCATAGTGGGGGCAAAATGATTTGGGTGCGGATTTTCTGTGTTCCCACAGACTCAAATAACAGTTTAAAATCTGCATCTGCATCAGAACAGTGACAAGGATTTTACCACCTCAGGACCAAGTACTTGTAAAATGCGCTGGCTTGCAGTTAAGTGGGCGTGGTTGCACTTTATTTTTTAAAAAGTCCACTGCTTGTGGGAAAACAATTTTATGCTCCACATCTGCAAGCACATTGCAGCAGATTTTAGTGGTCATGTGAAAGCAGCCTAAGTCAGTGACAATCCACACAATTTGATAATCCGTGCAATGCCTAATAATATTCAAACTTCCATAACAATAGGACAATTTCTAAAAGTTACTCTTTGTTGCAATACTTTACTTTTTTCTTCCCTTTCTCCTAGAATGGAACATAAGGCAGCTTGTTCTCTATTAAAAATAATTCTAAGTTTTTAAGGAAATGGAAGGTCAAAAGACGTTCAAAATAGCATGCATTTTAATCTTTGCAGAATATCTATGTGAAGTTTAATGTTTGTCTACATATCTGCCAGGATATGCAGATGTTAAAATATCCTTTTCTTAAGGCCAACCCCAGGAACATTTTACTGACATTTAAATGAGTCTCCTTGGAACTTACTTCCAAATCAGAGATGCTGGGAGAGCAGCCTCAGTCATGCAAAACCCTGATAACTGTGGGGGCAGACTTCAGAGCAATGGGATTATTCTGTGTTGTTCAAATGAAATGCTGAAGTGCGGGAAGATGAGTGTCAGTGCTGGTTTCATGGTGAATAATGTTCCCAGCACATGAAACAAAAATATCTCTGGGGCTCTTTCAATAGTAAAATCATTACTGCTGATGCAGTTTTGTTATACAGATGCCTTTAAAGAATGACAAATTAATGTCTCGGCCAACAAAAAGATTACCTCTGGTCCCCATGGCAACAACTCCTCCAAAGTATGGAAGCCTCAAGACAAATGGCCACCTCTTTAGTCACAGGAAACCCACATGCTCCAAATGGAGCTTGCAGGGGTTCTTTGCCTATGACAGCCATCACCGCTTGTATTTATTTTAGGAGGTTAGTTTTATCGACTCAGGAATTCTACTGAAATGCTCTTTTGTAAATGCCGCAGTCTAGTTAAGAACTGCATTGTGTGAAAGGGGGAGAAAAGCTTCACTTTCTTGTAGTTTCACACGTTGATTCTGATGAACATTTCATGCAAAAGGAGTTTCCGAAGTAGAACATTTCAGAATTCATGAATAGTAATTGAGCCCTTTAGTTCTGCACTAAACTTAAATCCATTATTCTCCATTTAAAGTAGACGCATCATGTTGCTCTACAGAACACTGCTCTGTCACTTCAGTTGCTTCATTTTCCTCCTCCTTTTGGTTAGCTGGGCTAGAATATTAAGCACTCTGTACTCTCAATATTCTTGCTGTGCTGGGCACGTTTGGATTCTATATGAAATAGGGAAATAGCAATCTGGGGGTTCATAAAAATGTGTGGATATATACCTTGCTTTTGGAGCTGAGGACACACTAGATGGCACATCTCAAATCACTGGGAAACAGCTTGCTCCAGCTCTCTCCTGGACACGTGCATTAAAATGTAAAACATAATAAAAGTCACTGTCAGATTTCTGCACCCCCTACAAAACAAATGGGCTTGCTTCAGTGTCTGGAGCATATAGGATTTATCTGCCAGAAGGTAATTTAAAATGTCATGTAAAAACAAAGCTTAAAAGGAAGATTAACATTTTTAAAGGACACATTTAATATTTATCATTTGGGTTTAGCATTTGATTAAACGTAGCTATTACTGCCCTTCATTCAGTGCAGACTGTGGCAGACACATGTTTCTGATATTTTAGCAAGGGTGCAATTCGTAAATGAAGGCAACGGCTTCCTTATGAAATTTCAGATGTTAACATTGTCTCCCTCCCTAGGTTTAAATCATGCTAAGGTTTATTTTTATGTTGCCACACTAGAAAGGTACTCTGCTTATCTTGACCAACAAATCCTAGAGCTGCTTAAGTGACTTATCAGCTTTGAAAATCTCTCGGGTCATCTAAGTGTGCTGCATAACAAAAATCCAGGGATTTCAAATGCAGTCCCATCCCCCCTCACTATATGCAGTCTCCTCATATTACCAAATTTATTTATACTGTAAATAACCAAGAGGGGGGAAAAATCAAACTGGACATTACAGTTTTGTGAGGGGGTGGGTTAATAAGCACATCTTTTGTATGGATTTGTTTAGAGCAAAATGAGGCAAACTTGGTAGGGATGTAAAAAGGTAAAGGTAAAGGTTCCCCCTGCACATGCATGCTAGTCGTGTCCGACTCTAGGGGCGGTGCTCATCTCCGTATTCAAGCCGGAAGAGCAAGTGTTGTGCAAGTCCATGGCCATGTGGCTGGCATGGCTGCAAGGAAACACTGTTTTTACCTTCCCACCTTTTACGGCGGTACCTATTCATCTACTTGCATTTTACATGCTTTCAAACTGCTAGGTTGGCAGGAGCTGGGGTGAACAGCGGGAGCTCGCTCCACTGCGTGGCACCCGGGATTCGAACCGCTGAGCTGCTGACTTTGAAGTCAACAGTTTTCGGAGCCTTAGTCCACTGAGCCACCATTTTATATGGTAAACATATAAAATGGATTTCAGAAATAATATGAGACAGCAGAAGAGGAGAGCACAGCAAAGTCTGCAGGTACTGAATAAGCATAGCTCAATGCAAAGCATTTTGGCTCCACCTTTTAAAGCCATGTCTCTACTAAACACAAGGTAAATTGGGGGAGGGGGAAGAAATTCAACAGGGACCCCAATGAGCTTCAGAAAAAAAGCATGTTAGTGAACAAGGAGTTCTGCCTCCTGTCCACTATAGAGAGTTGCTGTGGACCATCAGAGAGAACCCTAAGAAAGAAAAGGTGAAAAATGCAACATTTAAATACTGTTACATGCTAACTGATGCAAGACTACTCAGTCATTCAATTAACATCCTTCTCTTCCTTCTGAGAGTTCAGGGTAGCTACATCAAAAGATTCTGGCTCTGAAAGACATGCAGTCTTTGTCAGTAACTGCTCAAACTAAATTCAAGGTGCTGATTTTAACTCATAAATCTTTAAATATATTGGAGCCTGGTGGTCTTTGATAGATATGTGTTATTACGAATTTCTCCTGAAAATATGATATTTGAAATAGTTCCCCCCTTGAGAATATAACCACCTAATCCCAGGTTGTGGGATGCACTCTTCTACGGGAGGCAGTAGAAGACAGGAAGGCCTGGTGAGCTCTGGTCCATGGGGTCATGAAGAGTCAGACACAACTGAACGACTGAACAACAACAACAAAAATAGTGAAGCATAGAATTAAAATGTAGTTGTTACTTTGAAGCCCATTTCCAAAACACATGTGCACGCGCACATGTCCAGTGGGAAATGTCTGGAAAATGGAAAACTACAGTTTGAATTAAAATTAATGCCAAATCATTGGATCACGGAACTGAAGTGACTGCAGTTTTCACATCATGCATGAATAGGTGCTTAACTAGAATAGTATGATTTGGGAAGCCTTTGCATGTATTTGAAAGCTGAAACAGTGCATTATCATCTGGATTTTGCTCCCTGCAGAGGTCAAATCAGTGTCTGCTTGAAAAATTCATGATCCAGAAAAGGTAATTTTAATGAATATTTATGAGCTGTCTTTTCTTATCATACCAGTGCAGGTTTCCTGAGGTTTATCACAAAGGTTGGATTCTGATTTTTATTTTATTTTAATTTTTTTTCTAAGCAACAGCATATGAATTGAAGCAGGTCCTGTCTCCACTTTTGTCCATCTTGGCCCTCGATCTTCAGAATGGTTGTTTAGCTATGTGGCTAAAGAGTTAACATTGGGAGTTTTAGCCATTCAACTACTAAAGAGTAAAGAAGGATGCCTGAATAAGATTCATAGATTTACATGGCATTTGCAAGTAGTTTACAAAGGAATATGGAAAGCCTATTTCACAGATAAATGTTGGATGGCTCAGTGGTTTAGGAGCTAGAGGTGGAGAGTTCAATTCTCTGTTGTGCCTCCTTGACAGGAGCTGGACTCCATGATCCATAGGGTCCCTGCCAGTTTTGCAGTTTTCAGATTATGATGATGGTGATGATTATCATAATCACCAACAGCAATCCTGTGGTCCAGCCATCTTGTATAGTCTAGTAGCTTGTGCCTTACCAATACAGACTCATGCATCACCAAAACAGAGGACAGAAGAGGTTGCTGGTTTGCATAACGTTTACATTTGCAGATTGCAACATTAGAAATTAATGGTATATTATAAACTAGCTGTACCCAGCCACACGTTGCTGTGGCTCAGTCTGGTAAAATGGAAAAGAAAGAAAAGAGACAGTGCAGGTTTTAATATGCTTAATTTCATAATGCTTGTGGGCGTTCAGTATTGTTTGTTGTTCCATTGTCTGTGTACATATAGAGATTGTGTGGTTTGCCAACTCTAGAACACACACAACATATAATTGTCCCTGTGAGAAGCAATCCGTCTCTAGATATAAACCGCAGAATTCTAAAGATTGGCACTGAGCTTTGTTGATGGCGATTGCAAATGCCAATCAAATTGGGAATTGCAATCTCTTAAAATGAAATGGCATATCCACTGGAATCATAGGAATGCGAGGAATGAGGATATCTTCACCTTTGAAAGGTCCTGGCAAGATTGTTGCTTCTACGATGTTGATCATTAATTGAGAGCTCTCAGGTTCATGGCTCCTTTCTTCTCTTACCCAGTGAACCTCCCACTTTTCCAAGCCCAGCAAATGCACAGGGCAATCATGGGGCTTGCCAGAGGGAGCCCAGGCTGGCTGCAGTAGGAAAAGAAGGCGAGGAGGAGGAGGGTCACCCCTGCATCCTCTGGTTCCTTTTCCTCACCTCCGTTGCCTGACACAGCCAGCTTGGGCTCCCTTTAGCAAGCCCCATGACTTGCCTTGTACATTTCATGGGCTTGGAAAAGTGGGAGGTTGAGTGGGCAAGGGAACAAAGGAGCCATGAGCTGGGGCTCAGTGCCATCAGCCTCCACCACCACTGCTCACCCCTCACTGCTGGGTCAGGACTGCTGGCTTCCTGCTGCTCCATGAGAGCTCTGTTCCCCAATATCTTAGTTTTTTGTCTCTTGTCCAAGAAGCCAGCCTTCAAGGTGGGGAGTTATGCCCCTCCTATTATTGCTTTTTATTGCCTGATCATGATGGTGCCCATGCACACATGCACACATGCACACACACATGCGCGCGCGCACGCGCACACACGCACACACGCACACACACACACACACACACACAGAAAGAGAGAGAGAGACCCCACTGTGCAGCCTTTCCGAACGTACAGTCCCAGGAACTCACCACCTCAAGGCTTGTTTTCCATTTGTGACATAGAGTAACCCCCTGCTTATTGTGTTGGTTAGGGGTCTGCTGCAATCTGCAAAAATTGAAAATCCATGATATACGGATGCTGGATCAGGTCGGGACAGGGGGAGGGGGCTATTTGGGGCCTCCTACACTTTCCTGAAGCCTGGTGATGTCCCAAATGGGTCTCCGATCAGCTTCCTAGGACTGTTACAGGCCTCAAAAGTGATCCGGCCAAAAACCATGTCCAGGGCCTCCGACGGTCTTTCCCAATGTACAGCCCTAGGAACTCACCACCTCAAGGCTTGTTTTCCATTTATGACATACAGTAACCTCCTGCCTATTGCCTGATAGGGATACACACACACACACACACACACACACACAGAGAGAGAGAGAGAGAGAGAGAGAGAGAGACCACTGTGCAGCCTTTCCCAATGTACAGCCCCAGGAACTCACCACCTCAAGGCTTGCTTTCCATTTGTGACAAATTTCATAAAGTGTATGTTGTTTTTACGTCCAACAGACGGCACAGGTGTGACATATATATATATAAACATATGCATATATGAATACAACATTGTGTCAAAATTTCAAACCTATCAAAGAACTTTTGCAGTTTTAAGATTTTGCACAAAGAAATATTTACATTTGTTTTTATATATACAATGGTACATCAACTTACAAATTTAATCCATTCCAAATGTATGCTCTTAAGTTGAACTACTCTTGAGTCGGGGTACCTATCTAAAAAAATGAAAAAAAAATAAGTTAAAAAATGAAAAAAATGAAAAAAAAATGTAACTTGAGCAGACCATATCTAAAATTTGTAAGGTGGCAGTTAAAACACCAACATTTTTCTGCGAATTTCTGGTTCTTACCTTTTGCATTAGCAATGCATTCCTATGGGAAAAACCCCTCAGTTCCCCCTACAACACTGTGGGCTTTTGGCCTTTCCCAGCGCCGATCAGCTGGTGCACGGGCTGGGGAGGCAAACAAAAAAAGTTTAAAACTCCTGCCTTTTCACCTGCGTGGGGAAAAGGCAGGAAGTTTAAACTTTTTTTTTTTTGGGCTCCCCCAGCCTGCACGCCAGCTGATCGGCACTGGGAGGCAAAAAACAAAAACAAAAAACTCCAGCCTTTCCCACCCCACCCCCATTGAAATGCATTCGCTCAATGCATTTCAATTGAGAATTTTTTTTCTCATTGGAATGCATTGGTTCAATGCATTCCAATGAGGAATCACTGGGGCACTTTTTTGCCCCCCCCCAGCCCATGAGACAGCTGATGGGCACTGGGGGAGGCAAAAAGATAAATAAAAAAACCTCCTGCCTTTTCCCTGCCCAATCGGGCAAAGGAAAAGGTGAGACTTTCTTCTTCTTCTTTTTCTCCATTGAAATGCGTTGGCTCAAAGCATTTCAATGGAGAATTTTTTCCCCATTGGAATGCATTTGTTCAATGTATTCCAATGAGGAATCGTTCGGGTGCTTTTTTCCCTCCCCCAGCCTGTGAGACAGCTGATGGGTGCTGGGGGAGGTGAATAAACCAACACTTCGCCTTTTCCCACCCACTGGTGCGGGAAAAGGTGGGAAATTTGTTTCTTTTTCTTTCTTTCTTTCTTTCTTTCTTTCTTTCTTTCTTTCTTTCTTTCTTTCTTTCTTTCTTTCTTTCTTTCTTTCTTTCTTTCTTTCTTTCTTTCTTTCTTTCTTTCTTTCTTTTTGCCTTCCCCACCACCCATCAGCTGGTGTGTGGGCTTGGGAGGCCCCCCAAAAAAGTATAGAACTCCAACCTCCCCCCCCACATCGGCCCAGGAAAAGACAGGAGTTTTAGACTTTTTTCTGCCCCAGGAGCCACCTTATTGGGGCTGGGGTCAGCAAAAAAATGTCATACACAAGCACCACACCACACACAAACCACACACACAATGTACTGAACCAAAATGAAATTCAAAACAATTAAAAAAAATCATTTCATACTAAACAACCCCCCTCCCCAAACTAAAAACGAAATGGAATGGATTTTTTCATTTCATGCCCATCTCTAATATATGTTTTAGACATGGGCATGACTTGGCGAAATTCTCGTTTCCGTTTCCGTTACTCGTTTCCGTTATGTAATGGAACGAAGAACGACAATTACTCCCCCAGAACTCGAACTCGAACCGACAAAAGAAAAATTGGGTCTGATTTGTCGTTGTCATTCCTGGCATCGCAGCGATCGTGCGATGCCAAGCGGCACAGAAAAAAAGTTTTAAAAATAAAAAAAACCCGATTGCCGGCCAAAAAAGCAGGCGAAAATATGCCTGCCTGAGGGCACCTACCAGAGGGGTGGTTTCTGGGGGGGTCCCCACTCCAGCCTTCCCCCCGCTCCTGTCCTGGGCTGCTGGTACCAGGCTGGGAGGGGGCATCCTCGGCATCTCCATTTGCCATGCAGTGCGGGGGGATCCAAAATGGTGACCGCAATATTTTTTTTGAAATCGTGGTCCAAAAACCCACCAAAGCACCACAGAAACATGTGAAAATTAGCTATTTTAAATGCTTGAATTTTTACAGTAGCAGCAGTGGGTTTTTCTTGCAACAAAACGTCTCCATTTATTTTATTTTATTTTATTTTTATTTTTTTACACCTGCGCACGTGCAATGATGGGCTGGCCATGGGATGGGACCATGCAAATTTTTGGAGCCATTCCACCAATCGCATGGCCAGGTTTTGCTGAGACTTCTGGATGTGCCAGAGAGGGCATTAAAAGCCCACCAACCCTGAGCCTAATCCTAACCCTAACCCTAACCCATATGCCAGTACACTGTGTTCTTAGTGGGCCAGAGGCACCCAGAGGTACAGCCCACTAACCCACCTTAACCTTAACCGTTACCCTAAGCCTAGCCCTTACCCCCTAACCCCATGCTCTGGGAACTGGAAGTCAAGTCGCGCTAAATCGCAGCAGTAACGACAAACGACAAACGACACGACAAAATGACAAATTTTTTTAAAAATTTCGTGAAAAACGGAAACGACCCAAAACGGACCCGTCCTGAAAAACGAAAACTCGAAGAAAAAAATTTCTGGTCGTGCCCATCTCTAATATGTTTGTATCCTGTGGAAACATCTCTGAATATGCTCAACTTCTGGGCTATTCTTTTTGTCATTTTCCGTGTTTCACTAGCATACATCACAGTTGGAATAACAAACCTGGTGTACAGGTGAATCTTTAGTGCAACAGAGATAGACGGTGAAGACCAGATTTGGCATAGGCTTTGGAACATACCAGATGCTTTGCCAGTCCTGCATCTAACATATTTTTCTGTGTCTGCAGAATTATTGCAACCTTTCAGAATTTATGATATCTACATCTTTTTTCCCATTCTAGTAAGTCTTCCAGTCCAAAATACAGTACCTCAAAGACCATATCCCCAAGTACGAATGGCTTGTGTGGCTAAGGTCATCAGGACAGGCCTTTCTCTCAGTCCCATCACCTTCACAGGTGTGTCTGATGAGGACACAGGAGAGGGCCTTTTCCATTGCTGCTACAGAACTTTGGTAATCCCTTCTACAGAAGGCCAGACTTGCCCCACCCATGCTGTCCTTCCACAAGCAGGCAAAGACCTTTTTCTTCAGTCAAGCTTTCCCTGAGTGACAGGCTAACTGTCATGTGACTTTTAGATGAAGTGTTATGTACTACTGCTTGGACTAAATTTGTAGCACTGCCTACATTGTTCCACTTTTAGTTTTCCATATTTCAGAGTGGCATTTTTTCTTTTCTTCTTCTTTTTGTTTGATCTTTTTCGTTAGCTTTAATATTGCTTCTTAATTATGCAAGATGCCTCTTCACAATCTTAGCCTTTAATTTTGTGTCTAAAGTTCTTAAGTTTTTTATTGTCTCAAACTGTGTATATTATCCTTCAATGTTGTGCTGAGTCCTTCTCAAGGATAAATTTGTGGTAAGAACGAACAAACAAATAAGCACTCTACTGAATTCTGTTCAATGTTGCAGAAATTCATATGTAACAAAAACTACCCTGTTAGTTTATTTTGGATTAGAATATATGATAAGCTAAGGGGGAGGACCAGAAGGAATAGCAGCAAAGTGCACTGACATCTTCAGTCAATCATATTAACAGAAAATAACACACTCTTAAGAAATTTGATCCATGGTTGCATTTGAAATTCTCCATCCAATGTGAAGGTGTGACTATTATGTAGAGTACTAAGTAGTATTGGTTCTTACAGACAAAGGCATTCATCTTGCAGTATTGAATTTCACCTAACAATATGTATAGCTGAAGCTGTGCTTTCCCTGACTCTTATGATCAATGAACTGATAGATTTTGACTATGCACACAGTAAACAATTATCTGTTAACACTCAGTCAAAAAGATAGGGTATACTAAATATAGTTGGCCCACACTTTAACATGCATTTCAAACTGTTGGCTAGCTTTCCATTTTCACCGTTTACAATGTGATCCATATTAGGAGTAGAGATGGGCACGACTCAGAAAAAAAGTTTCGTTTTCGTTTTCGTTTTCGGCTAGGGTCTGAGTCGTTTCGTTTTCGTTTTCGTGGGCTAATTTCAAAATTTTTCGTTTTCGTTTCGTTACGTAACGAAAACGAAAAAACGAAAACGAAAACGAAAAATTTTTCGTTTCTCCCCATTTAGCTCAATTGAGTGCTTTTCCAGTAACGAAAAACGAAAATTGGCTCGAAATTAGTCGTTTCGTTTCCGTTTTCGGTCCAGGTTGGTGCCGATTTTCGTTTTCGTTTCGTTTCCGTAACGAAAACGAAAAACGAAAACGAAAACGAAAATACCGCTAAGTCGTGCCCATCTCTAATTAGGAGCATTTCTACCGGTACAAAGGCTTCATTTAGCAACACCAGTAGAACTGCTGGGAGAAAGATATTTAACACTTTGCCAGAATGAATGAAGAAAAGAGCAAAAGAGTGCATCAGTGCCCACCAAATCCTTGCTTTACATGATATCAAGGTCCGGCAGTATTGTTAGGATTTCACTCTTTACTGCTGTACATTTGCTCTCCTTTTAAGTGAAAGAAAGACTGGCTGATCCTATGAAGCAAATCATTGCTAGAATGATGAAGTGCTCACTAGTGTCTATTTTCCACCTGAAGTTGAACTTTCACTCCCATTGTAAAGCTCAGCCTGTTCTGACAATACCCTCCTGAGAGATACCATTCTTTTAAGGTCAAATCACATTCAATTGTGAAGATGGTTCAGGTAGCCATGGTAGTCTTACAATAAAATTTAGCCCAAAATTCTTATGGAATTGCTTACCCAATTGAATAGACTGTCTTGTGGTGTCTTAAAGACACATGTTTCTAATACACATACCTTTGTGGATTGCAGCTCACTTAAATGAATTTTCTAAAACAAATTAAGCTTTACTATTATTATTTTCAATATTTAAGGATGGAAATCAAAAATTATCTTATAAAGACCTAATAGCAAATCTGATTGGTGTAGCAAGAGCTGAAATAGCAAAAAAACTGGAAAAATGTTCGAGATCTCTCACTACAAGAATATGTGATCAGAACCTGGCAAATGGCCCTTATGGAAAAGTTGAGGTGAAATAAAACATGATGTATTTATGCAAACCTTCATTAACATATGGAATTAGCATAAGAAATGAAGAATGTGTTATGGGAAATAATTTTGACTTCTAGAATGTAAAATTTTAAAAGAATTTATTTGTGTGTGTAACAATTTATTTTGGAAGATGAATTAGTGGGTGGATATTGAAATGGATATTGGACATAGAATGTATAAATAAGGAGATGCTTTTCAAGCTATGTGAGATGTTTGAAAATGGTTTACCACTGCAATTTCTCTATAAGTTTCCATGGGTGAAATGTAGATTTTTCCAGTCTGAATAGTCTGTCTAGTACTCGACACTGGCTTTCAAATGGATGGAATCACAACTCATAAGATAATTTTGCTTTGAGGTGCAGCAATTCATTTGTCAACTGCAATAGTTTGATGTGAGTATAGTTGAGGGATAAGAGCCTTCTTTATAGTCCAGATGTATGAAAGTGAGAGCTGGACTATAAAGCAGGCTGATCGCTGCAGAATTGATGCTTTTGAGCTGTGGTGGAGGAGAGTCTTGGGAGTCCCCTGCACTGCAAGGAGACCAAACCTATCCATTCTGAAAGAAATCAACCCTGGATGTTCATTGGAAAGACAGATTTTGAAGCTGAGGCTCCAATACTTTGGCCACCTCACGAGGAGAGAGGAGTCCTTGGAAAAGTTCCTGATGTTGGGAAAGATTGAAGGCAAAAGGAAAAGGGGATGGCAGAGAATGAGATGGTTGGATGGTGTTATCAATGCAACCAACATGGAATTGACCAGACTCCGGGAGGCAGTGGAAGACAGGAAGGTCTGGCATGCTCTGGTCCGTGGGGTCACGAAGAGTTGGACACGACTGAATGACTGAACAACAACAAGAGCTACACAGATGGGAAAAGAACCTACATGCAGCTCAGGGGCCTCATTGCTAACCCTTACTTTTTGTCTTTTTTTCAAGAATATCCAGTCTGTTTCACTGTAGCCTCAACACTCACAACAGCGCATGCAGGAGTGCATAACAAGTAGCACAAAAAGCAGCACTTAAAACCTCATGAGTTCTCTATTTCTCCATAACTAGAAATTTGGGGGTCACACCCTTACAACCAGAAGGTTGTCACCATTTGCCAGGCCATGATCCCATCAATTTAGTTATATTGCAAAGGAATGATGCTGTCCTTCTAAAGTTGCAATTCTAATGGAATATATTTATGGTAGTCCTGTTGAACAGCAAGTGAGAAACAACCTGTTATTCTGTAGCTACTACTAGTCACAGTATGTCTGAAAATAGTTTGAGATGCCACTCAGTTTTTTTTTTTACTGATATTAAAGGTAAAGGTAAAGGTTCCCCCCTGTACATGTGTGCTAGTCATGTCCGACTCTAGAAGCAGTGCTCATCTCTATATTCAAGCTGAAGACCCAGTGTTGTGCAAGTCCATGGCCATGTGGCCGGCATGGCTGCAAAGAAACACTGTTTTACCTTCTCGCTTTTTTCGGCAGTAACCTATTTATCTACTTGCATTTACATGCTTTCGAGCTGCTAGGTTGGCAGGAGCTGGGATTATCACCAGGAGCTCGCTCTGCTGCATGGCACCCTGGATTCGAACCGGCAAGCTGCCTACTTTGCAGCAGACAGTTTTCAGAGCCTTAATCTACTGAGCCACCACGCCCCTTCTTACTGATATTAGGCAGGTGTTAATATTAAATTATGGGTGTGGTGGCTCAGTGGGCTATAGCACTGAAACTGTTGGCTGCAAAGTCAGCAGCTCGGCAGTTCAAATCCCGAGTGCCATGCAGCGGATTGAACCCCAACTCCTGCCAACCTAGCAGTTTGAAAGCCTGTAAATGCAAGTAGATAAATAGGTACCACTGTAAAAAGCGGGAAGGCAAACAGTGTTCCATGTGCAGAAATGAATTCAGCCATGCTGACCACATGGCCATGGAGTTCACAACACTGGTCCTTTGGCTTGAAAATGTAGATGAGCACCATCCTTAGAGTCGGACACAACTAACACACATGTGCAGGGGGAACCTTTATCTTCACTTTAATATTAAACTAGCATATAGGCAATATCTATAAATTAATAGATGGGAAGCTTTAGGCCCAATCCACAAAAAGTTCCTTCAATAAATTCTTTCTCGTCAACAGTGAAGCTAAAAGAAGGAATTCAGAAAGCAATTCCTTCGCAAAGGAGACTGCCTGTGTGTGTTTGTGTATGTGCAGGCTTAGTTTTTCTACCATTGGTAAGTTAATTAGGATACAGTTGGATTGGGTGTACTGCTGCTGAGCATTTTCTCAATCAAATATACATTTATTATGGTTAATTTAATGACAGCTCAAATAATATGCCGTCTCTCATGTATATGAACACAGAGGACATCTTAAAATGTAAAGTTTTCTAACCAGCAGCAACTCCCATCTGCTTGTGCTGCATTCTGGAAGGAACAATCCCTGTGATAAACTATTGTTGACACTTTGTCTTGGGGCAGAGTTCTGTTTGATGGAATGGAATGCTTGTTTTCTTCTGGTCCCCAGCCATTTTCTGGATCCAAACATCTTGTTAAAAACTCTTGTATTTATTTTGATTTTTATGTTTTAAATTTACTTCTTACTTTTGCAACCTGTGGGCACATTGAAAGTAGGCTCTAGTGTTTTCTGTATGAGAATTTCTCAGCTGAGGAATATGGCTAATTGGTACTTTTCAAGGGAAACAGAATTAATGGTGTCAATCAAATGATCCTTTGGGCTTATTAAAATACAATGTATGAACAAAATTTCCCTTTTATTGTTCAAATTGCTTTTGAGACATAAGCATAGTAAAAAGGAACAAACTGTTTCAAAAACACTACATCAAAAGTGAAAAGAAGTTTATTAGACACAAGAGGGATGGGGAGGGGAACCCCCATCTATAACAAACACTGCTAAGCAACAAGCTCAGTGTGTGCTACTTATTTATTAATCAGTCGCCAATATTTATTCCACACTAAGCCTTTCACTGAAATAAGAGTGTACTAAAGCTAAAATGTGATGGCTCTGAAAAGACAGTCAAGAGAAAAATGAATAACTGCCTGTCAGATCTGCTTTGATTTGGATTGCTGCTTTAAGCATGGGGTAGTCCTCAATACCCTTACAGGTCCCTTCCATTTCAATTATTTTATGGTTCTAGAACCATAGGAATTGGCATCCAAGAACACCTGGGTAACCCACAATTCCACTGGCCTGGAGTTTATCCTCTTCAGATGACACGTTGTCCACATGAAGAAAGTGATCATGGAGTAAAGAGGGATTAGTGCTCTTCTCTGGGCATACTGATAAAAACCAGATAAGCAACAACCTGATAAAGTTAATGGAAATTAGTTTTTAGTAATGGTGCTTAAAGCTACAGTAATCCTCTGTTTATCATGGGGGTGTGTGTGTTAGGGACCCGACCCAATCTGTGATAAAGAGAAATCCGTGTTATGTGGATGCTGGGTTGGGTCAGGACTGGGGGGGCTGTTTGGGGCCTCTGGCACTTACCTTAGGCCTGGCAGTGCCTCAAACAGGCCTCCAATGGGCTTCCCAAGCTTTGGAAGCCTGTTGGAAGCTGAAGACGTGGTTTTGGGTGAACCAGAAGTCTCTTCTGTTTTTTCGGAAGTCACTTCAGGTTCACTGGTATCCACTTCTGAGGCCTCCAACAGGCCCAGGAAACCTGTCGGAGGCCTGCTCAGGGCAGCACCAGGCCTGGGGTAAGTGCAGGAGGCCCCAAACAGGCCCACACAGCTTGCCCCTGAAGCCCTTGGCTTCATATACTGCGGTCTCACAATATACTGGGACCACAGTATATGAACTACAATATAGCAGCGGGTGACTGTATAATGAAAACAACAGAAATAAATTTAACAAGGATAAGTGCAAAGCTTTACACCTAGGTTAGAAAACAAAATAAATGCACAGTTACAAGATGGCAGATATCAGCAATATTATGGCTCTTGGAATTGTTGGAGGTGAAAAGCTGATTATGAGCAAACAGTGTGATCTGGCTGCAAAGATGCAAATGCTATTTTAGGATGCATTAACATAATTATAATCTCCAGTTCCCATGAGATACTTATTGCCCTCCATTCAACACTGGCGAGGCCTCATCTAGAGTCCTACAGTATATCCAGTGCGGGACACCACACCTTAAGAAGGATTCCAACAAACTGGAGCAATTTCAAAGGAAAGCCACAAGAATGATCAGGAGACTGGAAACGAAGCCCTGTGAGAAAAGACAGAGAGAATTGGGCACATTTTGCCTTGAGAGAGGAAGACAGAGGAGAGAGAGGATAGCGCTTTTCAAGTACTTGAAAGTTAGCCATACAGAGGAGGAGCAGGATCTGTTCTCAATCATCCCAGAGTGCAATGCATGTAATTACAGGCTCAGTGCACACAAAGCCAGTGTTAGGCTGAATAAGAGAAAAACATCCTAGCTGTTAGAGCAGTACAGCAATGGAACCAGTTACCACGGGAGGTCATTCGCCCTCTAATGCTGGGGAAATTCAAGAGAAAATTGGACAACCATCTATCAGGTCTGTCTTAATTTAAATTTCTTCACTGAGCAGGAGATTGGATGTGATGGCATTATAGGCCCCTTCCAACTCAATTTAAACATACATTCTACAAAACCTTTGTTCTTAATTGGGTGTAGAGCCTCCAGGTATGCAGAAGTGTCTCTTCTTCACACACTACAGTTTCCATGAGGAGAAAATGGTGATAGAGATCGGACAGGCAAATTACTCTTCTTTAAAATTCAGTAACAATTAAGTAGGATGTCTGGAAATGTGCGCCTGGAACCAAATCCAGTCTCCAGAAATGACTAGATGAAAATCCTTTGCCACATTTCCAAAACACCATCCTTTAGTCCCAGGCTCCATAAAACCCCTGGAAGATGTATGTCTGAGTGCCATTGGGACATTTTTGAGTCTAGCTCCAACCAATCTTAATTTCAAAGACAGAAGTTAAACTTGGTTTGCAAGGTAGTATAGACCAAAATTTCCTTTCCGGACAAGGCACTTTCATTAACCACTCTCATTCTCCCTTCCCAAGGACTAGACTTTGGCAAAATATTATGTTTATCTATTCCAGGCATGCACAACAGGTAGACCGTGGGATACCGGTAGCCCACAAAGGGCTCAAAAATAGCCCACCAGCCACCAATAAAAAATGAGGGGATAAGTTATCCACCCGTCCCCCCAATCCCAGACCTAGAACCATTGCCCCAGCAAAGTTCTAAGTCTGCCAGCCCAGTGCCTCAGCCAAGCAGGGCAGTTCAAGGGCCATGGTGCAGTCCCCCCCCCCTCACTGGCCAGATGATCGGCATGCCACTGTCTTGTGACCTGCTGAGTTGCTGGTGAGGAGTGGGGGGAGGGAAGGGGACAGCAAGAGGCGGGGTCACAGACACATCCACCTCCTTTGTGCTGTTATGTCTCCCCTCTTCCTCCCTCTGGTGGCTCCCTCCCACCTGCTCGAGCCAGGTGCAAGGGAGGTATGTGCAGGATCATGCAGATCGTGCCTTGGAAGGGCGATGTGTGCAAGCATGCACATTCTTCCCTTGCACCCAATCATAACAGCTCAAGTGGGTGCAAGGGAAGTGGGTGCATGGGCAGCCTTCCCATAGGTATGCATTGCAATCCATTCCCTCCAGAACAGATTGAGAAACCACTGCTCTACTTACAAATTTTTCTACTTACGAGCATGCCCTCGTTATTAGTATAGTAGCCCTCAGGTACTTTGGTCCAGAAAAAGTAGACCTCAGCCTGTTCAAAGTTGGACAGCCCTGAATTCTGTTCAATTACTTTATTGATTGTGGTAGAACTCACTTTTGAATAAGTGTAACACTATTAAGTTTCATGGAGCTATTTGATTATCTATAGAGATGGGCACAGACCTCATTTCAGAGGTTTGTATCAATTCATAAAAGTGGTAGCTCAGGTGCTGCTTTTTTCAACCTCCACCTCCTCCATAAGCCCATCTTGCTTGCTTTTTACATCTCCTCAGCTAATCTCCCAGTTACAAGAGCACAGACTTCTCTGCCCTGTCCCTTGTCTGAGTGGCAGATCAACCAAGAAGGTAGAACAGAATAGCCTGAGCTGTTACCAGGACTGGAGGATCAGTTGAGAAATTGCAGAAAGCTAGCATGGTGGGCATGGTGAGTGAGTGATTGAGCCAGGGAGGGTTGAGAGGAGATTAGGAGCACTTGTCCTGCCACCTTTGTGAACTGGGACGAACTAGTTAATGCCCATCTCCCTTTACCTAGCTATCCATTGATGAATCTTGCAAGCACAATCTCACAATATGAACCTTTTTGTGTTCAAAGCTATATAATAGACAACACGAGCAATTATAATAACAACAAAATGACACAATTTGTGCATCCAAGTCCTGGGCAACAGGCTTAGAGATGGGCGTTTCATTTTGGAAGGGGACTGGTTCAAAAACAAAACACAGCATAGCTGGCGTTCAGAACCTAGTCCCACCCTCTGGAACAATATCAACTATAAAAAGTGAACTATAAACATTGAGGACTTGCAACTAGCTTTCCTCAGACTGACACATATATTTGGATGAGCAGCAAAACATTTCAGTCTCTCAAGAAAAGCAGTCCAGTTGCCATGACTCAATTTCTAGATAAACTCACCTGGATGACTGAGAATCTTCATAGACATGTTTAAAGGAACTAAAACTGGGTGGAGCTAGCATCCTCCCCTTATCTTGATTTGGCTATAGAAGCAAATAGAGTGACTGAATGGGGCTTTTCTATTTTGTAATTAATCCCTAAAATGGCTTTATACCATCTGAGATTCTATATTTTTTATTCTAAGTCAGACTGTGCATTTACTAAACATCCAGATGTTTTCAGAACTGTTATGCTAACATCTGGATTTATTTATTAATTTATTTTTAATCAGACTTTTAAAAATAGGTTTCCTGGGAACTATTTTAGGATTTTGCTTAGAAACTATTTTGAGCTTCTCATTTTTTCGAATTGCCATCCATGTGTAATTTATGCCTTCCAAAATATATCTTCATTGCCTTCAAATCTAATTATTCCAAGAACACCCTCACTATATTAAACATAATTGCCTTCTAAACTTCTGGATTTCATGGTAAACGTTCATTAAAAAAAGTTTAATATTCATGTAACATGCTACCCTCCCCTCTAAAATCATCATATTTCTGGAAAGAAATATCTGTGTTCCTAGTTCAGGTTAATTCCAATAAAATATTAAATCCATTTTCTAATCTAAATGTGTTCATTAGGAGAAGCCTGGTATGGAGAATACCATACTCTCCACAGAGTTCAGCTTCATTACATGCAGCACTGTGCATTTCCAGAGCTGTTGTACCACACTTATGAGGATTTATCTGTACTGTTCCAAAAACATTCATCGTAATTCCACTCCTTCTGTGTATGCTAATCATGAATATGCTAAGTGGAAACACTAAGCTTCCAGCCAGTCTTGTCCCCAGATGGGTTCAAGGTATGATTACAGAAGCAAAATTGCCATAAGCACTCTTAAAGCAGCACCAGTGAAGAGGAAATGAAGGTTTGAAGCAACACTAAAATGAATCCTTAACAAAACAGCTCAGGATAATGTAGCAGTGAGGAATGTCATGTGGATGCTGGAGGGGCATGAGTTTCCAGCTTGCTTTGAAACATTTATCTCCCACTAAGAACCAAAATAAACTCAGAACCAAAGACAGCAACAACCCAGATCAATAAGGCAAACATATATGATGCCTTAGGATGCTTTTAGATATTTGCCAGGAGCACTGTCGGACCCTAGGTTAGCTGAACATGGCTTTGGACCCAACAGAAAACACTCAGAACTAGGAAATTGAATTAGTTTCGATAAAATGTTATGATGAGACATAAAGCTGTATTCAGACTTTGGAAATCATGCCACTGCAATGCTGAGGAACAGATCTCCGATGCAACCACTGCCCTCACCAATGTTCAGCTCTGCCTCCACTGTACATGCATTGAGAGGAATGTTTGCAGAGGGAAATCTATGCTACATCACTCCATAAACAACAAGACAAGTCTTGTGGCACCTTAAAAGACTAACAAGTGTATTTTCCATAAATGTCTGAGCAACGCAGTGTGCTTCATCAATTGCATGATGAAGCACATAATGATGTAGGCTGTTTTCCATGAATGTTAATGCCAAGTAGCCTTGCCAATGTTTAACAGATCACAAGGCAGTCCTGGCCACCTCTTTTTCTTTCTGGAAAAGCCTAACAATATAATCCCTGGGCAGCAGCAAGAGAAGCTAGCAACATGCCATTTTGATTCCCAAGTATGAGGCACAAATGGGACTACAATGTTGGAATCTTTCAAAATCATTTTGAGGTACAGCCATTTGATGAAATAACTACAGGCCAATGCTAACATGGAGGCACTGGCCTGCCTATCTCCTGCAAATGCAAGGGCTTCACAGATAGCAAATAACCTTTAAAATGTGTTTCACATGTGTGCATTAATGACATTAAGAACTTATTTATGGCCACATGTGGAGTAAGTTCTAAACAGAGCCCCAAACTCACGAAAGGAACACTCAGAAGGAATTACACTATATAGTCACAGTTGTTTGATACTACTTAACTTTTGTAGCCCCTCCCATAGAATTCTGATGTTTGCAATTTGATAAGATATTTAGGATTCATGAGGAGACTCCTGGAGACTCCTCTGAACTATATCAGGGAATTCTAAGTACTTCACTGAACAATGAATCGCTCAGTTCTACAGGATAGATACATAGCAGTTAATTTGGTATTCCAAATGCTAAAACTGGTCAAGATAAATGCAATGAGATTTCAAGGGCCTAAATGCGTGCAGTACTAATGACATGTTTAGTAACCGCCATCATGCCTTACTTTCCTTAAAATTAAGTACGATAGAGACAGTAGGAAATTACTTGTTTTACTCTTGGTAATGGCCACATGGGGAAGAGGAATTTCAGAAAATCACAGCTAACGGGAAGACTTAAACACTTTCTTTACATACTCATTTTGTAATTTGACCAGTTATTCCCACCCACACCTATCAAGGTATTTGATGTTGTAAGCCACCAGAGTGACCTTGCTGTCAGATGGATGGCATAGAAATCAAATAGATAAATAAATAAATTTGACTATTTAATATAAAATCAAGCATTGGTTATAGTTAAGCGCTAAAAAGCTTTATATAACCCCTGTAGAATATTGGTTCCAGGGAGAATGTAACCCTTTTGAAATATTGGCTTAGCCTAAAGCAGTCAGACCAAGAAAGAACAGGACTCTGAGAAACTTGAATGAGAAAGAATGAGGTAGCTGAAGAGGCTAGAACTGCTGTTGCTGCTTGGACTGTTGGATCCCTTGCCAATTTCGTTTACGGTTTTGATGATTTCACATGTGGAGCTGATTCTTCTATACATTGAATACCCAATCCAGTTGAGACAGTTGCCATGGATTTTTATGTGAATTTGAATTAAAAGAGACATTTGAACTTTTCAGTTCTACAAGCAACTTTGCTATTGAGAGATGGGTGTTTCGTTTCAGAAGGAGTCTGGTTCCAAAACAAAACATGCCAGCACAGCTGGCACTCAGAACCCAGTCCCACCCCCGGAACAAAATCAACCACTGTCTTACCTTGGTGTATTTGGCACTGGGTAAAAATCTAACCAGGAAGCAGCCTCCGATGTGTCATCATTCCCTCTCCCTGGAGCTGGCCAATCAGGAGCTGTGGAAGGACATGCATCATTCCACCTCCCTTCAGCTGCTCTTCAGTGGACGAGTCTCTGCCTTAGTGTGCTTGGGGGTTTGAAGTAAACAGGGATGTGGTGTTGGCCAAAAATACTTTTAAGCTTTTCAGACACTACAGCCATGTAGGGAATGACCGGGTTCATCCATCAGCTCTCGGTTTCAGGCTGATCCATTGTTCTTCTGGGTTGGCACATTGTTTTGCTGAAGGCTCACTTTGGATATCCACAGGCCTTAAGTGCTGTCTTCAGATGTTTCTCTTCCTTCTTCTTTGTTTATATGGAGAACCCACAAACACACTAAGGCAGAGACTCATCCACCCAAAGGACCTTACACCAATACACTAAAGGAGTAATAGAGTATATGCGATCCAGTGCAGTGAGGAGTATGCAGACCTCTTCATTGGAGAAACTAAACAGCCATTAAACAGGAGGATGCTGTTAAGAGGAGCAACAGCTCAGGACTAGAACCAGCAGTACACCTCCACTTGAAGGGAAAAGGGCACTTATTCAAAGATGAGGATGTACACATATTAGACAGAGACGATAGGTGGTTTGGGGGACAGGGAAGGACCCAAGGTGACTTACAGTAATGAGAGATAATATACAATCCAGTACAATTAAGACATAAACATTCATTTACTGAGGTAATCTGAGAGGTGTAGTACAAAATTAAGTGTCCCATCTCTGCTCCCTTCTAAGACAGCGTCATCACATACTGTATGAACTTGTTGCAAGTACAAATCTTAGGGAATTTTCCTGACTCTTAGAAAGTTTGTCATTCAGTTAATCCAGCAAATTTATTATCTTTTTGCTGCAGTTTTTGTTTTAGTTATTGCTTATTGCGGTTACATTGCTTGGTGGTATTAATACTTCAAGGGATTTTAAAATGACTTATTATTGATGTCATTAGTGTATGTTTTGAAATTTTGCATTTTGCATTGGATAGAGCAAGCCTGTCACATTTATATTAAGAACATGATTTTGCAAACATTTTCTGGTGCAAAATAGTGCAAAGTATTTTGCTTATGTGCCACCACATAGTTCTTTAAATCACTTTCTAGGTGGTTTACAATTTATTTATGCAGGCTACACATTACTCCCTCTTCCCAGTAAGCTGGGCACTCAGTTTACCAACCTCAAAAGGATACCCAATCCATTTCAGTTGAGGCTGAGTCAACCATGAGCCAGCTACCTGGAATTGAACCCCAGGTTGTGAGCACAGTTATAGCTGCAGTACAGCAGTTTAACCACTGTGCCACAAGTGGTAATCCCTGTGAGATCTGCTCATTCCTTTCATTGATTTTAGGCCACCACAGCTGCTCCGATATCAAGTTGATTTCAATGGTATTTGAGAGTGCTGAAAGCACAAAGTACGAGTCATGCCATTTATTGAAGTTAGCTCTAAAGTAGTACTTTTTGCTCTGTTAAATTTTGTGTTGGTATGGAATTATCAGGCAACATGATATCTCAATATACAGCTGCTAAGAGTATTGTTAATATCCTGTTGAAAAATATAGAACTGGAAGAGTCCATACTGGCAGCCCTCTCTCTCCATCTAGGAAATCTCTGTCTTGCAATTATATAAGATGGACATTATTCCGTCACCACTAACCGTGCTTTATACTTGAACAAAGGTTTACTGGATGTCCTTTGTGCAAGCAGCATTAAAAGAGGAACTATGTTTGAAGCAACCACTTTGTATATCATTTTCCTCAAGCAGGGTAGTGTAGAGATTCACACATATTCTTCACCTGAGCAAGCACCAATTTTGAGATCTGTGGGAGAGAACCCTTCTCTTAGGCCGTTACTTCACGAGCCGCTCGCTTCGCGGCAAGCCGTCATTTCTGTGCGAACCGATCGCTTCAGTCCGCACGCTCCTCCTTTTTGGCTGCGCCGTCACCCCGACCACGCCCCCTTTACCGTGCTCCAACCGGGGTGAGTGATTCCCCTGCCATGGGCCGGGAATCTTTTCGCTTCGCATCTCGCTTCGCTCCCACCGTCACGTGTGGTCTCGGTTTTTGGCTTTTATTTCAAGTTTTTTTAAAAAATATTCAAACAGGGATATCGATGCATCGCTATATCGTTTCATCGCTTTGCGCTGTTACTTCCTCGCGTGAGTAGCGGCGGCGGCGGCGGCGGCGGGAGCAGGAGGAGCCGCTGCCGCCTCGCCCGGCCAGAGCAGGGCACCCGGGGCAGGCAGCGTGCAAGCGGCGGAGGGCGGGCGGCTGTGCCATGCGGGGCTCCCCCCGAGTAGCGGCGGGGGCGGCGGGGTGGGGGCTGCCAATGATGCCAGGAAACAATGGACAAAACAATATAAATTAGGAGCAGAAAACACAGGATCGTACAGTAACCACGCTCTGTCGTGAATGACAGCCAAGCATTGATGCATCGATACGCCGAGTAATTTTTTTTAAAAAAATAAAAGGAGAGTGGAACCGGACGTTGCAAATCAGCTTTCTAATGCGAAGGGAGCACGTGAGGTAGTAATCGATTCGGTCCCAAAAATGCCCCGCGTGAGTACAGAGAAAAGGGGGTTGGAACGAAGGGAGACCACGTGACCACCACGTGACCGCCTCCGAATTCAAATCGAAGGCAAGGTCGATTCGAAGCGAGGCACCTCGTGAAGTAATGGCCAAAGTCAGCTCACCCTCACAAGAAGATTCAGTAGAGTCACAAGACAGGGCCTTCTCAGTCGGCCGTTTCCCAAGCAGTGGAATGCCAAGGGAGCTAGAGCAGTCCACCATGTTTTTTTCCTTCTGCCATTAGAAAAAGACCTGTAATTGAGGCAGACCTCTGACAATAAAGCTGGACAAAGTGCTTTTAAACCAAGCAAGCAAATGATGCCTAAAAAAGAAACCATTCATTTTTAATAGCTGCTACAGTTATTAATTTTTAGCATGCTGGGCCATGTGTTTAACATTTACTGGTTTTATTCATTTTATTGTTTTCTGCCTTGAACCCCATTTTTGGGGAAGGAATGTAGTGTATAAATATAATATGCAAATTAATTACTAAAATTAGCAACTGTAGTAGGATTCTTCATTAAGACACACTTTTCATAGCAACAATTGCAAACAGAAGAGGTATGATTAAAAGTCTTGTCCATTTTACTGAGGAAAAAAAATCTTGTCTAATATTATTACTGCTTTAAAAATACATTAAACCACAAAAGCTTCCCTATTATCAAATAGATTTCTCATCTTGTGCTTCCTCCTTCTCACATAATTCAAAATTTTCTTCCTCATAATTAATTAGAATGGCAAATTTCTGTAACCATTGATTGAATTACCCAGTATTACCTGCTTAAAGTGATGAAAGTTAATCAAAATAGTCTGCAAAAGTTTGCTGTTTTTAATATAACAGATTTGATTCCTGAGGTCTTGATCACATTAAATGGGACATTGAATTAACCAATGATTAAACTGAGTAAAAGTCTTTGTGTAGGCCCAAAATCTATTTTAATTTGATTAAATGATAGCCAAAGTTTTCAGAACTGGCTTTTATTCTTGCTATTAACATACACTCTCTGGTTAAATTTTTTAAAAAAATCATTTTTAAAGATTGCATTTTAGAGGTTGCATTTTAGAGCTTTCCTATCAATATAGTAAGACTCAAATATCTATATACAATATGATTATTTATCACTAGCTGATATCAGACAGTTTGGGATTATCTAATTTTTAAGCTGGGTAAGAATTTTGTTTTGGTTCGTTTTATCCCAGGTGGAAAAATATTGGCATCAGAGGTTTGCAAATGTGGGATAAATTAAAACTGACTATTTTGTTCATCCAGACCCAGGACCTTGAGTACTGAAATCTTTGAAATTGCTGCAGATGCTGTTATCCCCTTTCCCTGCTGAGAAGTTCCTCATCTTTAACAGCCATATAGCAGATTTGATTTGCATTCTTTTCAGTAATTGGTGGAACCATAATGGGTATCTGTAGATTTCAAGTGATGCAATGGACCCACCATATGGTATGGGAGCATGATTTAAGTATTATTTAAACTACTTTCCAGGTGTGGTATGCAATCACTGTATGGATGGGTATTTGGTGGCAAATTCATTAATACAACTGTGAAAACAAACAAACAAGTGAACCAACATGGGAGGTGAAGGAGGGAGAAGACTGGAATAAAAAAGAATAAAGGGAATGTGGAGGAACATTGATCAAGGAAAATTCAGATGGGAAAATCTGAAGAAAAATATAAAATAAAGTAGTGGAGTCTGGACATCCCTGGGTGTGTATGAGTTTGTGTTGAGTTGTTGTGAGTGTGCATGTATATTTGAATTATAGTAAATATAAAAAGCAAGGAAGTAAAAGATCTCTAAGAGTAGTTCATAGGTCAGAAAATCAGCCCAAGACAAGGTAGGCCTTTGTAAAAAATTACAAGGGAAAACTGAAGTGTAGAATCTTTCAAAAGAAGTAACCTAAACCATTTTAGAAATTGAGGCTTCCCCCAGACTTAAGCAAATGAAGGCCCAGAGGTCCCAATGTGGTCAAAATTTACAAAAAAGTAAAACGTACAAGATAACATGTGAGTGTTCTCTCTACCAACAATTGCTTTCTATTAGAGATGGGCACGACCAGGGAAAATGACGTTTTCGAGTTGTCGTGTGTCGGAGCCAGCCCGTTTCGGCTCTTTCCGTTTGTCGTGAAATTTTTCAAAAATTTGTTGTTTCGTTTGTCGTTTTTTCATCTGTCGTTAGTACTGGTTTGGGGGGGAGTGGGCTCCTGGAGGCACCTCTCTGGGGTGGGTGCCTCCTCTGGACCGCTATGAAGGGAAAGCGGGCTCCTGGAGGCACCTCTCTGGGTGGGTGCCTCCTCTGGACCGCTACAAAATGGCATGCATAGCCAATTGGATATGCATACCAAGTTGAGTGGCAGAGGCACCTCTCTTTTGGGTGCCTCTCTGTTGACCACAGGACCACTGCTGGTATAGTGCAGTGTCACAGTGCACACTGGGGGAAGGCTCCCTCAGTCTGGGCACTCTGTGGTCCACTAAGAAGGGAACTGTACTTGTGTGTGTAGTGCAATGCGAGTACAGATTTGGCTTAGGGTTAGGGTTAGCGCAAGGGCTAGGCTTAGGGTTATGGGTAAGGTTAGGGTCAGTTCGTGGGGTGCACCTCTGGGTGCCTCTCTGACCCACTAAGAAGGACAGTGTACTGGCGTATGGGTTAGGCTTAGGGTTCGGGTTCTGGTTCGGGCTAGGGTTAGTGGGCTTTTTATGCCCGACTGGCACATCCCAGAAGTCTCGGTCAAAACCTGGTCAAGTGGCCATGCAATTGGTGGAATGGCTCAAAAAAATTGCATGGTCCACTCCCATGGCCAGCCCATCATTGCGCAGGTGTAAAAAAATAAAAATAAAAATAAAAAAAAATAAAATCAATGGAGACATTTTGTTGCAAGAAAAACCCACTGCTGCTACTGTAAAAATTCAGGCAGTTTTAAAAGAGCTATTTTCGCATGTTTCTGTGGTGCTTTGGTGTGTTTTTGGACCACCACGATTTCAAAATAAATATTGCTTGCGGTCGCCCCATTTTGGATCCCCCGCCCGCACCGGATTGGCGAGTTGGCGAGATGACGAGGATGCGCAGCCTAGGAGAGGAGAGGTGTGGAGGCTGGGGACCCCCCCCCCAGAAACCACCCCTCTGGTAGGTGCCCTCACTCAGGCAGGCATATTTTCACCTGCTTTTTTGGCCGGGAATCGGGGTTGTTTTTTTAAAAAAAACATTTTTTTTTCTGTGCCGCGCCGCTTGGCAAGTTGGCGAGACGACGAGGATGCGCAGCCCAGGAGAGAGGGGGAGGCCGGGAACCCCCCCCCAGAAACCACCCCTCTGGTAGGTGCCCTCAGGCAGGCATATTTTCGCCTGCTTTTTTGGCCGGGAATCGGGTTTTTTTATTTATTTTTAAAACTTTTTTTCTGTGCCGCTTGGCATCGCGCAATTGCTGCGATGCCACCAGGAACAACCACGACAAATCAGACCCAATTTTTCTTTAGTCGGTTCGAGTTTGAGTTCTGGCGGAGTAATTGTCGTTCTTCGTTCTGTTATGTAACGGAAACGAGGAACGGAAACAGAAATGAGGATTTCGCCAAGTCGTGCCCATGTCTACTTTCTATTCCACAGACATCCCTACTTTTCCTGCATTCTGATTGTTTAATTTATGTTCATTGTTAAAATCCAGTCATGTATTGGTAAATTGCAAGTGCGTAAATGCATTGCACCACTGTTTTCTGTCTCAAGAATGTAAAACGTCCTATGCCTTGAAGCAAAGTATGTGATTATGGTTATGACATTAGCAATTTGCCAGCATACATGCTGGACATGGAGCCATTAAAGGTATCCAACTTTGTAACTTGTTGTTTCTGCTGTAATCTTTCAACTTGGCCAATACTTGTTTCCACAGCAATCACATATCTGCCTGTTTGTACATCCCATTATAGAGATATCCAGGCTAGGAGAAATCCTCTGCCCTTTTTGCCAACAGAAAACAGTCAGCCATACTTTTCATGAGATGAATCAAAGAATTATTCCATTTCATTCAGTAGGTACACCATTCCATTCTGTGGATCTGTATTCAATTTTACAGGCTACATGTCTGTAGACCACTCCAGACCACATGACCACAGGCATTTTTTTTCTGGGTGTATCCTTGGACCATTAAAGTAGGACCTGATTAACTGTACTCATCTGCCTATTTGATTATAAATGTCACTTGCCCATAAAACTAGAACTCTCAGTGAGAGCTTCCAGAGATTGTATTTTTGCGTTACAGCTACCAGAATCCCCTAGCAAGCATAGCTGCTCTTGTAGACTCTTTTTTCAGATCCTTGCCCTTGAATAGAGAGCTTGTGAGCTGCATACAAAAGTGTTTCCAGGGCACATCCGCTCCACTGTGAATAATGATAAATAGATTGCTGGTTCAGGACAACCACTCCCAGAAATCTGGTACTCAGAGTCTAAAAACCAAAAAAATCTGAACAATATATTCTCCTACAATGTTGCCTATTGCACCCCAAGCTTGCCCCTCCTTACTCAGTAATCTAGGAAAGACCAGAAGGGTTTCAAGTTATCCAGACGTCTCAGTTGGTTTCAGTGCTCGGGCTAAAGTCCAGCTCTGAGAGTGTCTGTCTTTACAGCTTTTCAAATACCACATTTCCACCACTTTGGTTTAGACCTTTGACCGAAAACATCACAAAAAACAAAAGTAGATTGGAAGAGCTTCACGAGTATTGGATATCATATAATAAACAAACATACATTCATTGGCATTCTTCAGTCTCGAAAGACTATGGTATCATGCCTGGAGTAGAGATCCTAAAAACAACACCTAGTGTGACTAAATAGACCAGTTCGGGAATGGCAGTCTCTACCGCACTGGGGGCAGATGTATTCTGTTTCTTGCCTGGTCCTCGAGTTTCATTCTTTCAGTGCCTGCCTCTTTTCCTCTGCCTGTTGGACAAATGCCTCTTCAAATTTATGTAGACCATGCTGTATCTCTTGCCTCCAGACAGTGCGATCGGAGGTCAGGGTTTCCCAACTGTTGAGGTCTATTCCCAAGGCCTTCAGGTCCCTCTTACAGATATCCTTATACCGCAGCTGTGGTCTCCCTCTGGGGCGCTTTCCCTTCATTAGTTCTCCATATAGAAGATCTTTTGGGATCCAACCGTCATCCATTCTCACAACGTGTCCAAGCCAGCGTAGGCGTCGCTGTTTCAATAAAGTTTATTGAAACAAACACACAGCATATATTAAAATGGTTTGTAAAGTGTATTAAAAGATAGAATGAGAAAACATTTCACAAAAGGAGAAACAGGTAAACATTTCTGCAGTTACCATATTTACTTCCCTTTTATAACTGATATAGTTATATATAGTAGTTTTGAATGCTGAAGGGCAGTGACTTGGGAGCAGATCAATTCTCTGCCTTTTCTTCATCTCAGAAGCTGACCTGTAGAAATCATTGTCTCATCCACAAAAAACTCTTTTATTCTCCACTGTGTCTATATTCTGCTTTACATACTCAACTTATTAAAACTAACCTTTTTAGAATTCCACTCCTTCCCTCTCGCTCTCTTTGCTGATGGACAAAATCAAAATTCCTCAGCTTCCTTGTCTATGTTATGTTCTGTACATGGCATCTAGAGGCCAAAATTGATGTGAGCTGTAATTAATCTTTCTGTGAGGCAATACAGACCCCTTGGTAGAGCAGAGATTAGAATCACACTGTCTGCATATTTAAAATTGCTGAACAGCCCACCAGTAATCTGCATTCAGAAACTGTCTTGCTCAGAAATAGCTGCAAAAGATGGTGAAAAGAAGAATACATTGTGCGAAATTCAAGATGTAAAGGGGTGTATTGGATTATCTCTGAGAAAGAGGATGGACTCCTGTTGTTTAGCTTAGCCAGAACTAAAGGACACTCATTGAATCAGTGGGAATTTGGTAAATTAACTCCTCCATAGGTTCTATTGATTCAGTGGATCTACTGTAGTTGAAATTTATTATATTAAGCATCAGGATTTAAGACACTGTCTGGGGTCCATTTCAAGGCAGCATAGGTGATGGTTAAAAGTAGAGATGGGCATGAACTGCCAAACTGGTTCCTCTTTCAGAGGAACAGGTGATTGGAGTTTCCCAGCCCCACCTCCTCTGGTGGTTGCCCATTCAGAGGTAAAGTCTGGAGGAAGCGTGACAAGGAAGCTGGGGTGCTACCTTTAAGTGGGCACCCATTACAAGAGATAAAGCTGGGAAGCATTGAACACCTGCTGATCCAAAGGATGATAAGCACAAACCTTGCTCTCAGAAAACAGCATACGATAAGAAACATGTATTTTCTGTTGTTATGAAAATATGAAAACCATAGTTTTTAGATTTGTGGAATCACCCCCAATGACCTCTAGAGTTTTATCAATGCCCTTCTTCCTCATGAAAGCTACTAGATTATCAACAATAACTTTGTGTTTGAATCTTTCTCTGGAGTAAAATGGTGCAGATACCATCTCCCTGGCTCACTGCATACAGAATAATGCTCTTCTTTGACGGTGCTAAGAAAACACCAATCAGAATTATGAGCAGAACTTGAGTTGTGTCTTGCAATGCAGTCAGTTTCACTCTTCTCATATAGTTCATTAAATTCTTGATCTAGCATTTTTATAACTCTTTTCCAGGTACCTCTTGACTTGATTGTAATCCACTACAAATGTCTTGTCTTTTTCTGTTCTCCCAACAATAATCCATAACTCAGGACATCTCTCAGAGTTGATAGTTTAAAAGCAAGAGGTCTTGACTAGTTCCAATGAGACTGCTTATATGAGTGAATGTTCCTTGCCTAGTTTTTCTTTTGGGGGTCATTTTAATACTTTTGGTACAACTGCTGTATCTGCGGAGGATCGGTTCGGTTCCAGGACCTCCACAGATAGTGAAATCTGCAGATAAGGGCAAATGCTTTTATCCAGGTTGACAGTAGTGATAGGGGTGCTGGAGGGTGGGGGAAAAGTTTTTGTGCCCAGCACCCTCAAAATGGCAAGGAAGGAAGAAAGTTTTCCCCCCTTTCTCCTTGCCACCGGACTCGGTTGCGGCAAGGAGAAAAAGAAAAGGAAAAGACTTTATTTCCTCCTTGCTGCAACCTCCACCACTGCTACAGTGGGCCAGACAGGCACCCCCTAGAGGGGTGGAGGACCCACCACCCATTTGGAGGGTACCTGTCTGGCCGGCAGCAGTGGCAGCAAGGAGGAGAAAATTAAACAAGAAAATGTAAATTAAGAATTAAGCTAAATTAAATTAAAAATTAAAAAGAAAACTTACAGCCCCGATACCTGACGCCCTCCTCCTTGGTGCCGCCACTGCTGCCAAATCAGGCCAGGTAGGCACCCTACAGAGGGGTGGGGTGGGGACTAACCCAGCTGGCCAACCAGCCTTTGAACTTCCTGGTCAGTTCCCAGGCATCTGAAGTTTTGAACTTCCCACTCAAACAAAATGGTTAGCCATGCAGATTTTTAAAGTCCGCACCTCACCCCTCTGAAGGGTGTCTGACTAGTAGCATCAGCGATAGTGGTAGGGGGGGAAATCTTACCTCCCACAAGACCACCATGCATGATAATAAGTCCCATCACGGTTATTACAGTTCCGACATTTATTGGACAGCTTTGTAAACATTTTCACTAATCTAGTTGGTGGTAGGTGCCAATGATAAAACATTTTATATATGTTTTCTTTATAGGAAATTACAAGAGTTGCTGTTAATACAGCTTTTGCCATTTCTCTAGTTTGTCAATTGTATAACCAAAATTCTGGGCCCAGCATATCATTGTTTCTTTCACTTGCTCATCTTCCATTTTCTGTTCTAGCAAAAATCTATAAAGCTTTTTAATTAGTTTCTCTTGCAAGGATATTTCAATATATTATCAAATCGTGGCATTGATAAAATATTATCTTCCAACATTTTATCAAATTGTGGCCCATCAAGTCATTTCTGACTGTTGTTATGAGTTCTTGGGTCAGTTTTAACTTGTGATGATAACCCTGGTAGAGTTTTTAAAGTATGTGTGATTTTTAAGAAGAAGTTTTACCATTTTCACTTCTAAGTATCATTGCTGAATGTAGAGTTGAACCCAGGTCATCTACACCACATTGCCTCTATCAAACTTATAATACACATAATAGAGTTTTCAAGGTAAATAGGGCACTTAAGGGTTACCTTTACCAGTGCACGCAACCCCCATTTGTTTCTGTGGGTTAAGCAGGGATATGCGCCAAGTCCTAGTTTATCACTCTGTTCCTTACACCTTACTGGGTACACTATGTATATAGTAAGAAGCTGATTTTCTCTGTGTTGGGCACAAAGCTAATTATCTTTCTCTAAAACTCATTTCCTAGGATTCATATCCAGTCTTCACCAAAATCTTGCCACAGCCCTTACAGACTTTCTCTCACTTTGAATCCATTAACATGCTAGCTCCCTGTAGCTTAGCCCCACCTTACCTGCTTGAAGATGTGTGTGCTATATCTTTCCAGGGGCTCCTTTTCAATGTACCCTTAAAATCCTTTATATAGATAAAGGTACATAAAGGTCATTTATATATGTTAAGGGTACATTGAAAAGGAGGCCATGGAAGGATATACAATGCATGTGATAGTTAAATAATTTTAGTATTTACTAACGTGGAGGCAGAGGTTGCATCTGAGAGTCACACTTATTTGTTGTGCCTCATAGAGCTTGCGGAAATACATATCCTAAGTAAATACTTGTAAAGCCCCTTGATTTTTAAGTGTCTTGAAACTGCTTAAAAACTTAAAAAAACATAGTGGAACATTGCAACAGGCAAAGTGGAAGGCAACAGCAACTGACATCAACTACTAACCATCCATTTGTTGCCTATAGCTAAGCCTTCTCTTTCAGAGTGAGGGCATAAATGATGAGACATGACAACATATTTTTGGAATATATGTAGGCCACAACTTTATTGATTCCAACAGGCAGTACTCTGGCTAAGTAATTGGGTCAGATCCAGTGCATGAAAGGAGCCTGTCTGTCCTTTGATGCTCCCGTGTATATTTCCATCATCATATGGACTCGGGGCAATGGTTTCAAACTGCAGCAAAAGAGATTCCATTTGAACATTCGGAAGAACTTCATGACAGTTAGAGCTGTTCGGCAGTGGAATATGCTGCCACGGAGGGTGGTAGAGTCTCCTTCTTTGACGGTATTTAAGCAGAGGCTGGATGGCCATCTGTCGGAAATATTGTGAAGGGGTTCCTGCTTGGCAGGGGGTTGGACTCGATGGCCCATGAGGTCTCTTCCAACTCTATAATTCTATGATTCTATGATTCTATGATTCTTGTTAATTACAGGAACCCACCCCATCAGTATCCCGTGTTCCCCTTCAAATTTTATGTTATTGGGGGGCATCGACCCCATTGGTGGCCATGTCATAACTCACTGTCAGGGATCTGTGTCCCCATTGCCCCCCAGCGATTAATCCATGTCCACACCCGTCTGGCTTTCCTCATCAGCTGTTCTTTCGTACTTGCAGTTTCTCTCCTGCTACTTTAAATGCCTGGATCCATCCCAATGTTTGTAAAACCACCACACCCTTTCAAGTTGTGACATGCATGTATATAATTAAACATAACTACACAATAACCCACACTATCTACTATAGTGAAAAGAAAAAGGGGACGGTGGGCCAGGATGCTCTGTCTTCTGCTGGTCAAAGAGGGGGGTTGTTTCTTTGTTACCCCCTTTTAAAACCTTTTTGGCCCTGGTCCCCTTGTGATCCCATCACACTCTCCAAGGGGCTGGCCCCAACTGGCATCTGCTTCCAAGTCTGATCCCCTCCCATGGACTTTCCACCTTCTCTGGCTTTCCCACTTAGGTGGGGGTCACCATATCACACTGTTTTGCAGGTGATACCCCTCCAACAATCTCCAGACTTGGTAAGTCTGGTCCTTTCCTTTACTGGAAGCCCTTTTTATGAGCAGTTTCAGCTCTTTGAATCCTTTGCATATGAATTAGCTTTGATGAATTGCCTCATCCTTATTTAAGAGATCCCAAGAAATGCTGGACTCAAAAGCTCCACTTTGCCTTTGGCTAAAGTCCTCTTTCACCTGTGATCTATTCCTCTGTTTTGATTTTCCAAGAACTCAACTGACAGTGAGATCAAAATGTTTAGTTTTGATGCTGAACTAAGTTTGCCAGTTTTTCATTCCACCTGAAAAACTCAACTCTCACTATAAATACAAGGACAGGTAAGGTGAAAATTAATAATTTATGATGTGCTTTTTTTAAAATTCTGCTTGAAGGTTCTTTCTAGTCCTGTCCTTGAACTTTCAATTTTCCTTCCTATTAGACAATTAAGGAAAAAGACTTGGTAAGTGATTGTTAAATACAGTCAAGTCCAAAGTAAACAACTGCACATGCATTGTGGAAGTCAGTCAGGTAGGTGTAATGTGAACAGGAGCATTTTCCTTCTTCCAGGGCTGTTTTGGCATCATTTAACAGCAATGATTCAAAAAGAGGGAAAATAAGACAATAGCTACAAAAATTTAGAGTAATGTGAATGCTTTAAAGAAGTAAAGTCTAATGTAAGACCAATGAAAGTTATTTCTATATCTACATACCTTAGCAATAAGAATCCACTTCTCTGTTATTCATCATAACATCATAATGAAAGCAAAAATATGCAAACTTTTGCATGTTACTACAGATAATGAAATATGCTTTTTTATTACTATCTGTTTAGACAGCAACTGAAAGAAGTAAAAGTATGGTGAAGAAAGTACAGGGAGTGGAGTACAGCTGATTCATAAACTACTGGTTCAGTTATCCACAGATGACAGAGGAAAATATTAAATAAATAATTCAGAAGCTGCAAAGCAAGCTATTTATTTATTTATTTATTTATTTATTTATTTATTGGACTTATATGCCGCACCATCTACCAACAAGGCTTCTGTGGGCAGCGCACAAATAATTCAACAAGCACATAAGAACAGTATACAATTTAAAAATATGGCTAATAAACAAAATAAACATAAACTAAATCACCAACAACATCATAAAAATCACTTAAAGAACAAAGGTATAACTAAAACAGAAAGGGTGGGTTAAAGAACAGTGAATCAAGAAAGGATGAATTAATAGCCAGGGAAAGCCTTTCTATATATCAGACATCTGTACCCCATGTCCCTCAACAACTCGAATAGGCCTTGGCCCAAAGCTGTGGCTATTGGCTTCCCATGGTTCCTGAAAATGAAATATATAATATATAAATATGATGTGATACAGTAAAGCAAATAAATCAAACCTAGTTTAAAGGGAGGAACTTTAACTAAACTTGAAGAAGAAGAAGAAGAAGAAGAAGAAGAAGAAGAAGAAGAAGAAGAAGAAGAAGAAGATGGAAGAGGAAGAGGAAGAGGAGGAGAAAAGAAAAACTTCCACACAGTCTTCAGCAGGGAACCAGACCCATGAGAGGGAGAACAGGCATTAACTGGCACAAATGTAACATAGAAGTAACAAGCTCCAATTATTATCACAAGTCCCAAGACCAGATCCAAGAACCTACTGGTGTAAACCATTTGAGAAACATGGATCCCAGTCATTAAATAGATGGAATTTGCAGATGGAATTTGCAAATGTTGCTTGGCAAAATTCTGAAAGTCTTAAACTTTTCTGATAAGATGGCATTCACCGCTCTGAAAGGGAAAACACTGCTGACATCTCTTGAGTTCAAAGTCCTCAAATATTGACCAGATTGAGTCCATGCCATTGAAGATCTCAAACCACAATGGCGGGAGCAGCAGCACTGTGATCTGGGCTTATGAGACCATAGCCCCAAGCCTACATGTCCTTCCAAGAAAGACACCTGGCTCAGGGATCCCCCTACCCCACAAGTTCCAGTATGCTCCACCATGTATGCCAGCCAGGTCACAAGGCCAGTGTCATGCAAACAATCCATCATGAAGCAGGAATATGGAGAAATTTTCCAGGCACTGGGACAACGAGAGTCAACAGTGAAGCTGGAATAACTCCCACCATGATGATTCAACATCCACACCAAATGCCAAGTTCAAGAGAAGCCCACACATGCAGGTCCTGAAAGTTCTATAATTACATTAATCCCCAAAGTCGATTGAGGGACACTGAGACTAGAGAGCCAGGTGTTAAACTGGAAAGCCAGTTGTAAAGTCCATGCTGCCAAGCAGCGTTATAATGACATGCCAACCAAGACCTTCACACTCAGAGGCTCAGTTTCCCATGGGCTCATGTTTGAATTAAAAGCCCATTTAAGCTGTGTAAGGTATATTAAAGATAGAAGGGAGAAAATAAACTTAGCAATATGAAGTGAAGCTGGCAGAAAAACCCAAAGGAACCCCACAACCGGCTCGATGCTAAGAAAATGGAGGTGTACCTTGTTTTAGAGGCCCTTGGGGGCGCAGTGCATTTACTATGACTACCTGAAAGGCTCCATATCCATTTTCCAGCCCCAGATATGAACATTAAAGGGGCTTGGGTTTAGGCTTGTCATGTGCCAGCAAAAAGGGTGAACTAAATTTAAAAAATAAAATTAAACTAAATTAAACTAGATTAAAAATGAAAGTTCTAAATGCAACAAAGGAATAACAAATCAAACCCCCGCTGGGTAGATTAACAACAAACCTCAGCGTTGAACCACATAGAGCCAAGAAGGGAAAAAGTAAACAAGCAAAGAGAAAAATAAAACAATGAACTAGCTGTAAAGCAAGTTATTGTCACAAACAGCAACTGCAAAGCTGCTGTCGAAAAGCAGCAGCCGTAAAGCAAGCCACTATTGTTTTAGGTGTTCTCTCTTATCCATGGTTTTCATTATCCATGGGAAGGCCTGTAACCGATCCCCAGTGGATACCAGAGTCCTACTGTATAGCTGTGTCACACAATATAAAGTGTGAACATGTATTTCTTCAAAGCTACAGTATTTTACTATAAAAACATGTTTTTGTTCATCATTACTTCAATACTTAGGATGATTACAAAAGTGAAAATCCCATGTTTTATCTAGGACAGTCTTTATTATACAAAGCTTGTCCAAATGGTTTGTATTGTGCACTTTTTAAACTGTATTTTGTTTCCAGTAGTTCTTAAATTGCTCCTCATCTTATAACAAGTGGTCATTCCTTCAGTGAAATCAGCTGTTCTGTCACCAATTAATTTCCTCCAAAATAAATCCTGAGGGAGGGAAGGTCAGCAGAGGCTGAGTCTCCATCCACTTGTCCCACATTGGTTTATAAGGTTGACTTGAGGAGACCATTTCTTGGATACTGAGAGATGATGAGAAAATATGTGGAATTTCACCACCTCTCAGAATATATTTGAAGAATAAGAAGTGTCTTCCTGCTCAGCAGAATATAATGTAATATTATCTTGATCCATATGTTGTACAAATGCCAGCAGAAGTCTGGCCACTGAGAAGAAGCATTTGAGAAGAGGTTACACTACTTGTTCATGTGTGAGAATAAGAAGTGGCAAAATAGTTCTAGTTTGCAAGATAATAAGATCCCCCCCCCCCGGTATCAATAACAGTTCTAGCATTTGTGAAGAGAGTTTTTTGCACAAACTGCAATTGTGCAACATTAAAACTGCTGCATGAACTTTTAGCTATTAGAAGCATTTTCCTGTGCTTTTGGGGGGGGGGTGTGTTCTAATTTTATAGCTAGATTGCTGAAGTGCCATATTGATGTATTGCAACTAGGGCCCTGGTCACACGACTGTTTTGGTGCTGTGTTTGCTGCGAATGATTGCACAGCAAAAGATTGTGCCTCCACTCCAAGGCACAGCATTTTGGCACCCCAGTCGACCACGTCCCCTGAAGCGCACTTTAACTGCATCATCCTATACCACCACTAGGGGTTCGATCAAATTACTCCTCTTAATGATGCACAGTTTTTACTGCAGCAATTGCAGTGCGACCGGTGAAATTTTGCACTAGGGCTCTATGGGGTTCCCAAGATTTTAATCTGTAAAATTCCCAGATAGTGTTCACTAGAGGGACACTACTCTGGGGAGAGAGAGAGAGAGAGAAAGAGAGAGAGAGAGAGAGAGAGAGAGAGAGAGAGAGATGTATTGAATGGTTTGTTTGCATCTTTTTGTCTTTTTCATCATTTAGTCAGTTCTTGACTGTTTACTTTCTGTGTATCTTGTGAAAATGTCTCTATGCATGTAAGTGTACAAATTGTCATGGTCAATGATTGACATAAAGTGACCTTGCTCATTTACTTTTGAATTTCTATCTCCTCTCAAAATAAATGAGGTGCTTTAAAATTATCCCCTTTGAAGTCACTAATCTCTTTTTCAACTTTTTTTTTTATAGCTGCCAATCCTAAAATCATTTAAACAGCATACCTTCCTTTCAAGCTCCCCTCCCCTGTCATTAAAAAGTCTTAGGAGGTTCATTTTTTATCTCAAAGTCACAGCTTCTGCTTTTTGGCTTTAGGAGCTCTTCCAAATTTGAAGACATTATTTGATTTCCTTACAAAAGAGGAGATGAAAATACGTTTAACGGTTAAAATTATAAGCAACCAGATCAGGAGGTAAATTCAAAGCCATGGAGTGACAGTGCATGATTCATTGTAAAGGCTTGTTCTGCTAATTAAGGCAAACACAGACTATGTTGGATAACTAATCTATTTGTCTATTGTTTCTTTAATTGTAATTTGACACACCAGTGATTGTGGACGATTGGTCTGAAATGGTACCCAGAAGATTTCATTCTGTAACTAGGAAAAGTAGCTTGTGATTTAAATCCTTCTTCCTCCATCTGCATCTTTTAGTGGATTCAGAAAATTGATTCCCTCTTCCTTTCCATCAAACAACTTCAGACTTCTACAGCTTCAGATAATTTTTGTAACTTAATTGAGTACTACTGAAAAGAGAGGAAATGAGTAAGCTTATAATACTGAAACATAGTGGCAAAAAAAATCAAGTGAAAAATTATATTCAATGTAGTGGTAAAACAACCTGGAAACGGGTGCCCCTAGGGGGAAAAATCTTTCTAATTGGAATCGGAAGCCAAGCCACAGTGGCACTATGCTCACCCATGGTTTGGCTTTCGAAGTTCTGATTCTAATAGAAAGATATTTTCCTAGGAGCGCCCCCTTTGGAGCTTCATAACTCAGCCCCCTGAACATCAACCCTTTTGAAATTTGGGGGGCTTACCGGGAAGAGCTTGAGGAAGCCCCCCTGCCATTTTGGTCCTTTAGGACCCAGGGAAGGATTGCGTTTCATTTCATTTTGTTTCATTTTATAATGAAACTACTTTAAAATTTTGTTACAAATGAAACAAAACTACTAAAAAATTGGAATGAAACAAAACAAAACACTATTCTTCCATTTTGGTGGAGTCAATGATTTAGATATACGGCCTATACCCCATTTCTCCATCCCATTCAGAAGTAAGGTGAAACTTTTGAAATGGCAAATCTACGAATGTTCACCTGAAATGTCCTACTCACCTGTGCCTCTGCAAGCCTTCATACTGAAGATGCAAATGTACCCCTTGCTTTTGGTGGAGCAGGGAGGTAAGTAAGGAAAAGACTTGTCTGTTGTCTTCACATCAAAATCTATCAATGCTGACAACATCCATAACACTGATACGCAGAAAAAATGAGAGACATTGACCAGGGGCTGTGTGTGTACATAGTTTACAGTGAGAAACTCTTTTCCAAAATACCCAGGAACATAACATAGTACTGCCCACAGAAATCAATTTAGAAATCTATAGGGGTTTGTTTGTTTTGCACAACTATTTTGTTCTGGCACAAGTGCATGCAACACCACCTTATGAGCAAAGGGAAACAGAATTTTAAAAACCAAACAACAACAAACCAAAAAACAGAAGGACAAAACTGGATAATGGGCATGATATATTGGCTGGTCAGTGGAGAAATAGCATAGAGGGAGTGGAAATCACTATGGAAAGGTTATGACCAGAACTCTGGATAAGAGGAATCCCTGCTGCAGCTTTCCCCACTAAGGCTTCTTTTGATCAACATCCTTCTGTGTTTATGGCACCATAGCACCAACATATGTAAGGGAAGCTTAAGTAAACTAAGAGTAAGTCAACAGATTTCAGTAGCCTAAAAAAAGATGGGATGATGTCTTAATTGAGGATACTCTGACAAGGATGTGACACCAAATGATGACCGAGATAAAGGAAAAATTAGAGAGCTGATTTTTCTGATCTCCAGACAAATCAGAACTTCACACTTCCACCAGCAAGGCTGCTGCTATCGACCCATACTTAATGGATATTAGGAAGGATTGCATAGGTGTGACTTTCACATAAGTGAGACTTTTATACATTCCAGGCCATTTTATATCAAAGGAGTCTATTTAGGCCATTGTCCACCTAACAAGCTTATTCGGACCAGGGTGGTGTAAAACCAAGATGAGCTGTAAATGGGAAACTTCGCACCAACTTTCCTTAGACTGATGAAGCTACTCAGATGAGTAGTGAAATGTTTTGACTTCACAAGAAATGAAGTCCAGTTGCCATGACTCAACTTCTGGATACCTTAAACAAAAACTGATAAGGAAAAAATGGGGAAGTGGGGGACCAAGAAAATTGAGATGAAATGCTGACTGGCTAGCAGACAGGGCAACAGGGAAAGGCCTGGAGTGTGTCCGCATCTGTCTTTCAATTGTTCTTTCTGTACCATTCCCCAATTTAGCTAAACCATGTGGAGACAACAAAAATGGCTTCCTTGAACAATTTCACATTAAGGAAGGCCACAACACCAGGTATTATTTGGCTTAAGGGAAAATAAATAAGAGGAATTGCATTATAGTAAACAAAAACATGGGAAAAATGAAAAGATGGTAAGCTCATGTTTTCAGAATCTGATGTCTCTTGTTGAAGTAGAATGGTAAAAATTCTCAATAGGAAGGTGGTACTTCACACAGTGCATACTTAATCTGCGATGTGTGCTTCTTCAAGATGTAGTGATGGCTATCCACTGAGACAGCTTTAGATTTAGAAGGGGATTAGAGAAAATCGTGTGGCATGAAGCAAACAGCTAAGATCGTGATGGCTGGATGCTGCCTCTAGGATCGGAGGAAGCATGATTTGAATACCAGTTCCTGGAGAATCCAAGCAAAAAGACAGCACCACCCGCCTGTCATGTGTGAAGGTTTTTCTATCTAGTTGGGCTCTCTGCAAAACAGAATTCTGGACTAGATGAGGTCCTTTTCTTTCTTTCTTATAGAATAATTTATTACTCTTTCTCACTTTGCCATTTTTCCTCCAAATTAAAATCACTCTTACTGCTAAAGCTCTCTTTCTATATCCCTCTCTCCAAGACGCAGATAGGAAATGTTTGAGTGGAAAAAACAGTAGGAAGAATTAATCCTTTCCCTAATGGTACCATAACCACACTCAAATATTGCTCATAGTTTCTGTTCAAATAAGCAAACAAACACACTAGCACAGAAAGGAAAACTGCAAGGTCCTGGTCAGGGATTTCTTTCAGAGTGTACGTGTTTTTGCAGAAAGTCATGGTCTTCATATGCAGATTCTGCTTATGCAATTTATTGCTCTCAGAAAACCTAACGTGGGGCCCTGCAAACTCTCCAATGGTAAACCTCTCCAGAAATGAGAACAATTTTCTGAAAGCAAGAGAAACTGCTGTTTGATGACAGACTTTCCTGGTTCAGCGGGAAAGTGTTTTTCTGTGGCCTCTCAGAGATCTATTGCTGGCTTGTAGCTGGTGAAAAATTGGATTATCCCTAGATATTAGTAGGTTTCTCTTTCACACTATTCCACCAGTAGCTCCTGGTGATTGTATGAGCCAAGTCCTCCTATTTGTTTATTAGACTTGATGCATTCAATCCTCATTTCATGATTCTTTAAGTGGTGCCTTAAAAACAATGGATTATATTGGCCATGACTACCTTAACTCTCACTGATTTACATGGCCCTTCCCTGACAGTTTGAATCCAGGCCTTCTTTTTCTTAACCAAATAACTTATCATAGAAGCATCATAGGATTGGAAGAGACCTTGGAGGTATTCTAGTCCAACCCCCTGGCCTTTTCTCCAGCTGTGGAAAATATGCCAGCTCCGCCCCTACCTAGACGAGCAGAGTCTCATGACAGTTACGCATGCACTGGTAAAATCCGGTATTGATTACTGCAACACGCTTTACATGGGTATGCCTTTGAAGACTGTTCAGCAATTGCAACTGGTTCAGAATCGTGCGGCGCGGCTGGTAAGCGGTGGGGCTGCCAGGGACCACATCACGCCGATTCTGTGTAACCTACATTGGTTACCAGTTGCTGCCCGAGCCCAATGACATATAAAGCCCTAAATGGCTTAGGACCTTGATACCCGAAGGACCGCCTCCTTTCGTACGAACCTACCCGGCAATTAAGATCGAGCCATGGGGCCGTCCTGAAAGAGCCATCCCTCTAGGAGGTGAGAGGGATGGCTTGCAGACACAGGGCCTTCTCGGCAGCTGCCCCCAAGCTATGGAATGCCCTCCCAAGTGAGATCCACCTGGCACCAACATTGATGACATTTCGGCGCCAGGTAAAAACCTTCCTGTTCCAGAAATATTTTAACTGATACAATATAGACTGTGGGTCCTCTGATGGCAATTTTATTGTAATGATTTTAGTGTAAGGTTTTTATTATTGTTTTAACTGTTTTAATTTTTGATTGTAAGCTGCACAGAGACCTTTGGGTAGTGGGCATCATATAAGTTGTAAAAATAAATAAATGATAAAATAAATAAATAATAAATAAGACAGGAGACCTCATACCAACTCTGACAGATGGCTGTCCAACCTTTTATTGAAAACCTCCAGTGATGGGGCACCCAGAACATCTAATTCCAGATATCCCCGACAAATTGCACTGTTTGGAAGATATAATTTTTACCAGTGCAGTGATGGGGATGGAGTGAGGAAGGACAATTAATACAGGAATAGAAAAATAATAGCAATGCTAGCAGCAGCAATGGCAATGAAGTAAATGAAAGAACCATTTAGCACCATCTTAAGACACAAACAATTTTCCTGTCAACTCTGTAGGTTCTAAAAAGACATTGGAATGAATTGTTGATTCACTGCATGAAACACAGCACTGAAATTTCTTCCTGCTCCTGGCCAATTTCATGAACCTATTGATTCTGAGCCTTTGCCTAAGGGTTCACAACAAAATCCAACCTAATAAACAAATCCAAGCTCATTTAAATCTTGTCATCTCCTGGCCTACAGTAATATACAACAAAATTTGGCATGAAAAGAAATAAACAACAAGAAATCATCTCCCTGCACACCAAACCCTTTTTAAAAGGCAAGCACAGAATAACTTATTTCATTTGGTATTAAATCCTTCTAAACTTTTGAACAAAGTGCTAACTTAAAGATAACTTGTAACTGTACAGTATATGTGCTTGACAAATCAAGTCTGTATTTAGCTGATGCCTATTTGTATTTTGAGTGTTAAGCCATTGAAGAAAGGCATATGAATTTATCTAACAGATATTCTGCAATTTGGGAGATGGGGAGACACAAGCTGCATATCTCAGTTTTATGTTTTATAAACAAATGCTGGAATAACTCACCAATGGCATCTACCCTAAATGACTGCTTCTAAAAAACATTTTGGCAATGTTAGGTTGAGGATAGTGATTTTTAAATGTTAATTGACATGGTTGCAAGGATTGCACACTGTTTGTTAAGCATTTATGTATTATATATGTCCTTATTATATTCACAGAAAAAATAATAGTTGGAATTATATGACTTATCTAAAGGTCATAGGTCTCCTGAGACCTTTTTGTTCTCATTAGCAGCTTTTCGAGAAACAGATTCACAGGGTTTGAAACTAGCTATGAGGTATTGAAGAGACAATGCATGCTAACTAGAGATGGGCACGACTCAGAAAAAATTGTTCATTTTCGTTTTCGTTTTCGGCTAGGGTCCGTTTCGGCTCATTTCCATTTTCGTGAGCTAATTTCAAAATTTTTCATTTTCGTTTCATTACATAACGAAAACAAAAAACGAAAACGAAAACGAAAAAATTTTCGTTTCTCCCCATTTAGCTCCATTATGTGTTTTTCCAGTAACGAAAAACGAAAATTGGCTCAAAATTAGTCGTTTCGTTTCCGTTTTCAGTCCATTTTTGAACCGTTTTTCGTTTTCGTTTTGTTACGTAATGAAAACGAAAAAATGAAAACAAAAACGAAAATACCGCTAAGTCGTGCCCATCTCTAATGCTAACCATGGTAATTGTGAAGTCAGAAAAACATCTTAGCTGGGAGGAGTTTTTTTAAACACCTGTGGTTGAGCCTCAGATATACGCATGTCCACAGCAGAAGCAATAACCTCCAAGATATACAAAACTTGCCACCCACGAGGAGATCCAAAGAGTGCCAACTACTATTAAAATTATTTGTGAACTCCCTCAACAAATTGAATGCAGGACTCTTGCAAGTCAAATGCCTCACAGGCAGTTTGTCTGCTGCGGGGATTGGCTAGTTCACTTCTTTTGTCAGAAACCAAACAACGTAAGTGGTATAATGGTTAAACTAAAATACTAGCAGTGAAAAGTCTGATCATGATCTAGGTTCAGTCCCAAGTAGCCATCTTGAAGTGGACTGAGGCTTCCATCCTTCCAAGATTGGTAAATTGAACCCTGGGGTTGCAGCTCTGTGGGGTGGTATGTAAGCGTCACACTTTGCTTTTGCTTTATTCTCCATCACAGCCTTTTTCTTTTAGACTTCTCCTTGATTTCCCCCACATTTAATAGTCATTCACATTATCTCTTTCCTTTCCCTAGAACCTCTCTCTCTCTCTCTCTTTTTAAATGAAATAATAATGTACTGTGGTAATGGTTTGACTTTTAGAATATATTTTTGCTATTATTTTCTTGATAGATTTAAAGTGTTGGCCTTCCAACATTAGTCAAATTAGTGTTGCTCAGGAAGATTACACATGGTAGAAAATAGAAAAGTAGGAATTTAAGTTTTCAGTACTGGTATAAAAATGGAAGCCTTCACCTCCCAGATTCAGCTACCATCTTCACTCCTACAAACTCATTTCAAAGCTTTTTGCTTGATTGCTGCAGATTATGAGAGAAATTGAGAGAGAGAGAGAGAGAGAGAGAGAGAGTCCATACTGTCATTATAAGACATAATCTTATTATCTACTGTGTGAATAATATTTTTCAAACATACTAAAAGGAATTGCAGATTTGTACAGCACGAGGAAAAAAACATTTTGTATTATGCTATGGAAACACTATGTGAGCTAATATGCTCATAAATTGACCCCTCATATCCTAAAAATTTAAAGCAGTGGTTCTCAACCTGGGGTCCCCAGATGTTCCTGGACTGCAACTCCCAGAAGTCTTCATCACTAGCTGAGCTGGCTGGGATTTCTGGGGGTTGCAGTCTAGGAAAATCTGGGGACCCCCAGGTTGAGAACCACTGCTCTAAAGAAATGATTATGATCCTTCTTAAAGGCTGAGCTAGCAGGCATGCAAATCTATTTGTGTATGACTGTGCATGGATGTGAACATATGTGAGAGATGGAGCTTTCTGACGAAGTAGGAAGAGCTACTCTGTAAAGTTCCTATTCTCTGGAGTAATGTAAATCTTGTCCCATCTTCTAATTGATAGTCCTTCACAAAACTGAAGTTGATTATTATAATAATAATCATTTCCTAGCCAATGCCTGAGCGGCCCAGACCCAGTGATTCCCTAATGAGAACACAGACATGATGCAGGAAGGACACAACTTTATTGGTAGAGATG
>JAHTLZ010000007.1:4724588-4739169 GCA_023846285.1 Phrynocephalus versicolor | reverse complement strand
TTTATTTATTTATTTATTTATTTATTTATTTATTTATTTATTTATTTTACTGCTGACCACTGCCGCCTACCAGCTGTAGTGTGGCCGGTCAGCTTTTTTTTTTCTGGTCGCAGCCAGGAAGACCAGATGGACCCTCCAGGAAGGACCAGCCAGCGCCAGCAGGTAGGAGACATCTCCGGCCCCACCATTAATAAACTGAACTGAACTGAACCATTTTATTTTGGTTCAGTTCATTTCATTCTAAATCCACTCTGAGGTTTGTTATTCATTTCATTATTCATTTCGTGCCCATCTCTATTTGGGAACTATTGGTCTAGAATGAGTGTAGGTAAAATGCAGCCCTCTAGATATAACAAAACTTATTCACACAGTTCATTTAGTGCAGAAAACCAAGAAAGGTGAATATGGTGATAAACTGAGCCTCTGTTTTACTCTCATCTCAAAGATAGTCTTGCACAACAACTCCCAGAAATCCTAGCCAGTGCAGCAAATAATGAAGGCTTCTGGGAATCTTAGTTTAAGATATCTGAGGATCAAAGTTCTCTCTAATACACTGATAGCATGTTCCAAATAGGTCCAGAAGCAAATGGGCTTGCAACCCTGGCTTGGCTACACAGCTCTGATCCAGTGTTGTGTGGCTGCATGTCTTAGAGGAAATATTGCTGGTGACCCAAGGTTACGAACTAGACCCAAGGTTAGAAGCAATTGTTTTTGTTTCATTATTCATTATTTGTTTCATTACATAATGAAACCAATAACGATCCTAGGGCCAAATTTAACACAAACCGAACCAAACTGAGAAAAATTGGTTCAGTTTGTTAATGGGGCAGAGATGTCTCCTACCTGGTGCTGGTCCAGAGGTCCTTTTGCACCGAGCTGCAGAGAGGGAGCACACACCTTGTCGGTGCCATTGAGGGACATGGCAGGCTTGAGCCTCAGCCCAGCCCCGGGAGGAGAGATAAGAAACAGGCCACATTTAGGCGGCCAGAGCAACACGGCTTCAAAGCCCCCTTTGCGCATCCCTCCTGCAACCCATTATTGTGATGCTGATTGGGAGGGGTGATAAGGAGGCCGTGCTTAGGCAGCCAGAGCCACACGGCTTCAAAGCTGCCCCCTTGTGCCTCCCTCCCATGGTCCGTTCTCGCGGGGCCGATTGGGAGGGGTGATAAGAAGGAGGCCATGCTTAGGCGGCCAGAGCAGTGCAGTTCCAACACCGCTCCCCCTCTTTATTCCTCCCACGCCCATTCGTAGGCACCCCCCAGCTCTGACTGGGCCTCAGGGGCTGCGCAGTGGGCGCTGGAAAAAAAGCAGATAAAAATGAATAACAAATTAATGAAACAGCAAAACAATTTTTTGTGTGAATATTCACAAAAAACAAAATGAACCAAACCGAACTCCTTAATGAAGTGAAACGAAACACCATTTTTTCGATTCGTGCCCATATCTATTAGGAACCATTGGTCTAGAATGAATGTTGGTTAAGTGTAGCTTTCTAAATGTAGCAGAACCTCTTCACCATTCACAGTGGTAGTTAGGACTGATGGATGCTGAGTTCCACCATCATCTCGAGGGCAGTATTTTGTCCATCTCAACCAAGAGGCTCTTCTGTGTCATCAGTTTCATATCTGGTTTGCAGAAAAACAAGCAGGACCACAATCCTACTAACTGAAATTTGTGCCCAATTAAACACAGTAGAACTTGCTTCTGAATAACAATTAGCATGCATAATATATTCTTTCTGCAGTTTATGCTTTCTCAAGACTTAAGAACCAGACTTCAATCTTTATAAATAGGCGGGGAAAGACTTATGGCATTGCAAGGTTTACCCCAGGCAATTAATAATAAAAATTATGTTATTATAACTTGTTTTATGACCGGATATTCCAAAATGCTAATCAGTGCATGTGTTTTCTGGGGAAATTTCATTGCCTCTTGATAAGCTGAGGGAACAGCTCCATTAATTGAATGCCTGTGGGCACAAACAGAGAGATCTAAGTTCCCATTTGTGTATGAGTGTTAGATAATCCTCTGGCATAACTGTTGGAATATTTCAATATGATCTGAGAAGCGGCATAGTTGAATGTTGAATTATTGCAGTCATGAATATTCTTCAGACTTTTCTTCCCATACCTTCAGTAGGCAATTAGATCTGGCTGTATGACAATATCACTGAGGCACACAAAGCTTTCTCCCTTGGCTCCTTTATCTAGAGTAAAGGAATGTGCAATGCAACCATAGAAGTATTAATTTCTATTTTAAAAACCATTTAAGTTATGCAATCAAGCACATAGACACATGAAAGAAATAATATCTGGAATAGGTGGTGCCTTCTCTTGTACTGGTAGCCACTTTCTGATGCTTCATTAAACAAATGTTTTGCAGTAGTTTCTCCTGTTGCCATTTGCTTTATCAAGCATTTGAAGAGAGTCCTAGAATTAACTCTTCATGAGATGATTTATGTTTCAGTTGTGTATGATTGCACCAATCAATAAAGCAAATAGAGATTTGGCACTAGCAAAAATACAAGAAATGAGGATGCAAAGACAACAATGTGAAGAACAATATTTCATAAACTTAACAGCCTCTTGACTCATAAATAGAATGTAGTGCCTGAAATGATTGCAATACTCAATCTCTATATTTTCATATACTGGGATATACAGTACATTCTAAGCAGAGTTTGACTTGTTATTGGTAAACCTGAACTGTGTAGACAGGGCACCTTCTGGATTAGGGTGGCAGAGGTACTTCACCCTCAAAGACTGTGGGTATGCACTACCTGATATGGTTATGGGCCACATGCATGTAGTTATATAAGATGTTGCATTGTATTTTCACTAGACACCTGATTGATGTTGAGGTATTATGATATTCTCGGCCAAGTGAAGTTTTGCCTGCCTCTCTTACTTTCTTCATACTATAAAACTGGATTCATTTGGGTAGGAGAAATGTATATTCCTTGGCATGTTGGGTTGTTTGTTTATATGTATAAACTTCTGACATCTGAAGAGTTCAAAGCAGTAGACAACAATAATAATGTACCACAAACTTTGTCTTGCTAGAACTGAGCTTTACCCTTAATCATTCCATTATAGATATTAGGCACTACTTTAAACCCACAATAGCTCTAGAAATGCTAAAGGAAAGACAGTGGCTGTCTTTTTTTTTTTTATAGATTTTTATTGAGTTTTTAAGGGGGGAACAAGGAAAAAGAGTATGGGCGGGGAAGGGAAGAAGGGGTACAATTTTAAAAATTTTCATTGAGTATATCAAGCAAAACAGAGATAGTAATTTAACATATTACTAAAATTGCCAAATATTATCACAATACTAACAAATTTGTTACTTCTTGCCATCTTTCCCGAAAAATCTCGTCGTAATCTCCCTTTAGATAGCCAGAGAGTTTATCAATTTCGATACATTCTCTTATCTTTCCGTGGAAATCCTTCTCAGTTGGCGTGTTTGGTTGTTTCCAAAATTTCGCATATAGTATTCTTGCAGCAACAATTACATGGTGAAGTACATATCTCTGGTCATAGGAAATGTTTACATCTACTATATTTAACAAGAATAGTTCTGGTCTAGACTCTATCTTAATTTTCAAAAATCTTTCTAAGAAAAGTTTTACCATATTCCAATACGCCTTTGCTTCTTTACAAGTCCACCACATATGATAAAAGGTTCCACAGTCATAGTTACATTTCCAACATTTAGGTGAACAGTTATACATCTTGGATAAACGGTGAGGTGCAAAGTGCCATCTATAAAACATTTTGTAACAATTTTCCTTAAATGAAATAGATTTAAAGATTTTAACTGTATTCCACAAGGAGTCCCATTTATTTAAATGAATAGTATAACCAAAGTTTTCAGCCCATCTAATCATAGAATCTTTAACCAATGTATCAATCATTTTTTCATTTAACAGTGTATTATAAAATTTGCTAATAAGCTTTGAGTCACCAGAGGATAGTATTTTATCGAGTGGGGTATCAGTAGTCATAAAGCCACCCTCTTTGGAAAGCTCTTTGAAATGTGAATGTATTTGTTGATATTTCCACCAATCCAGATTATGACCTTCTGATACTAGTTTCCCTAATGGTTTCAATGAGAAGTCAGCATTCAGAAGGTGTCTGTAAGTTACAACTTTTGAGATTTCACTTGCCTGGGAGCTATAAATTGCTCCCAGTGGAGATAACCACATAGGTGCTTTGAGATAAAATTGTTTTTGAATCAATGACCATATTTTAATTAAAGCATTCCTTATCCAGTGCTTTTTAAAGAGGGTAGGTAGATTTCCCTTATACCACATATAGTGATGCCAACCCTTATCAAGGCCATAACTCTCAAGCTGTAGTATTCTTTTATTTGTCATCAGAATCCAGTCTTTAATCCAAGTCATGGCAGCAGCCTTGTAGTATAGTACCAAATTGGGAAGGGCAAAGCCTCCAAATTTGGTTCTATCCTGCAAATAAATATTTTTAATCCTTGCTTTTTTCTTTTGCCATATAAATATACGTATACTTTTTTCCAAATCTGAAATGATCTTAAAGTTTGGTAATATAGGCAGAGATTGAAATAAGAAAAGCATTTTAGGTAAGACATTCATTTTGACTGCAGCAATTCTGCCCATTAAGGATAGCTGAAGTCTTGACCAAGTTTCAAAATCAGCTTTGATTGTTTTGATAACATTAACATAATTATCTTTAAGTAGAGAGTTGCATCGATTAGATACAGTAATACCCAAGTATTTTACCTTATTAGAATGTTGAAAACCAGATTGATTTACCAGTTTTTCGATCATGGGTGGGGTCATATTTTTAGTTAAAACCAATGTTTTTTCTCTATTCACCTTTAATCCAGAGATTTTTGAGTATGCCTCCAGGGTCTTTAGAAGTTCTACAGAGGAAGTCTGGGGGTTCTCCATGATAACCATCAGGTCATCTGCAAAGGCTTGTACCTTGTAAACTTCTCCCTTATTTTGCAAGCCTTGAATGTCTGGGTTTTCCCTTATTACATGAAGAAGAATTTCCAGGGTGGATATAAACAGAAGAGGAGAGAGGGGGCATCCTTGCCTGGTACCTTTGTGTATATTAACTTTATCTGTGAGGTGACCATTCACTACAATCCTGGTATTTTGGGTAGAATAAATTTGTTCAATTGCTCGCAATATTCTGTGGCCACACTGAAGGTAATCTAATTGAGTTTTGAGTAAAGACCAGGATACATTATCAAAGGCTTTCTCGGCATCAATGAATGCAAAAGCTACTTGCTTCTCGGGGTGGGATTCATAATATTCCAACACGTTGAGAAAAGTTCTGATATTGGATTGGAGGTGCCTTTTCGGGAGGAAGCCCGTCTGGTCGTGTGATATCAAAGAAGGTAAAATCATTCGCCATCTATTGGCCAGGATGGTTGCAAAAATTTTGTAATCCACGTTTAGGAGGGCGATTGGCCTGTAGTTCTGTATCAAATCTTTGGATTTCCCTTCTTTGGGAATCAGTGTCGTGTGTGATGATTTCCAGGAATCTGGTATATTTTCACCTTCAAATATAGATGTAAAGAGGTTTTTCATAATTCCAGAAATTGTCTCTGAGAATTTTTTAAAAAATATAGCAGGTATTTGGTCGGGTCCAGGCGCTTTATTCAGTTTTTGATGATTAATAGCCTCTGTTATTTCCATCATTGTGATAGGGGCATTCGTCTGGGCTCTCTGTTGCTCAGTAAGTTTTGGAAAGTTGGCTTGTTCAAGGTAATGGAAGATAGCATCATTGTCAATCATCTCCGGCTTGAATAATCTTTGGTAATATTCCTCTATGATTTTTTGGATTTGTAATTGCTCTGTCTGAGTTTCCCCAGCTTTGTCTTTGAGTGAGAATATAAGTTTTTGTGATTGTACCTTTTTTAACCTATACGCTAACCATCTACCTGGTTTGTTCGCATTTTCCACAAAGTTCAGTTTGGCCAACTTGATTTTGTGAGCTATATCTGCAGTCAGGATCAGATTGAGTTCATGCCTACAAGAGGCCAGGTCTTTGTTCAGCTTATCGTTACGGGGGTCTTGTGTTAAGTCCGTTTCAAGCTTTTTCATCATTTTAAGAGTTGATTCATATTTCTTTTTCCTCTCTTTATTCCGTCTTGCCATAAATTGGATAACGAATCCTCTAAAGTATGGCTTGAAGGCATCCCATACCGTTTTGAGTGGTGTGCCCTTATTCAGATTAGTTTCAAAATACAAATTCAAATCTCTAGCAGCCTCTGAGATGAATTCTTTGTCAGTCCAAAGAGTTGGGTTAATTTTCCAGTGCCTAGGCATACCTGAAGATTTCAGTGTCCATAAGATGGCATTGTGGTCAGATAACACTCGAGGTAAAGTTTCAATATCCCTTGTATTTAGTAGAAGATCAGGTGTAGCCCAACACATATCTATACGGGAGAAGGAAGCATATTGTCTTGAATAGAAGGTGTAACCGTCTTTTAGTGGATTTTTCCTTCTCCAGATGTCATGAAGTTCTAGGATATCGGACATATCCAAGAACGATTTGGGCAGTGTGGAAGATGAGGTCTTGAGTTTTTTCCCTTTTGGTGTTTTCCTGTCTACTGAGGGAGTGTGTACAGAATTGAAATCTCCCAATATTATAAGCTGGTGATTCCCATATTGCAACAGTTTCTGGGCCAGTTGTTCAAAGAATACTTGTCTTCCATGATTATCGTTAGGAGCATATATACCAGCAATAATTGTGTCTTTAGATTGGATTTTTGCTTGGACAAGAATCCATCTGCCTGATTCATCTTTTTCCAAGAGAATTGGGGAAAGTTCTGATTTAATATACAGTGCCACCCCATTTTGCTTCTTTTCTTTATTTGATGTGGAAAATAGATTTCCCAGTTTGTTTTGTATTAAATATTGTTCATGTTTTCTCAGTACATGGGTTTCCTGTAAACAGATGATGGAGCATTGTTGTTTTTGGAGAAAATTGAAAGTTTTCCGACGCTTCTGGGGCGTGTTCATACCATTAATATTCCATGTTAGAATTTTTTGGGCCATCTTGCTACTTCCAAAAATATTTTTTCTTCCCTGATTTTGGCCTGAGATAATTTTTCGGCCTGGCACCTCCCACTGCGCCACTAGAATCTTGAACGTGCTTTGAAGTCTCTTGTTTCGAGGTCTGGTCATCACGGCTGTCATCTTTGGTAGTGGTTTGAGTTCCGGTCATGTCCTCATCTTCAGAGGAGGATGGTGAAGAAGAGGAAGGGGAGTAGCCCAACTTCTTTGCGTTTTTTTCAACGAAGGCTCTAGCTTTCTGGTGAGATTCAATTTTCTGTAATTTGCCTTCCCATTGGAAGGACAAACCTTGGGGGTAGAGCCACTTGTATCTTATGTCATGCTTGAGCAGGAGTTTGGTAAGGAATACATATTCTTTCCGTAATTGACGAATCTCCCAAGGGACATCTTTCAGAATTGTCACTTTGGATTTACTGATTTCCACCTCCTTGTCTTGGGTAGCCTTAAGGATGCAATCCCGGGTGTATCTTCTAACCAATTTAACGATTACCTCAGGAGGGAGTTTATTTCTTCTGGTATAAGCCGTTGGTTGACGGTAAATCACGTCTACCTCACGAAGGAATTCTTCAATAGGTACCTCAAGTAGAGTGGCCAGGGTATTTCCAACTATGGTGTAGAGATTTTCATCTTTATCCACAGTGAGGTTTTGAATTCTTAGAATTTTGGAAGAGGCTTCGATTTCGTGTGTAAGAACCAGTTTACTTGTTGATTCCATTGAGGCTTCAATTTCTCCAAGACGAAAATCAGTGACATTCATATTCTCTTCCAATGCTTGTAAACGACCACCATATGTCTCTAATTTGGTATCGACATTTGAAAAGCCCTCTTTCATTTCTGCTCTTAAGCTAGAGAATCCAGTGGTTTGATCTGACAACATCTTAACTTGGGTAAGATTTAATTGCTTCAATGCATCTAAGATTTGATCGGATTGGCTTGATTGACTTGATTGTTGAGTCATGGTTGCTGGGTGGGCCAAGGGAACAAAAGCAAATTTCTTTTGTGTAGTTGGGGTCCTGCTCATACTGAGGATTTGTTTTGTGGTGGTAAAGAATCGATTACCTCTTCACAGGAGGATTGCAAAGTCTTTACAAGATTGGTCTTGTTTCTAACCAGTTTGCTGCTTTTCAAGAAATATATGTGATGCTGCAAACATGAAAAAATCCAGTAGATGGCGTGCTGTACCCACTTTTGCCAACAGAGTCTGAGAAGTAAAGTATAGTGTAGAGTAAAACGGGAGCTTAAGAGTTAAATTTTCTGCTGTTAGATGAATGTGAAAGTGAAAGCATAGATTGCAGTCCTCCGAGGGGCAGAAAATAACAGATAAAACGGGAAAGAGGAACTGAAAAAGGCAAATTCTTTTCGGTAAGTTGCTGATTTATATTGTTGAAAGGGCTTTCAGATGGAAAAAGCCACTCACGATTCTGGAGGAATAGAGGCAGCTCGAAACTTCCGTCAGGATCTCCCAAGGTCTCAGCCGCACAGGAATTCCACCAGGGGTTCGGCCTCTCTCCCGAAGGAGGGGAAACCACACCTGGGTGCCCTGGGTCGGTTCTGGGATGGATTCTGCTCCCAGAAGGGTCGTCTTGGAGTAGGTACGCCCTCTTGGGACCTGGGATGCATCGACGTTAGCTGGGACTGCTTTCAGCTACGTCTTCTGCTGTTCGCGGCCATCTTGATTCCCCCGACAGTGGCTGTCTTCAATGCACTAATGGTATTGAAATGCCAAACTCCAGGCAACCAGTGTTTCATGTAAATGTTAAATAGTATGGGTGATGCGACATAATCCAGAGGGATGCCACAGGACAAAGGCTGGTTATTGAACAGGAGTCTCCAGCACCACCTTCTGAGTTTGCCCCTCCAGAAACCACTTCAAAATAGTTCCTCCAAGCCCTATCTCAGTGAAGCAACTTGGATGGATACTCTGGTCAATGGCAATGGAAACTACTAGGACAGGCCTGCCCAACAGGTAGACTGGGGGCTACCAGTAAAGTGTTCTGCTTATATACCGCCCCATACTACTACAAGTAGTCTCTGGGCGGTTTACAATTTTAATTATAGAGTGCAGGCTACACATTGCCCCCCCAGCAAGCTGGGTACTCATTTTACCGACCTCGGAAGGATGGAAGGCTGAGTGAACCTTGAGCCTGCTACCGGGGATTGAACCCAGGTTGTGAGCACAGTTTTATCTGCAGTACAGGCATTTAACCACTGCGCCACGAGGCTCTATTGCACCACGAGAAGCCCATGAAGGGTTCAAAAGTAGCCCCCCAGCCATCAATTAAAAATGCGGATAAGTTCTCCACCTCTATCTCCCCCACCCCAAGGACCACCACTGCCCCAGCAAAGCTCTGGGTCTTCCAGCCCACTGTCTCAGCTGAGCGGGGCAGTTCAAGGGCCATGGCACAGTCCCCTTCTCTCCCTACCAGCCGTGCCACTGTCTTGTGGCCAAATGAGTTGTTGGTGCAGAGCGGAGGAAGGGGAGTGGAGGGGACAGTGAGGGGCAGGGTCATGGGGGTGCCCACCTCCTTTGTGTGGTGACGTCCCCCTCTTCTCTCCCCCACTGGAAAATTCCTTCCTTCCATCCTCCTCCTCCTCCTCCCACCCCCACAGCTGTCACACAGAGAATGTGACCTGCCGCTCCTCCTGCTCCCCTTCTGAGCCATTCCCTCCTCCTTGTGCCGCCATGGCGATGTGATTGTCCCGCTGCTCGCTTGGCCCATCCCAGCTGCACCGAGAACATGGCAGAAGTGAGTGACAGCTATGGGTGGCAGGAGCAGTGGCACCGAGGGGGCTGGAATGGAGAAAGGGGAAAACAGGAGGAGAAGTAGAGTCAGGTCAGGCCCCAGGTGGGTGGGGAGGGAAAGTGCACCTTTTTAAAAAACTCTTGCAGCAGCCCAGGCAAGCGGAAGGGGCAATCTGCGCAAGCATGCACACGCCTCCCTTGCACCCATCCACACCAGCTTGAGCAGGTATAAGGGAAGCATGTGCATGGTCAGCCTTACCATAGGAATGCATTGAAATATGTTCCCTCCAGAAAGGATTAATTGATTTTCAATGTGTTCCTATGGGAAACCGTTGCTCTACTTACAATTTTTTTTACTTATGAGCATATGCTCAGAACAGATAAAATTCGTAAGTAGAGGTTTTAGTGTAGTAGCCCTCCGGCACTTTCATCTGGGAAAAGTAGACCTCGGCCTGTTCAAAGTTGGACAGCCCTGTACTAGGAGATCCATGAGAAGCAGCAGGGGCACAATCCCTCTGTATTGTTCCCAGGTACCAAAGCTATCTCAGCCCCATAAAATGATCTGATGAGACTAAATTGGATCTAGCTAAAACATATTTTGCTTACTTGGGAACCACCATTCTTTTTTTATTTTTGCCTTGGATTCTTGCATGGATTAACACAGTTACCTCTTCCAAAACTTCAACCATTCTTCTTCTTTTTCTTAGTGTTTGGCCCACTTGGTGGTGGGTTCACTATTGTTGTTTTGGCCATCCACTTGCTACGGCCATGGGCTAGGTCCAGGTGAACCCAGGAAAACTTCATGTCATTCTCAAGGGTGTTCATCTAGCACTGCTTTGGTTATCCCCTCAGTCGGGATCTTGCCCTTACATCCAGGGCAAGACCCTTTTTGGCCAGAGTTTCCTCATTGGCTCACAGGGCATGTCCAAACCAATGCAGTTGGGCTTTGGGCATCTTGTCAGCAATTGTTGCAATGCTGTATTTTGCTCGGATGTCATCATTGTGCACATGATCCTTTTGCATGAGGCCAGAGGTCCATTGCAGCATCTTTGTCTCCATGATATCAAAGTGACATTCATTTTTTCCCTCACCAGCTATCATTCTGCACCATAGAGTGGAATAGGAAATATAATGGTGCCATAGATCTTTGGGATTAAATGGTCACTGATATTTTTGTCACATATGACACTTGATGTTATACTCTATTTTAGCCAGGTACTATTGATCCTTGATGTGATCTCGTAACTCAGACTCCCATTTGAGAACTACCATGGTGCACTTCAATTGAATTGATTTTGCTTTAAAATTATCCATCAACCTTCATTGGTCTCTCATGATAACTTGTTTTAGTGCAGAAGCTGCAACAATGTATTTATATATCTTGCATCAGCATTCCCTTCTTATTTCATCCAAATTTGGCCCTAAAAACTTTGCTTTAGAGTTCCCTGAAGTGAGGAGTTGTAGAAGTAGGAATGATGGATTCTTACAAAAGCAGTTGTTTCCAGTAGAAGTATACCTTTGGATCCTGGCCTGGAATATGAACATAGAGTTAGCTCCAAATTTAGTTATACTGAGAGCAACTGAAATCAGTGGGACAAGTTAACTGATTAGCAAAAGTTGCACTCATGTCAGTCAGTCTGCTCTGAGTTTGGCTACATCTGGATAAAGCCAATAGTGTACTCACAGTGATATTTTTTCCCTCAAATCCAAGCAACTAATTAAACCAGGCATCAACAGCATCAAAATATTTTTAAACTTTAATGCCAAACCTCCCTATAAGTGATGCTGTGCTCAGCTGATAGAAAACAGTCCTTTAACATCTGATGGATCACAAATTTCCTGTGGAAATTTCTTTGAAAGAAAGGCATGGAAGGATGAACAGGCTGCAGTCCTGCCATATGAATTACAATGATAGTTCTCAAAAAGCAAGGAAAGTTACAGTTAATACTTGGATAGTGTGGAGAACACATCTCCAAACATTTTAATATTGAATGGTAATTGACTTAATTGGCATTTTGACTCCGAGTTACTAGTGAACTCAGGAATTTTAGCTTGGGGCACAGGGATGCTTGACCTTAATCTAAACTGAGAGTAATGAAGTGCAATGGTCTATATGTTCATTATGACCATGAGTTAAGTTGAAAGAGGCTTTCATTTTCATGTGTTTTTATGTAACTTTATTCTATTGCTACAAAAAAATCCTGAACATGAAAATTATGAAAATTGGTAGCAAGATACCTGAACATTTTCAGGAATTCTTGGATGAGACAGATTATCTAGATCCATTTCAATCTGGTTTCAGGTTCGGTTGTGGGACATAAAGAGACTGCTTTGGTTGCCTTGGTGGATGACCTATACTGGGACCTATACAGAGATCTGGACAGTACACCAGTGACATCTGTTCCTGATCTTGCTATGGTAACATATGTCTTAGACCATTATCCCACATCCACTTTGTACCGCAACAAACTAAAATGTGTAATAAATATTGTTGTGGTCATGTGGTTTGTTGCTGTTCCTGCGTCCCCAAGGACACACTTTATTGTTACATAACTTCTGTGACCCCACGGATGGGGTCTGCATCAAAGTGCATTTCGCTTTGTTTTCCCGTGGAACTATTTGAAAAAAAATTAAAACCCAATAGGTAGGTATATCAAACTTTGAATACTTCTTTTTTGGCTTCTTTCTGTGCATAGTGGCTTCTTGTACTTTGAATTTACTGTCATGTGGCTGATCCAAGTAGTGCCACTAGGTGACCCTATGGCAATGGAACAGTTATGCTATGGATTAAACAGCACCCCATGGTGTGTGCACCGGTTTAAAACCTTCAACAGAACAGCAACAAGGATACCGCCACCCCGAGGCCAGGTACAAGGAAGATACACTGAGTCGTGCTTTGGGGGGGGCGTGGTTGCACTTTATTTTGGTTAAAGCACAACAGATGTGAGGGAACAATTGTAAGATCCACATCTCAAGGCACTTTCTAGAGCAACAAAGTGGACGTGGGGTAAAAGCCTTTATTATATCCCAGTTGGTGTACTGAAATGCTCTGTATGTGGGATAGCTTCAATGAATCCAAATGCTGTCAAAATAGTCATTGCTGTTAGGCTTTATATTGTATTTTAATAATGTAAGGACTAATGTAATTAGTCTTTTGGGGAGAATGGTGGGCAATTTTTAATAAATAAATAAATAAATGATGCTCTTAAATGCTGCAGACCAGTTCACATAACTTCTAGCATTCATTACAATAAAGTAGTGACATTGTTCATTTCTCTCTGTCACTGGCATTACCACTTATTAAAAAAAACAGTGAGTGTTTTAATTTAAAACTAAAAAGTATTAGTAGAAAATACAATAATTCTATAATATAATAAATACAGTATAATTATAGAATGGCAGGTTTCCCTATATTTGTTAGAGTTCTATAGATGTAATTAATACCTATATTGATCAAAGTAAATAACATTTGTTCTTCCAAAAAGCAAAAACGATGTCTATTTATTTTGATAAATATGTTTGCCCACCTTACCCACTCTCTATAAGAGATACAATTTGAGCTTCATTTTGGATGGTTAAACATCAGACATTATGAATGAATCATTTAATTTATATTGAGCAAACCGCTCCATAAGTGCAGTCCACTCTGATGATGAAAACTGCCTCTATAGTTTAGTGAGGTATTAAATATACAGATAACTTACTTTAGCTGGGAGGAAACTGGTATGGGGGGAGGGAACCCCTATGGTTTAAAAAATTAAGAAGTAAAAATGGTCTTTGGTCTGTTTGAAGTTATTTTGCTCAATGTATTTTTTCAAGCGTATATTATTAGTCTCTCCTAATGCAAAACTACCGACAGAAACTAATCTCACTAATGAGGTTCATTTGTTCTTTGACAAAGCAATAAATAGTTTCCTCAAGAAAAATTTAACTAATGGCATAGCTGCAGCCTTATAATTAATTTTCTTCCTCAATTCCAGCATGTGTGTGGGGGAAAAGTAATTTTTTCATTTGTTCATCTTTTTACAACAACTGTTTAGTACAGATATGTTTGATTAATGGATTTAATTTGTTCTTTTCTTCTGTACTCAGTTTTTATGTTACATCTGTTATCAGAAGAGAGGACAATATTGTGGGCCCTTTCATTGTACTGCATTCCATCAGTGTCAAAACTGCCTACTTTGCTCTGGGCCTGATTCTTTAACCTTTTCAGGTCTACCAAATCTTTAATCAATCTATGTTACAGTCACCTTGGGAATAAAAGGCAGAAGCATTCAGTTAGCACTTAGAAAGAGGAAAGTGTGTCATTATTTTCAAGTATGGGACACCTTTCATTACCAACTGAAATACAATTTGAAGAGATCCTCAACCCAACTAATTACAAAGAAGGGTGCACAGAAATTGGTCAGTCATTACAGGATTGTTGTACATAATTATATTAATAGGCATATAAAATCTCACAAGAGTTTTTCTCGTAGGCTTGGTCTGTAAGACCATGGTTAGCAAGATTATTTTCTTTCTTATTTTTTCATTCAGTTTGAAATCTGAGGTACATAACAGACTGTATTTCCTTGAAAGTAAGGAAAGAGTGTTGTCCTTTTTGATTTATAGTATTAAAATCTGTTGCATGGATTAAGTGATCAAAATGTCACAGGGTTTATCTTCAAACATAAGGATAAGGAGCTGCAACATCCTTATCCTTCCTGGCAAGAATAATGAGGCATGTCGACATGTTCTCAACAGAGTTCTTGTATTGGTTAAAAGGGGGGGGG
>JAHTLZ010000007.1:4694051-4707925 GCA_023846285.1 Phrynocephalus versicolor | reverse complement strand
CACACACACACACACACACACACACACACACACACACACACACACACGCAAGTTATGAAGGTGAAGCTAACAAAATTATCAGAATTTTCCAGTGTTTTGGAATTCCCCAGTCATTAGTGCAACATCACTCACAGAGTTTTTTCATATCATCCATAGTGTTCTTCATTTTTTGTATTGCTTTTATCTTCCTAACATCGATTTCATTCCCCAGAATGATTCTCAGATAGAGTTTAGAATTAATCTCTACTGAGTAATGATGTTAGATGCAAGAATGTGCACTGTCTTCAAACAAATGTTTAAGAACAGTGCAAATCAGGGGTATTTATATTTTCCTAGGGAGACCAAGTGGTGTAGCAGAGTCCCGAGATGGTGGTGGAGTAACTAACCCCAATGGACCTTTTGTACTAAGTATGGGATTTGTTGGTTAAAAGCATTAAGTAAAAGATGTGGTGGGATGACAACTGACGAAACAAAATTTAAAAAAGGAAAACGTGTAATATGCACCATGGAAAAAGAAAATGTGCCTTTTATCTTAGAAATGAACCTTCTTTGCTTTGTTTTTGCTGCAAAGTAATGGATTAAATAATCTGAGAGCCCAATGCCACTACTAAAATCCCTCAGTTTAAATTCAAATTAACATGTTTTATATCAAAGAAATAGTAAGGATAGGATAGGAATCTTTATTGTCATTGCCCCCTTGTAGGAACAACAAAATTTCACAGTTGCTATATTCAACTCATATAAAACATTCCACATAGATTTAAAAGCAGCTACAACATATAAAATATGACATATAAAATAAGATGACTTCAAAGTCCAGAATTTCCATTTAAGGCCAATATTGCTCTAAAAAAGAAGCTATTTTTGAGATGGTTTATTCTCGCCTTCAGTACTCTATATCTCCATCCTGATGGCAGCAACGCAAAGAGGCGATGACGGGGATGTGATGAATCTCTTAATATATCTAATGCTTTACAGTGGCACCTGGTAGTATATATTTATTCTAGTGTGGAGAGTGAACAGAGTAGAGAATAATGAAGCTAAAGAAGCAATGATTCTCACCAAAGTGTTATATGGAACCTTGTTCTGACATGCTTTGACCTTTTGAGGGTCGAACTCTGCCTGCTAGTCTCCCTCCTGTAGTTATTGTCTCTTACCTCTATCAAATGCTGATTTCAGGATTTGAGAAATGATTGAAATAATGTTTCAAACAGGAATACACCACTATCCTGCTAAAATGGGTCATTCTTCCATTCACAAACACGATCAAGACAAAGAAGCCAATTTGTTCCCTAATGGTTATAAAATGTTGGACATGTTAATTTGCCATGCTGTATTTGCAGGCTAGTATCCCTGTAATGTATGAACATTATGAAATAAAATTGAATAATAGAAGAAAAATGCTGGTAACTGGCAGTGCAGTAAATGAGCACATTATTGATTCTCTTGTCTTTGTCCTTTTAAACAACTTGATGATTCAAGATGATCTCGGCTTAATTTCACCAATAGGTTTCACAGGGGTTTATTTTCCAAGCATGTCTAATGACCTGGCATTTTATTATTTTTATTATATTGTTGTCTTCTTATGGCTGCAGCTATTGATCTCATTCCCCAGGCCCTCTTGGCCTCATTGTACATAGCAGCAGTAGGATGCTTTGAGGAGGAGGATGCCTCCACTATGTGATGAAGGGGCAAGAGGCCTAGAAGGGATTTAGAGAATTTGGATCACTAAGAAATAATGACTTGATAGAGAGATGGCTTGAATGTTTCATGAGGATGAATCAGTTCAGAAAGAAGACAAGGACCATGAGTGATGCATGTACAGTACTTGGTGCAGCTCAATTGTGGCTTTGAATTATTAGCAAATTGCGAGATGCTGGATGACCAACAAATGTGGTTTATAGGGATATGTAGCCCTGCCTTTGAACTGGAACAATAACAATAGCAGATAAGCAATACTCCTTGCCTGAGTTGTGCCTGGTTTACTTTTATGTATGTGTCATAAATTATTTGATACACCTTCCATGATAAATCCAAGAGCTATAACAAAAGCTATTGCAATTTGCAACTTTAAATTATATGCAATAAAACAAAGACTGAAGTCCTGTTTCATTCTGACTAGTGCAAGGGGAATTATGTAATAGAGAGGGGGAATTGTATTGAATAAGGCTAAATTACCTCATTGCAAATTGCAAGAGGAAGCCTTGATTCAGCAGCAATCTGCAATTGCTAATATGCACATTGTGCAGGAGAAGCTGAGCAACGGGATTTCATCCTAATATTCATGTTCCTGGGTTTGGTTTCATGCTTATATACCATTTAATTCCAAATAGTGCTGTTCCTGGCATTCATTAGACATAATTGTATGTGAAATTACTCAGAAAGGAGATATTTCTATGAAGTCTGGTTTTTATTTAGTAGTAGCCAAATTGACTGGATATATTGCAAATGATTCCAAACTGCTTATCTCATTCTTGCCCTGTATTAATAATGACTACAGTCTCCCACAACCAATTACTTATATTTTTCATGGTCCTTAAACAGTCCTGGTCCATGCCTAAATGGTATAACTTGCATGGTATCACACGTTTGTGTGTTGCTTGATAGGTGGTTATTCTGCAGTTTTATGCTCATATTCAAATAACTTGTAATTTCTTCATATCACACTAGAGCTGGTGTGGTGCTGTTAGTGTATCTTTCCCTTTCTAACATAACTCTGGTTCAAAATATTCCATTTCTGTAATTGTAGTCTTTCTCTTCTAAATACTGTTCGAAAGTGGAAGGGCAAGGCCATACACACTAAGTAACAGATAGAGATGGATATCCAGGCTATTATTTCTAAAATAAAATATAAAATAAAATATTATCATTCTCTAGCATTGTTCATCCAGAGATTTGTAGCCCCAGCTTGAACCAAAAAGAAGCACAGCAATTTGCTGAGTCTGAATGGAAGGTACATTGAGATGAATAGATGCTGAACATTTGAGTAGAGTATCCTGGTTGAAGAGAAATTAGTCTCTCGTTTTATTTCAGATATGAAACTATGCAGAGAAGAATCAAAACAGATTCATTTGCCAGTATGTGTTATCAATGTATTCCATTTGTAAACAGGAACCCAGTATGCTATGCACCACCAAAGGCATAGGAGAATTTTTTGGACAAATGTAATATGGTAGAAATCTGTTTTAAAAAGAAGTGAAGTATGGCCATTTCAAGAATAATGGGCTATTTTTGAGCATGTCTTTCATTGATAGAACACAAATGCAAGGCTAGGCCAAGTGATACCTTTATAGGTCACTTATTAAAAATAAAAAAATGCAAGCTTAGCTTCCAATAGCAACAGACTATCTTTTATCAAACTATTGTGCCAAAAAGACATTCTTGGTAGAAGGTAGAGATGGGCACGGCCAGAAAAAAATTACTTTTCGAGTTGTCGTTTGTCGGGACGGGTCCGTTTTGGGTCGTTTCCGTTTGTCGTGAAATTTTTCAAAAATTTGTCGTTCTGTTTGTCATTTGGTCATTTGTCGTTTCCGCCGTGATTTAGCGCGATTTGATGTTCCAGTGAGCATGGGGGCGTCCTGCAATCAGGGCCGGGGCTGGGTGTTTTTGCGCCCTAGGTGGTGGGAGCGGGGGGGCAGGCGGCGGGCGGGGAGGTGCGGACGGCGGGTGGCGGGCGGGTGGCAGGCAGGAGGTGCAGGCGGGCGGTGGTGGTGGGGGCATGGGCGGGCGGCAACAGCAGCAGGGGGGAGGCGCGGGCGGGCAAGTGGGCAGGCGGTGGCACGGGCGGGCGGGTGACATCCAGAAGTGTCAGTCAAAACCTGGCCATGCAATTGGTGGAATGGTTCAAAAAAATTGCATGGTCCCATCCCATGCCCAGGCCACATGGGCAGGTCTAAAAAAATAGAAAATAAAATAAAATAAAATAAAATCAGTACGACCTTTTACTGCTATAAAAACCCCACTGCTGCTACTATAAAAATTCAGGCATTTAAAATACCTAATTTTCACATGTTTCTGTTGTGCTTTGGTGGGTTTTTGGACCACGATTTAAAAATAAATATTGCGGTCGCCATTTTGGATCCCCCCCACCACATGGCATGGACTCTGGAGACGACGAGGATGACACCCCCCCCCCAGCCTGGTGCAAGCAGCCCAGGACGGGAGAGGGGGGAATGCCGGGGACCCCCCCCCCAGAAACCACCCATTAGGTAGGTGTCCTCAGGCAGGCATATTTTTGCCTGCTTTTTTGGCTGGGAGTCGGGGTTTTTGTTTTACTTTTTAAAACTTTTTCTGTGCTGCTTGCCAATGGCATTGCGCGATCGCCGCAATGCCATGAACAACAATGAAAAACCCGACCAAATTTTTCTTTTGTTGGTTCGAGTTCGAGTTCTGACGGCTTAATTATCGTTACCGTTTTCATTACATAATGGAAACGACAACCGAAAACAGAAACGACAATTTCTTCGAGTCGTGCCCATGTCTAGTAGAAGGTGTAGTCAGCCAGGCACTGAGATTTTTCATGGCCTGATGTTATCAGCCAGGCATTGTTCTGATGGTGTTAAAACTGCATCAAAGTCCAGGATAAGATTTCAAGCCTATCAAGAGCTGGGCTTGAAATCCTATCCTGGACTTTGATGCAATTTTAACACCAGCCATACTTCCAGCCCCACCAGAACAAAGCCTGGCTGAAAAATAAAACAAAACAAAAGACAAAACTGTGGAGGCCAGCCTTTTGAGTGCGACCAGGTTACCGCACTCCCCTCACTAAAGAGTAGTAAAAGGCACAATCACACTCTAGCACAGGCCCCCAGTCGTCTCACAGATCACTGACCTGTACCAAATTAGACTCAGGTTTCACTGCCACCATTCAGGGTATCTCAGTTCAATTATTGAGTTCCAGATGAGATGAACATGGAACAATAAAATGAAAGATTTTTGAATATAATAAGATGTTGAATACAGTTCACTTGTGTTCCATTAGATCAAAGCAGTTGATTTAAATACTGTTCTAATTCCTCACTCAAACTTGACAGTTCCCTAACTACCCTGTCTCTTCTTCAATGCCTGACAGTTTCCCTATCTTAGCAGCTCTAACTACCTTAGGTGGAGATATTTACGCACTAAGATTCCGCCTCCCCATTCCATATTTGGGCATAAATATTAACCCTTTATTCCTCCACCTGTACAGTCATATACACAGTAAAAGGGTGAATGCTACACTAAGTTTCATATTTTAATGTAAAATTTCCTGGACACATCCACGTTACATTAAAACATGTATGTTAGTCTTTAAGGTGACACATTGTTTTTGGTTTTATTTTTCTTTGATTTTTGCCTGGAATTCTTGCAGATACTAACATGGCGACCTTCTCCAAAACATTTACCTAGAAGTAACTCTCATCTTTAAACTTAGTGATACTAAGCTAAACAGCCCCTCTTTGATTTCGGCTGTTAGATGCAAGTATGGATTGTGCATATTAATAAAGTTGTAACTGAATTTTAGGACAAGGTTTTATCAGTAGCTGATTCATCTGTGCTTTTAGGGGTCAGTGGGGGGTGTTACTGTATGCAGTCTGAAGTTGCCAGGATCTGCCCTCAACAGTGCTGTAGGTTCTTTTATAAATTATAATTTTCTTTATATTTATAAAGCTCTTCACAGTAATCCATCAAATAAGTCATCAGATAGAAGCTTGGTCCAGGTGATTTGTAGATGTTTGGTATACTGTGGAAGTCAGACCGTTGGCCACATAAATTTTCACATGGTGTCATAATTTTAAAATGGGTCTACTGCATGCCAGTTGAATTTGGCTTTGACCATAAATCTCCATAGAGGGAAAACTTAAGGATACAGTTTTGTCGTTATAGCACATCATCTGAATAAGGTATGGCCAATTGCATAATTGCAATTTATGACTGTGGTTAGAACATCCACTCTCAACTGGTTCACAGTGATTAATAAATGTCTGTTTCTTTATTCAAGTAGTATTGGACAAGGGGAAAATAATTTCTCCTGTTGCCTGTGGCCATCTTAGCCTTCCTGGAACTACTGACATGAAACTGGTTCATTTTGATTTAGATTTCTTTTAATGTGCTATTGTTTTAGCTCTAAAATGAATTCCATCGAAGAATGTATTTTCTTGTGTAATCAGAAAAAAAAGTTACCAGAATTTCTGCAGTTATCTTGACTTCATTAACACATTACAAAACTTTCTGGAGCAATGTCCAGGCATCACTGCTGAGAAAAAGAATTGCAACCCATAGGAAGATTAGAAAACTGCAGGACACTTAAAGCTGTTTGAAGACAGAGTGCAGAAGGCACTCCAAAATTTAATGAAAATAGTATATCATGCCATATTAAAAAATGTTCATTGAGAAAAGGAGAATTTGTGTGTTTTTGTTTACATTGTTAGGTTTCTTCCTTTCAATTTAGTAAGAGATTTGTGACCTTATACATTTTCGAAGTAGGAAATACATTGTTCTTCTCTAGTGGTAATGGTGTAGACACATTTTATATCTCATACACAACTAACTTCTTGAAGAACAACCTAATTTTCTTCTTAAAAAAACAAAATACTTGAACCGAGAACAGTTTACAAAACATGAACTGGCACCAGTTGATGTTTTCCTATATACAGCAAGACAAGAATTAAGAGTGAATGAAGGCTATAGCTATGTCAAAAGGCATTGTTACCCAAAAAACCCCAAGCTGGAATAAAATATAAGCAAAATTATCTTGTTCTTTCTCTTTTCATCTGCTTCACAAATATACTTGAATTCCCTTCCAAGAATCTGATAGGAAGTCTTATAGATCTCTGCATAATTAGAAAGCCATAATTAGAAAGTAGTGCTGCATTTTATTAGACTAGTAACTTCCTGCTGCTTGTGGCAACCTGAGATCAAATATTTGTAAGTGTACATTAATGCAGGGACTTTGACAAAGAGCTCTGGAATTGAATTGGTATTCAGTTTTGTCTCAAGTGATATTTCAAATCTAAATTGAAGATCCTTATGTGAACAAATAATTCTGATGGAAGCAAAAAGTCTTTCAGTGGAGCACAGAGGTGAAGAAGAAACCCCTCATGGCAGAGAAATACATTGAGTGAAGTGGAAGGAACAATAATGACAGCTGTCTTGCATTTGTTTTCTATGGGAGGAAAAAAGTTGTTCCATAAACTTCTGTGCCCTTAAGTACCTGTAAACTAGAGTGTGTGGTCTTCTGAAAAGTATTTTCATTATACGAGAATGCATTCATATGTTTAGCAGTCACTGCAGTAAATAATGGAATGGAAATTTTCTCTAGATAGAATGGAGAGAAGTACTTCACTACAGAAATTTCCAAACCAGACAATAATTTAAGCAGTGCACAAATGTCTGAATGGACAGAGGGAGTAAATTTTATCCCCTCTTCAATGAACCCTTTCCTGTACAAATTGCCCAATAAGGAGATCTGCCTGACAGCTCTCTCTCCTTGTGAATAAATATGTGTCAACTTGTACTGTATGTTCGTCTTGATTCTCTGGGAACAGCATGGCACCAAAAACTTGTGTCTCATTGTTTTTGAACAGGAATTTCCTTGTGGAATTATTCCTTATGAAACTGTGTACCAGATGTTTTAGAGGGGGGTCCCGTGTCAGTCTGTGCAAGAATTCCAGGCAAGAATAAAAGAAAAACAAAACAAAAGACCCAAAACGTGTGGCATCTTCAAGACTAACTTTCATATTTTAATGTAATGTTTCGTGGACATGTCCACTTCTTCAGACATATAGCAGCAGAATGAAGTGTGCAATGTAATGTGTAATGGAATATACATTTCATACCAAATATTCATTGGCTGTTGTTGTAGATGTATTTACATGCAAGCCTGGTTCTAAATTTCTAGAGAGACCGAGCTGGAGTGAGAGCTGGGGTGAGGGTGGATAGAGGAGAGGGAAGAGGAAGAGGGGTTGTTTAGTTTTAGAGATGGAGTTGCAGGCAATTTTTGCCTATGGTCTTGTAGTGGAAGTTCGGTTTGTTGATAAGGCTGGTGTTTTAGGGCTATGTGGTAAAAATTCCTCAAAAGCAGACACCAGGTCAGAGCAGGGTGGTGGTAGAAGGGAAGGGGAATTGTGAGACGGGGTGAGAGACAGTTTTTACCTTCAAGTCTTTTGGTGGTAGATAAACTGCCATGAAAAAACTGGCAATATAGTAGTATTACATTTGATAACGATACTACTAGATGTAAAAGAAAGTGGCCATGAGTTCAGTGAGTACAAACAATATTCTGGGTAATATGCAACATCTTATCGAATTACTGAAAGTTTATAAACACTGTGAAATTTCTTCTTCAGGCTTTGGAGGCACCAAACTTTGGAGGGCTGGAAAAGAAGCAAAAACATTCAAGAATCCATCCATTTGTATCCGTCGATCTGCAAAATAGAGACAAGAAAAATTGTTAAGGTATCTCCCGCCTGTATAGACAAAAGTTTTCTCTAGGAGCAGGGTAACTGTCTACTGTTTGGGGACAAAACATACCCACAGGGCCATTCTGTAAAATGGCATAACTGGCATAACTGGCAGGCAGGCAGGCACATGTAAACCTAGGTGGAGTGGCATAGGTGCCACAGAGGCAGGCAGATGATTCTTCTCTCCTCCACTTACTAGGATGTTACTCCCCATTTTCAGTTGAACTTTTCTGTTTCTGTTAAATTATTTTCCATCTCAAAATGACTTCTGAAAAATGCTACCAAGCTGTGTGACTCTAGGCCAGTGTAATGCTTAATTGAATTGCCCTAGCACAGCTAGAAATGGGATTAACTAATAATAATCTGGCACATGAATGCATTGATGATAACAGTTTTGAGAATTGCACAATTTGAGGGTAATGAGTAAGTTCAAGTGGATTTAAAACTCTTTACAGAATTACAGACTTAAATGCACTCTTGCAATGGAAAATATTTCTTTTTTTGTTTCTTTGACTTCTGTGCTCAAAATAGAATGCACTCAGTAGAAAGCAAAATACAAGAAAGTAATTTATAATTGATACATTTTTCATGTAAAAAGTTTATGGACTTGAACGCATTTGTCTGATTGTTTCCAAACTCTGCAACATGTCTACATATCAACACAAATCTCATGCTACCTCCATGTGTTTGGTAGTATGAGATTTCTGTCTAAAATGACATCTTTGAAGTAGAGGAGGGGAACAAGTGGTTCCCCAGGTGTTGTTGGAGAAAAACTCCCATGATCCTTCTCCATTGGCTATGCTCGCAGGAATTGACAGAAATTATATACTGCCTGATTTGTAAATAAAAGTAGCAGTAGCATCTAGGTTTCCAACTATTGGCTTTATTGAGAATAAATTTAAGATTCTTACAGATGCCACAGGCGCTGAGGTTATTAAATAACCTGCAAAGAATCCACACTTGGTAGTTGTAGGAGGAAGCACAAGAAATATTGATGTAAGAGTCGATATTTTCCCCTTGGGTTGATTTCTGGTTAAAAAAAATATGTCTCACAGTAGTTTAATTTCTTCTTGAAGCACAATTGATATCTGCATTTTGTTGCCCTTTTGTCAGAAGCACCTTATAGAAATCTTAACAGGGCATTCAAGGTAGGATATTTAAGGAGTTGGAGTACCTTTACCACCACCTATGAGTATCTATGGCCCAGCAGGGATTCAACCCTAGGTCTGCTAAGCCCTAATGTGTCACTGTGTGCACTACCCCACACGAAGTATTTAGGGCTCCCAAAACCTCAATTAGTGTTGAATGTGGAATGGCCCTCAACTGTCTGCCGTCTTTCCTGAAGATATGATAATAATTTCTTACTTTTGTTGTATTATCATCTCCGTGCACCTTCATATCTCTATAGCACTTTCCCCATCATCCTCAGTGTTATGTCAGGTGGCAATTTGCAGAATCTTAATATCCAACAGATTTCAGAACAAAGTCATTGACTTCATACTTCTAACTGTGTAGCCACAGTTCACCATGCTTGGTGAACCACAAATTGAGCTTGAGTCAGCAGTGTGATGCAGCAGTCAGGAAAGCCAATGTGATCCTTGGTTGCATCAACAGAACCATAGTGTCTAGATTGAGGGAAGTGATAGTACCACTCTATTCTGCTCTGGTCAGACCCCACCTGGAGTACTGTGTCCAGTTCTGTGTGCCTCAATTTAAAAAGGATGTTGACAACCTCGAGCAGGTACAGAGGAGGGTGACCAGGATGGTTGAAGTTCTGGAAGAAATGTCTTATGAGGAACGGCTTAGGGAGCCGGGAATCTTTAGCCTTTCAAAAAGAAGGCTGAAAGGGGATATGATCACTATGTTTAAACATGTTTGAGAACAGGTTTGTTTTCCATGGCTTCAGAGACTAGGACTATTTGAACATTAAGAAGAACTTCCTAATGGTTAGAGTTGTTTGGCAGTGAAATATGCTGCCACAGAGGGTGGTGGAGTCTCCTTCTTTGGAGGTTTTTAAGCAGAGGATAGATGGCCATCTGTCAGAAATACTATGATGGAGGTTTCTGCATGGCAGAGGGTTGGACTAGATGGCCCTTGAGGTCTCTTCTAACTCTATGATTCTCTGATTCTAGTTAAAGCTTTGAGTAAAAGGTCTGTGAAGATTCTGTCATCCAGGTGAGTTTATCTGGAAGTTGAATCATGGCTACTGGACTTCTTTATTGAGAGATAGAAACATTTCGCTGCTCATCCAAACAGCTTCATCAGTCTGAATACAGCTAGTGCAAGTCCTCCATCTTAGAGTCAGTCAGCTTTGACCTCTTTTCACCCTGGTCTGAATTAGGCTCATAAGATGAACAATGGTCTGAATAGGCTGGTTAGGGAGAGAATAGTATCCATAGCCTTAAGGTGAACAATGGCCTAAGGTGCTGAAACCTATCAAGAATGGGTCGTTAGCTATGGGCTTGGTGGTGAAGGCTTTTTGATTTGTCTGGGTACTTTGGAAAGCACATCCTGATAAGTAGCAGAGAGACTATGCCTGAGGCCGCCACCTCTGTTGAGGGAGGGGGTTTCGATGCTCACATGAATGGCTTCCCTTACTCCTCTCTCAAACCACTTCTCTTCTTTGTCTAATATGTGTACATCCTCATCTTTGAAAGAGTGCCCTTGAGTAAAAGGCATGCAACAACAGACCTCAGGCTAAAACTTCATTGTGAATGAGCATAAAAGTTTGGTGCAGGTCCCTTAGAAACAGTTCGCCATAAAGATTGTATTGTTTCAGTTCAAGTGATTATAAGCATGGTCCACAACACCTAAATGGTTCCACACCCTTCCTTAAGGCAGCCTACATAGATGCTGATTCATTTATTCAGTTTTCCTTCTCAGTGATGCTGCTGGCGCTGCTGAAGTTGCAGTTGGCAAAGTGCATGGCCAGCAGGTACCTCAGGTTCTTGGGATAGCCACTAACATTCCCCCCCACACACATATCAGTTAATTAATGTGCATGAAAATGGGTTGCCTGAACATCCAGAAAAATAAATTCTTGAATCTGGAGTCTCTATCTTGTGAATCTGAGCAGATGTGATTTTACCTAGATGTTTAGCTATATAGACTTAGTTACATGTTCAGGATGAAGCACAATGCATGTAGGAGGGTATATTGAAGCGGATTTTCAACATAGCATATTGAATCTTTGCAGAAGTGTCAAAATGACCCAGTTGAGTGGATTGGTCTAAGCTGAAGTTGATGAAAGTTACTGAATCGGCGCTTGTCAAAATGAATAATATTAAACAAAAACGGCATGGAACAAAAGGAAAATTTCTGTTTCGTTTCTTTTTATTAAGGGGCACTTCATTTTTCATTTTGTTCTGTAATGATACAAAAATGAAAAACAAAATGGAAAAAAATCATTTTGTGCCCATATTGTGAGGACAACCAGGAGAAAGAGAAAGAAGCTGTTGATGTGCCATCTGCAAAAGTGACCGATAAAGATGAAGTGAAGCTTGACATAGAGTCTGAAAGAGTGCGTGAGAATGTAGAATTAGGGGCTGAGGGAGACAGTGAGAGAGGGGTGGTAACAGAAGTGTTTTGGGTAAGTGACAGCTGGGAGGAGGAAAGTGTGTCACATGCATGGAAAAAGCATTGGAGAAGGAGAAAAGACCGTTAAAGAATGACGTTGAGACTCAGACAGAGGGGAGAGGAGTGAGAGAAGAGAGAGAGAAAGGAGACAGAGTCTAGAGCCCATGACATGGTCAGTAGAAGTGAGACCAGTTCAATGGCCAGGGAATTTGCCAATACTGAGAGAGATGGGGAGCACCCATGAGAGAGAACATGGTGGCACAATGGGCGAAGCACCCTTGTTGTGGAAGCCAGTATCACAGAAGGGGATCATCTTATCGCATCTGAGTTCTCCTGAAGGCGAAGTACCAGAGTTACTGTTTACTAGATCAGTTAAAAACCCGTTCGCGTTTGAAGAGAATGTTATTAATAATTCTACTGTTGAAGAGTTCGAACCGGTTGTAAGAAAAAAGGAGACGTTTGAATATAGAAATAAATATTTATTTGAGAATAAAGTGACTGGACTGGACAATCCTCATTCTGCTCCGGATCCGAGTTATCGGACTGGCGAACCCTCACACATATCTAGTCCAAAGGTTACAAATTGGCAACTATCAGTCAAGTCTGCATGGTCTTCCTACTGAATACCTGAGGTCAGCTGACAGCTGACCATGCTACATAAGATTGCACATCTGTTCTGCTCAACATCCTCTGTAAACTGTGCATGTGCACAGCCCTACATCAATCCCAGCCAGTACGAACATCATCACTTACCATTTGCTTCAAGTTGTGGTCAGAACCCTGCTGGGGTTGGGGTGGGGAATGAGGACAGAGCTCCATGTACCTTGCAGAAATTAGACGGAACATTGGTCCTACGTCTACTACAACTTGTACCTTACCTGAAGTTTAATTTAAAGTATTTCTAACAATCCATCAAGGTGATTTATCTATATGCTCCACTGGTACATCACAACAGATAAAAAACAACCAAAACTTCATAGTATGATTTGCGATGTGCACACCCTTGACAAAGTGTGGGAATATGGTCCAGGGATGCATTTGCTGGTAACAATTTATGTACACATCTTTTGTTGTTTATATATAGAAGCAATATATCAAGTAAATCAAAGTATATTCAAATTAATTCTGTCCCCATCATTTCTGCCATAAGCTGAAATGTCACAGTGCTGAAAAATCATTCAGCTGAAGAATGGAATATATATAGGACTGAAGCATCAAGAAAAATGAGACCAGAGCACAGTTGCTATACCTGAATTTTGAGAATTTAAAGAACATAAGCCCAGTAAAACCCTATTCTTGCCTCCTGCATAATGGCCATATCCTTTTGTTCTCATTCCAGCATCTTAAGATTTTCTTTCCAGGAAGCACATGAAAGCAGGTGTAGTGGATACACAAAAACTGGAAATTACTTTCCTGGCAAGGAAACAAATCTGGAATTGCAAACTTTTATATTAGTAGCAAACACATAGATAGAAGGTAAAATAGGAAACACCTTTGGATTTGTTTTTTCCTTTTTTGCACATACGTGCTACAGGTCAGAGTTCAGGAAGCATCACAGTAAAATGAATGAACCGCTTGCAAACTACTAGTGCATGTTCCCATTCACCAGGTAGTTTGGGGACAACCAATATTGTTTTGGATGTCTTTTTTAATTAGCCTGAAAGATGCTTTGCCAAAGATGAGATGAAAGTCTTTGAGGGCAGTGATAGAGAAAGCAACAGACTTCTGCTCTGTTCAGTAGCAGGTTTTATTCCTGCTCCCTCCCCATCTATTCATTTCCTCTCATCACACAGTGCAGAATGTCGATGCATTCTCTAATAATCAAACAAAACCGATTTATATGAACATTTAAGTGAA
>JAHTLZ010000007.1:4660863-4676876 GCA_023846285.1 Phrynocephalus versicolor | reverse complement strand
TTTTTCAGTTTGTGCCCATCTCTAGTCATCAGATGAACAGTTAAAACTACTGAAAAATCTGTGCCTACTCCCAGAAATAGCTTATGTGCTTTCCATGGGACAAGCTTTTGCAAAGTATTCAGAAAAACAATTGGTCCACATTGTGGTGATCAAGAGTGTTGATCAGGGCCAGTTGCATGTAATTTTTGATTCCTTGATTGTAACAGTTTGACTGGTTGCTATTCTTTTCATAGCCATAATATAAAGTGATAGTTCTCATCTACAAATCTTTTGGGACCATGCTAGTTGAAATTCTGTATTCTACATCACAAGCCTTTTGAGGTGAGATCTTTGCTGGTGGTAGCTCTCTTAACCCTGCCACCATCCAAGGCGTATTTGGTGAGTACATGAAAGAGGACTTCCTTGGTATATCTAAGGCTCTGTGTCTGTGAATCTTTTCAAACAGTTCTCTTTGAGCAGAGGTCAGGTGTAAATGTAGGTTCACAATTTCTGTCTGTCTGCATTCTTAACAAGGACATCTGAAGTGTGTTTGATATTCTCAAAATTTGGAGGAACCGAACACTGATACTATCAAATGCAAACAAGAACAAAGGTGTTCAACGAGAGATTCCATACTCTTGTACAATAAAAGGGAAAGTATGGACTTTTTAAAATATGGAAATTCACATGAAACAAGCAAAGAGTGAAGGCTCATAGCAATCTTATGCTGAGATAGGGTTGGTGAGTCGGAATGCATAGCTTGAATGCTGACTCAAAAATGAGAAAACACCATTTTCAGAATACTGTGGTCTTCTAGTCAGTAGAAGACCACAGTATAACACTTTGAACACAGTCACACTTTGTCTTTCACTTGCTAAAAAGGGTGTGACATGAAGTAACTTGGCATAGTTCACTAAATTAATTTTATTTGCAGGTCCCTACTGTATTCAGAAAGCAGACTTAAAATGCAGAGCTCTAATCTTGTTAGGATTCTGCATTTTTATTTTGCATGCTAAAAATCCTCCTGAAATCTTCACTACTTCAAGTTATTAGTTCTTAAGCTTTGGATTGCCTGCCCCCCCCATTTGTCAAATACTCAGAGGACTAAGGGCATTATGAAAATGTAATCCTTTTTTAAATGATAGTTATGAATACACTTACCAGTAATTCTGCTATCATTAGAATAGAGTATATATACTTACTAACATCAAAGAATAATAGGAATTAAGAGAAACAGAGGGAAGAATATACTATTTAGGGTTTAAAAAAAAACTAGTCAGTCGGTTTTCATGGCATTGGTGCATATTATTTAACCCAGTGGTGTCCCAAGATAGCAATCAGAATCAATTTTCCTTTTGTAATAAGCAGTGAAGACTGAAACATCTTGAGCAGCAACTTCCAAGGTAGGCAAACCGACTAAGAAATAATCCTAGTCAACTTTATTTTTTTCCTGAAAACTATTGAGTATCCAATTGTTTTGAGGATGCTTGCTAGATATGGGCACAAAGTTCAGTTCAGAGGTGTGTACTGGCTTGTGCATGCAGCACCAATCAGGCACCTCACATTCCCATCCTCCACATCCCCACCTGGATTTTCCCATTCACCAGCTGGCATGCACTCCTCTCCTCTCCTCCAGCTGTTGTTTGGCCAGTCTCTAGAAGCAGCATGGGCTGCCTTCCCCACCTCCTTGGCTGATCGCCCACTCGGACAAGGAGGCTTGACAGGCAAACTTGTGCTCCTGCTGGAGAATGGTCAAACAAGCACGGAAGAGGAGGAGGAGGTGGAGGAGGAGGAACTGACTTTTAAGGAAACTGTCGTAAATTGTCATTATTTATATGGCTTGGTTCCAGGGGATGTTTAGACTAATGAAAGAAAAATTATATTTATTTAATTGAATACTGTATAAAATCCACTCTAGTTTAGGCCTCTCTGGATAATGATTCTGCGTTTTTATGTTAATGACATTATCATAACTGCAAATTGTATTACTCATAAAGACTTCATTGGATTTCTGCTGTAATATTTGTTTTTTTGAATTTGTTATACCAACAATAATAAAATGCACAGTTACTATTGCTATTTACACTAGTAACAAAATAGGTTTCATATGACATGTCTAAGATTTATTATCAAGTTGTATGATTCTGAAGATATTTCCTTAAAACAAATCATGGACTAGAGTCCATGTATATTTAGGATAGAAAGGAACTGAAGTATTTTTTAAAAATAGATTTTGTTATTCATTTGACTGCTGGCTGTTTTTATTTTAAAAAGTCAACACATTAGCATGACTACGTCGCAATGGGGCATAGCAAATGTGTTACCTTTAAGCTACTGTACTTCTAACTTTATAGAAAAATGACAAAAATGCCCAAAATTCCTTGAAATTCTCTTTAAACCAGTCTAGAAGCAGTAAGTCAACATTGTGTGTGTGTTGTGTCATTATAGTCGTGACCGACTCTTTGTGACCCCATGTCCATGGAGTTTTCTTGGCAGGAATACTGGAGTGGTTTGCCAGTTCCTACTCCAGGCACCTACAGCACCTGGTATTCCCTGGTGGTCTCCCATCCAAGTACTAACCAGGGCTGACCCTGCTTAGCTTCCAAAATCAGGCAAGATTGGATGTGCTTAGGGCATCTAGTCAACATTACCTATAACTAAAATAATAATAATAATAAAATTCATATTACGGTCATTGACCAACAAAGGCAAAATTGCATAAAACACCACAGCATATGTGTAACAAAATAATAAAATAAAATAAAATAAAATAAAATAAAATAAATGCTGTTACCCCTGTTTCTTTCTAACTACCTGCCTCATATAATACCATACAATAACAACATTAAGTGTGTGTTTATTCTGGCTCTCTTTATAACACTGAAACAGACAATTATAGGATGTAAATTGTGAATAATCACATTGATTCCATTTCTGTTTTTCTAATACCTCAGCTAATGGGAAAGGAAATGAGCAGTTGACTGCATGTGAGTCAGCCAGCTTGTGTGAAAATAATGGACAGTGTTCACATTGTAATCTACTGTATACACTCAAGCAGCTAGTGCATTTCTGTCATCACCTGCTGAGGACATGTGCTTTCTGAAACACTAATTCAGAGTTGGCAATACAGAGCTGACACAAGGCTGATTTTAAAAACAGTTTTTGTGCCTTTTCCAGTCCCTGAAGTTTTGTAACATCTTACCTGATGAATAGCTATGCAGAAGTCAAGAGCTCACACCATCTCTCCAACATTTTTTGAATATTAAGCATTTCCAATAAAATATATTACCCAAATCTGCATTTGTTATTATTTATGGACCATACTGCCATTCAGCTTTTCATCTGATGCATCAGAACATTGAATTAGCTACTTAATACAGAGATATAAAGAGGAAAACATCCTTGCTGATACTTTTTCACACCATGCTTGCCATAAATGTCTGAACAAGGATTTTTTGTATCATAAGACAAGAATTACAGTTCTCCTCTGTCAAGACCTATGTTCATTTTCACTGGTCACAGATGAAATGGTATTTTTCTCCCCAAGCTTTGTTTTTAATAGGAATGTGTTTTAAAAACAGAATATCTCTTGGAAACAATGTAACATTGTCTTCTAGAGAGCTTAGCTGTGAGCTGACAAAGAATTTGTCTTAATCAATTTGCATGGAACTAATGAAAAGACTTAAATCCTTAGAAAACAAATTTGGCATATTGTTGAAGGCTGTTATTATTGCTTCCGGAGGGGGGGGTAATTATTTTGCTAGTTAAGGGTGTAATTCACCATGTGCAGTTTCTTGTAACTTATAGATGGGAAATGCACTGATACTTTTAAAACCATTAAAGATGTATTTCCACACAATGAGTTACAGAAATTTTACCTGTTACACAGACAATTGCAGGGGAGTCAGTTTACAATATGCTGCCTGTGCTCACAACTGAACAGGCATTGACAATGAGATCCAGAGAGTGTGTCATTTCAGAGAGGGACCTGACAACTTGTCGCCCTGGGCTGCCTCTTTGAATAGAATTTATAATGTGGACCAAGCACCTCACATGGGATGCTTCAGACCATAAGCAGAGTTCAAAAGATGGGGTGTATTTTGGAATGCAACTATGTTTAGCATAACTTGCTATTTATCGAAGCAAGCTGATGCAGGAAACAATATTTTCCAAGCAGATGTGCCACATTCTATAATCTGTTGCAGGTTGCCTCTTTCAGGCCCCTTGAGCCCACTTTCAACAACAAAAGAGATGTTGGAGGAGGAAGCTGTGTTCCCCATAGAGCCAGAGTATGCTCTTTTTCACAGTGGCAAGTGAGCACAACTGGGTAACAGACTCATGGCACAGAGGTTAGACTGCTATACTGCAGCCAAATTGTGCTTACAACCTGAGGTTCAATGCCAGATAGCCAGCTCAGAGTTGATTCAGCCTTCTATCCTTCCAAGGTTGGTAAAATGAGTTTACTGGGGGGGGGGGGGGCAATGTGTATCTTGCATAATTAAATTGTAAACTGCCCTATAGAGACAGCACTATGGGCGGTATATAAGAAAAACACTTTGCTTTGGCTCTTCAAAGTATGGACTCAGCTTTCTATTTGGAGACGAGTACACCTGATCAATCCACAAGCTGTTTCTATAGATGAGATTTATTGTGTGGTGATTAGAGATGGGCACAAAATGAATTTTTTTAGTTCCATTATTCGTTATTCAGTTTGTTATGTAACAAAACAAGTAACGAACCTAGGGGCAAATTTAACACAAAATGAACCGAACCGAGAAAAAATGGTTTGGTTAGATTCATTTCGTTGATGGGGGGGCGGAGATGTCTCCTACCTGGTGCTGGTCCGGAGGTCCTTTCGTGCAGAGCTGCACGGAGGGAGCACACACCTCATTGGTGCCATCGAGGGACACAGCAGGCTCAAGCCTCAGCCCAGCCCTGGGAGGAGAGATAAGAAGCAGGCCGTGTTTAGGTGGCCAGAGCAGCGCGGCTTCAAAGCCGCCCCCTTGCGTCTCCCTCCTATGGCCTGTTATCGCAGGGCCGATTGGGAGGGGAGATAAGGAGGCCACGCTTAGGCGGCCAAAGCAGTGTGGCTCTGACACTGCTCCCCCTCTTTTTCCTCCCACGCCTGTTTGTAGGCACACCCCAGCTCCCAGGGGCCATGCAGTGGCTGCTGGGGAAAAAGCGGGTAAAAACAAATAACAAATTAACAAAACAGCAAAATGATTTTTTTTGCAAAAAATTGTGAAAAACAAAATGAAATGAAATGAACTCCTTAACGAAACGAAATGAAACAAAATGCAATTTTTTCGATTCGTGCCTATCTCTAGTGGTAATACTGCCTGAAGCAGTATCACCACACAATATGAATAATTATTGTAGTCTCTTGTAACATTTAGTATTAACAACAAAACTATGGATCTTTTTAAGATTATCCATTAAAATAATAGCCTTCATTTTAGTCCTTCTGCCTAGAACTATAATGTTAATATCTTACACTAATTTAAATGATATATGATAACTATTCACTGTTTGATATTATTGCATTTTCACTCTTCTATTTAGTTTAGTTCATTATACCTATGTGATTATATCTTTGTATTCTGTTTAATTCTGTTGTGAACCCCCAGAGTGGCCCTTACTTTCAGATGGGTGATATAACAATCTAATAAATATATAAAATAATAAATAAAACAACAAATTTTGTCATCCCTTTAATCTGATTGTAGAGCTACTGTGCCACAATGTATTTACAGGTTATGCTAAGAAAGCTGAAAACTGTTTAAAGTGCCTTCTTTTCAAATATTGTATTATCACATTTGGGCAGCAAATATTAATGCAACGGTATATGGTACAAACACAATAGAAAACTTGGTCATAACCAAGGAACTTTGCAAAACTTTTGACAGTTATCCTAAACATACGGTACACGTGCAAAGTATTTTATTTATTAATTAATTTGTTTATTTGATTATTTGATAAAGTATGCTATTTGGGAATGCTTTATGATGTCTCTTAAGAAGCTTATAAAAATCACATTAAAACATTGTGAAAATTGATGGCTATTATTAATACAATGCTGTTGTGTTCTTTTCTACACATTTCATCGACTTAATAGGTATAATAAATCAAGAGTTTGTAATTTCTTTGATTTGACTGTAGGTTGTAACTGAGATAATAATTTGCATTGGTGTGTTGACCTTGGTATTTAGGGCATTTTTGTCATAAAGGATAAGTATAATGTATGAAATGTTATAATCATTTTTCAGTCCATGACATATTTCTTGCAAAAGCTGCTGGAACACTTATTGATGTAAGCCAATTTCCCATCATGATTATTATCAGGGATTTCTACATTTCATCTTCTTTTTCAGAAATAAGCTTTTTGGTATTAATGAAAATTCTGAAGAAACAATTTTCTTTTCTGTATTTTTGGCTGCTTTACAATCAATCACTTACATAGTATAGATTTATAGCAGTATCCCATAATTTGCCCTCACAATAATTTTCCTCCTTTACATTTGCAAAATCCTCTTGTATCACACTGTGCCAAGCCATGCTTGACCCCTTAGCTGCTATTAAGTGAGACAGAACATTTAACAGTTGTCCTATATATGTGAAATATTGAAGAGAATGGGATGCACTGCTATATATTTAACGTGATCCATTTGGAAACAGAATATCTATGGACTCCGTCTGTTTGTCTGTTTACTCTCTCTCTCTCTTTCTCTCTCTCTCTCTCTCTCACACACACACACACACACAAAACAATATTCAATAAAGGTATTGCTTATTTTGTAATTGTGTTTTCTCCCATTAAAAATGTACTCGGGGGTCTAAAAGACTACTAAAATAATATAAATTTAAACACAATTAAAACTACCTCAATAATAATATATTTTAAAAGCATACCCGTGATGGTGAAGGGTCTGAGAGAAAGACTGCCCCGATAATTCTGTCTCTTAATGTTTTTATGTTTCTTAATATGGATTTATTTTGTTACTCATGGTGTACTTTATATTGTTCACTGCCCAGAGTTCCTCTGGGAAAGCCATGCAGTATATAAATCTAAATCTAAATGATGATGATGATGATGATGATGATGATGATGTAGTGGTAGTAGTAGTAGTATTTTAAATTGCTTGGACACAAGGCATTTAGGGCTGTATAGGTTAAAACCAGCACTTGGAATGGTGCCTAGAAACTATTCAGCAGCCAATCAAACTGCTGTAACAGAGCAGTTTTGTTTTCCTTGTAATCAGCCCCGGTTAGGAATCTGACTGTGACATATTGGACCTGCTGAAGTTTCTGAACATTTTCCAAAGGCAACTCTATGTAGAGCATTTTAAAGTAATCCATTTGATATTGTGCCTTATCAGTTCTCTCACGAAATGGGCAGAGCTGGCACATTCTAACTGATTATAACCTTGATTATAACAACTCATAAGTAGTATCGATGATGATGATGATGATGATGATGATGATGATGATGATGATGATGATGATGATGATGATGATGATGATTAAAAATTATCACACAGCAAACAAGATAACTACGCTGGATTTTGTATTACAAATCACTAGTCGAACATTTCCCAAGTATTTAGGACTACATGATGTATCGGCGAATTATGGGAACAGAGCCTAGTACCATGGCTTTCTGCAGCTGACTGATGGTGACTTTGTCAACTCCAATTTCTTCTAAACACTTGCTTAGCTCTTTAGGCACCACATCCAATGTGCTGATTACCACTGGGGCCACCTGTACCGGTTTATGCCAAAGTTCAGTTTTCACATCCTGATATCAGATAATTTTTTCAAGTTGTTTCTCGGTGACTCTACTATCACCTGGTACAGCAACATCAATGATCCACACTTTTTTCTTCTCCACAATCACAATATCCGGGTTATTATTATTATTATTATTATTATTATTATTATTATTATTATTATTCCATTCCAAAGGAATGCAACAACTGTACCACCAAGACCTAACAATGTAAATTGACAGCCAATAACTACTTTTGAACAGCATCATTTAAGACAAGAAACCATTCTCTTCTACACAGCAATTGATTTGTTTGGTCTCAGTAATTAAAAGGGTGGTTGGCTAAAACACATGGAAGAAATACACATGTCAAGAAACAGTAAAAAAAATTGCCTGCATGATATTCTTAAACAGTCTTAACAACTGAAGGCACAGCTTATGCAAACATTCTAGTAAATCAGATAGTTCATCATTTGCCCATTAATGGCGGGCCTCAGCATCACTACAGGAAATAAAAATATAAATTGGAAAGAAATAAGCAAATGGAGACCAATGACCTTACAAGTAACCAATTTAAACCCAACCTTAGTGAGAGTCAAATATATTCCTTTTATCTGAGAAATATGCAGGCCTCAGGTTATATGGAAGGGTGTTCAACAGCATCATTGTTTTGTCTCCCAAATACCTTGGTGTGTTGGTGGACAGCTCTATGAAGGTGTCTCCCCAATGTGTGGCAGCGGTGAAGAAGGCCAATTCCATGCTAGGGATTATCAAAAAGGGGATTGAAAATAAAACAGCCAACATTATAATGCCGTTATACAAAACAATAGTAAGGCCCCACCTGGAGTATTGTGTACAATTCTGGTCACTGCATCTCAAGAAAGACATAGTGGAACTGGAAAAGGTGCAGAAGAGAGCGACTAAAATGATTACCGGGCTGGGGCACCTCCCTTATGAAGAAAGGCTAAAACATTTGGGCCTCTTTAGTCTGGAAAAAAGGCACTTGAGGGGGGATATGACTGAGACGTACAAAATAATGCAGGGTAGGAGTAAAGTGGATAGAGGGAAGCTCTTCTCCCTCTCCCAAAATACCAGAACTAGGGGACATACACTCAAATTGAGTGCTGGGAGAGTAAGAACTGACAAAAGAAAATATTTTTTCACCCAGCACGTTGTAAGTCTATGGAACTCCCTGCCACAGGATGTGGTGATGGCATCTGACCTGGATGCCTTCAAAAGGGGATTGGACAGATTCCTAGAGGAAAAGTCCATCATGGGTTACAAACCATGATGGAGATGTGTAATCTCTAGGCTTTAAACCAGGGTGCTTCAAGGGCCAGATGCAGGGGAGTGGTATCAGGAGACAGATATCTAGTCTCATGCGCTCCCAAACGCATCTGGTGGGGCCGCTGTGAGATACAGGAAGCTGGACTAGATGGGCCTTGGCCTGATCCAGCATGGCTCTTCTTATGTTCTTATGTTCTTATGTATAGGGAATCTTTTCATGTCAGCAGATCCGCGATGTTGGTGCGTCCAGGGTTGGAGTGTCTGCACCTGGTGGTGGGCCAGAGGGACAGGTTTGAGATTGTCCTCGTGTACTGTGCTCCCCGCGACCCGGCACACTCCCTCCCAGAGCTCTCCGAGTTCGTCTCCGCTGCACTTTTGAGGTCCCCCCACCTGTTGGTGGTTGGGGATTTCAATGTCCACGCCTGGCCTGGACTTTCCAGTGTAGCTCTGGAGTTCATGGAGTCCATGGCCTCTATGAACCTGTCCCAGTTTGTCATCGGTCCCACCCACAGTGGTGGAATACCTTGGACCTGGTTTTTGCTTCCACTTCTGTGGGCTTTGATCTGGGTGTCGGGAATTTGTGTCCCCGGTCCATGTCATGGTCAGATCATTATCTGCTGATGTTTCCCTATCAATCGCCACCCCGCCCCGTGGGGAGCTGGGCCCGCCCATCTGGGCCCACCCCCGGGTATTCCCAAGCAAATGTCTTCACCTGCTTACCATTCCCTGCAAATGCCTGTCTCTCCAACTCAGAGGTTGTCCTTAGGCATCCATAATGATAGCTAGAGATGGGCACGACTCAAAAAAATAATTTTTTGTTTTTTGTTTGTCGTTTAGGGGTCCGTTTCGGTTCGTTTTCGTTTTTGAGGGGGTTTTGCATATTTTTGTTTTTGTTTTCATTATGAAACGAAACGGAAAAACAAAACAAAAATGAAATTTTTTTTGTTTTGTTAGCATTCTTTTCAATGCAATGTGTCTGCCATAACGAAAACGAAAAACATGGCAAAATTTTTCGTTTCGTTTCCGTTGTCGTTTTGCTTCTGAAAAAATTTCGTTTTCATTTTCGTTGCGAAACGAAACGAAAAAATGAAAACGAAAATGAAAATTTCGCTGAGTCGTGCCCATCTCTAATGATAGCCATTGATACCCTTGTTCTCCATGAACTTGTCTAATCATTTCTTAAAGCTGTCCAGGCTGACAGCTGTCATCACTTCTTCCGGCAGGGAGTTCCATAGACATAGTGATCCTCTGGGTGAAAAAGAGCTTTCTCTTATTTGTTTGAGATCTAGCACCCAAAAGTTTCATGGAGTGCCCCCTAGTTCTAGTGTTGTACAATAGGGAAAACAGTTTTTCCTTATCTACTTTGTCCACGCCATGTATAATTTTATAAACTTCAATCAGGCCACCTCTTAGGCGCCATCGTTCAAGAGTGAAAAGGCCCAGCTTTTACAGCCTCAGATGGTAAGGAAGGTGTTCCAGTCCCCTAATCATTGTGGTTGCCCTCATCTGCACTTTTTCCATTTCCATAATATCCTTCTGGAGGTATGGTGACCAGAACTGTACACAGTGCTCCAGATGGGGCCTCACCATAGATTTATAAAAAGGCAAAATGGCACTTGCTGGGTTATATTCCATACCCTTCCTAATGATCCCTAGCATTGAGTTTGCTCCCCCCCTCCGGTGGCTCTAAGGATGGCATCAGGGAAAACCAAGTGAAGGGGGGTTGGATCCCATTCTGTGGCTGAAGTGAGGGGGCTTATTTATTACTTGCCAGGCTTCAGTTGTAACATGGAGTTTTTGTGTCATGCCTAACAGGAAGAGGGGGAGGGGGAGGCAGGCATTAGGAGTGGATAGCTGCACTCTGTCCTGAGAACTTTGCCTCCTGAAGTGACAATGGCTGTCTCCTCAAGCCTCCTCCCTTGTTTTGACACAAGATGAGACCCTGCCATTCCCAGCTGTTTGAGCTTCGCTGGGGAGTGTGGTGAACCTGGTGGTGCATTGCCCAGTCTTGCAGACCGGAACCTTGAATGTCTGGGAGTGTACCCAGCCGTTCGAGCTTCACGAATGGTGGACCAGGTGGGCATGATGAATGGAACCGGCAGGACTGTAACCTCACGTCCTCAATGCGTGTTGTACTGCTGCTGCGTCCCCATCCTCCAACTCCAGCAGCACCATGGCCCCGGCAGACAGCGGCAGCGAGACCCAAAGGGATGAGGGCAGGCAGGTGTGCCAGAGGGCAGAATGTGCATCCTCCTCTCCTCCTGCGGTGCTTTAGCTTTGCAGCGCCTCCCCGGGAAAAGATGCTGCCCACCCACCCGCCCACACCCTCTCCCGCTCTCTCTCTCCACGGCCCCCGGGCAAGCCCTGCGGTCCTTGCCTCGGCTCCCGGAGGAGGAGGAAGAGGAGGGTGCGGGAGGGGCAGCCAGCCGCGTCATGCCTGCAAGCCCTCTCAGGTATTTGGAGGGGTGTCTTCCATGAGGCAAGGGGGGCAGAGTAGTACATTTCTTCCCTAAGGCAGGAGTACATTACAGAGGAACCATCAGCATTCCAGCTCCTGTCCCAAGATTCCTAAGCAAAAAGGGGGGGGGGAGGCTGCCAGAAACGGAGTAATAAGTCCAACCGTTCGATACATCGATAGTTTGCTGTCAAAACCTCAAAAAAAATAACGACATAACATAAGATATTATCTTGCTGCTGATTAAGAGAAACTGCACGTCCCCTCCTTGCAGAATGAGAAGTGAATTGAGGAGATTCCTGACCTCAAGGAGGTTCTGGGGACGTGGTCGGGACGAACCCGCCTCGTGACGACATGGACATGAGGTTCCGTTCCTACATACCGGTCCACAGCAGGAGCATGAACAGCAACAAGAAGGACGTGAAGTATCAGCCTTTGTCTGCTCCTGGAGTTGTGTCTGAGCACCACTTCCTTTGCTTAGAGAGGTGACGTTTATAGACAGAAACATACTGTAGTTGTGTCATGCTAAACCCAGTATCACCCATTGTTGCCAACTTATACATGGAAGAACTAGAGAGGAAGGCACTCAACACCTTCCCAGGGACAACACCGACCCACTGGTCCACGTATGTGGATGGCATCTGGATAAAGATCAAGATCCAGGAAGTAGAGGTCTTCACAGACCACAAAGTTGCAGGGGACTCAAATATCAGGTTCACCAGGGAAGACAGAAAAGACAATTGTCTGGCTTTCCTGGATTATGCAGTTATCACAGGACCCAACGGTAGCTTAGGAACAGAAATGAACAGGAACACCCACATATTTATCAGTACCTGTTGTGTAATAGCTGCACCACCCATTGCAACACAAACTATGGGTCATCAGAACTTTAAACTATAGAGAAGAAAACATTCCCACCTCTACAGAAGCTATGAAGAAGGAAGACAGGCATCTGAAGACAGCCCTCAAGGTCTGTGTCTATCCAAAGTAGGCCTTTAACAAGGCAGTGTCCCAATCCAGCAGAACAATGGATCAATCTGACACCCAGAGCTGACAGAAGAACCTGGTCACTCCTTACATGGCCAGTGTGTCTGAGAGGCTCAAGGGAGCTTTCTGGTAAACACTATACATTTGTTCACTTCAAACCCACAAAAACACAGTGGCAGACGCTTGTCCACTGAAAAGACCAGACACCAAGATACAAGAGGAGCATTATAGTATATCAAGTCCAGTGCTGTGAGAAGTGCTCAGAGTTCTGTATTAGAGAAACTGAACAGCCATTAAACAGAGGGATGACTCAGCAGAGGAGAGGCAACATCTCAGGACCAGAATCAGCAATGTGTCTTCATTTGAAGGACAAAGGACACTCATTTAATGATGAAGATGTATACCTTTTAAACAGTGAAGATAGGTGGTTTGAAAGAGGGGTCAAGGAGGCCATTCATATGTGTAAAGAAAATCCCTCTCTCAATAGGGATGGAGGGTTTAAGGCCAATCTGTCACCTATTTATCATGCTGCCCTTTCACCTATCTCCAGAAAAATTGGGACCACTTCACACTTCCACCAGGAAGGCCAGTGCTAATGATCTATGTATGGGAAGCACCACAGAGGTATTACTTTTGAATTTTTAGTAACATTACTTTAAATATGCAGCACAAGTATAGAAATTGACAGAGGAGAGTGCCTTCACCAGACAGCCCACCCCTTTCTCATTAACTGGCACTTACTGTCTCTAACATTAATAGGAAAAAGAATAAAGTGCTTCATTATTTATAGTTATGATCAAAGCAACAGCAAAAACAAAACAAAACTATTTTCAACAGACTAAAGAGAGGGGAAAAGGAAAACTCAGCAGAGAGTTATGGGTCTCTTTGAATTCAGAAACAGTCACTCCAGCCCCAAAACGTGCATCCCAGTCACTCAAAGAACTGGTAGCATGCAAAGTTGCCTAGAAAACACTAACAAAAATATGGTCTTTCTTGTCCTTGGGAGTTTTTAAAAACAACTAATTTCCTTTTTCCTTTCCTTTTTGTTTCTTTTTTTTGTCAAACTTAATCTTTTTTACTTTGATCAGTAACATGCATGGCCTGTAAATGAAGCAAAGAATTGCATTTATTTATGCTATTGATTTCCCACACTCATGCTAAGGATTTATCTCAGCTGCACAGATCTGGGAAAAATGGTATCTAAATGATCATTAGTTTGATCTTAATTAAGCTGCATGGTTCAGGTGTTTATTCTTGTAATGTAAACAAGGCAATGAATTAATTGGCAAACTAGAACTATTAACAATGTAAAATGGGTACTGTTTGAAAAGTATTGACAGTTATTCCATTGTTTGTTATGCTTGTGATCTCTAGATTACTTTGCAGTCATTTCATATGAAATATGTAAAAGCAATCTAGATGATTCTGTAATCCTACTTTATCACCAAAGTACTTACCAAATAGGTTAAAAAATTCATTAGCTCCCAAATTCTAATTTTGTTTTTCACAGTCACTCCTAAATTACCATTCAGCATGCAAAAGTAGCACCAATGGTGGAACATATACAGTGGTTTATTTGCTGTATATGTTACAACAGCATCTGCATAGTTTGCTCCTTATAAACCCATATGGGCCATATAAATACATGCCTCTTGCCTACAAACTAATTCATACCAAGGTGAAAACACTCTGGGAAGTGGCACAAAGGGTGGCATGTACCCACTCTCTGCTGTATTTGTGGATCACACAATCACACATGCTGACATAGTCAAACTATCACATTATCCTGTAATAACTGCTAATCATTGACTAAGTCTGTCCACTGCAGTAGAGAAAAATAACTACCAGTCATCCGCCACTGGGTATATCCAGTTAGTATGGAATAAAGCACCACACAACAATGCTCTGAACATCAGGAGTCCCATAGAAAGGTGACAATTAATAATCACTTGAGCTGGGATTTGGCAAGAGTGAAAAAGGCTATTAATGAGGTGCCCATTGATATCAGCCAGGAATTGTTAATGACGAAAGGTAATTGAACCTGGAATGGCGCACATGCACAATTCAAAATTGCTTCAATAATTTTTTCATTAGTAAGACAAATACAATAGTTCGAGCAATACAGTCACGTCTTTTTCCCGTTTGCTTGTGAATGAGTTTTATAATAATAAATTGTGTTTCGTGTGAAAATTAGAAAGGTTTTTAAATGCTATATATTAAATTATATTAGAAAATTATATTCTCAGATGGACAAGAGTCAGTAATTTTTTTTTTAATTTTGGTTTCTTTCTCCAACTGTAGCAACATGACACATGACACATTGGTGGGTTCAAGGATGCTGTCGGGGTCCGGTGCACACTCTTCTCAGACCTGGCCAGACTGAGGCTTTTCTTAGGTGTGACAAACAACATCCCAAACATCACAAGGGGAGGGGTGAAAGAGAGACCCACATCTAGTCACGTAGACAATGAATTCAGTTGGTAGGGGAATGCCTTATATGGGTGGGAATCCTTGCTAACAGGAAGGAAGGGGCTCTGGTCATGTACCCTTCCAGATCTCTCTTATAATCTCTTGGTGCCAGGCCCTGTTATTTTGCCCTGTAGATTCCTGAGTCAGCCTGCTGGTTTTGGCTTGCCCTTGGGGTCATCTGGAGGTTTGGCTCTCCACACCATGGCTTGCCCTTCTTGTGGGTGACTTCAGTCCCTAGGTTATTTGGCTTGCTCCAGTGCTTTGCCAGGGTTTGGGGGGCTGAGCTCTCAAACTGGACTCCCCTACATCCAACATGTAATTCAGTTTTGTTATTGGCCAAAATCAATGTTGAGGAAGAAAAATTATGTGCTTACCTTCCAGCTCGTGGAAACATTTGGCTGCTGGTTGTTTATTTCCATAGGAGTCAGTAGATTCCTCCATGGTCTCTTCTGTAGAACTACTGAGGCTATGGCAATATCAAGATACCTGGAAAGAGAATTTTTTTCAGAGATAAAGCCCATGGATATTCTCAAGAGGGGAAAGCACTGACACCATCTGCCCATTAGGCTCTGCAAAGAATGCCTCTCAAAAAATTACCAGTTCCACAATCCCTTGCAGCTCATCTGGAGTTCAGCTACTTCCAGTCATTTTATTCATCTTCTGAGGCAAATGATCACAGGTGAAGCTTACTTAGGCTCATGTGTGAGTGCTAAAACACATCTCTGTGGACTTCAATTCCTTGTCTCTAGCTCCCAGAATTCAGGCTGAGGGGAAGTCCTGGCTAATTTTGAGGGTTGCAGTACAAAAATAAATTAAAATAAAATAAAAATTTAAAAAGTCTCAACCAGTGCACAGTTTCACTCTAAATCTAGTAGACTCTAATATATGAATAACATCTTCTATAATTCCAACATAAATGATACCAAATCTGCCAAGAAGTCTAATGCACTTATAGTGAGCGCATCCTTGAAAATGGTGTCACCCACAAAACCAGTATAAATATGCAGCAAAAAGATAGATAGATGATAGATAGATAGATAGATAGATAGATAGATAGATAGATAGATAGAT